>JANHMN010000005.1:45813695-45874376 GCA_030674055.1 Rhabdomys pumilio
CATTTTTGAAAGAGGTTTGACCACTTATATGCAAGTTACAAATACCTCATGATTAACAAGTCAGTTTGATAAAGTAAAATAAGTATTGTCATGGGTACCTATGATTTCAAAACTAAAAAGTTAAATAATTATATTTCATGGTTTGCACTTAAGTGTTTCATACCTATTTAATTAATGATAAATAGTTAGATATCTTTTTATCAACAGCCCAATGAGTAAATAAGGACAAACTTGTCCCTTTTGTATATGTACAATTTTCTATTTATCCCAAGGATGCGTTTTTCTTTACCTGAATAGCAGCTAGTCTTTTTTTTTTTCTTGTGGATTTTTTCTATATATATTTCATTATTTTTGCAATTGCAAGTCAGCATTCTGTTGATATTGCATAGTCTATATCTATAATTATCCCCAGTTTTTCTCTCTACATAAAATATGCAAATAAAAACAAAGACTGACTGGTGAAGTCCAATTTAACTGTCACTATAAGTTTAAAGCCAATATTTAAAAATAAACACAGTAACCTATTTTCTTGCATTTCTTCAAAATTGTCTGTATTACACAAGTTAATGGCTTCAAAATTTATAGCTTGTAAACAATATTATGAAAATTATCATCAATAAAGTTGGACCTCTTAATACTATGGAAATTAAGACTGTTGATAGAGCAGTATCACAGATAGGATCAACATACTTTTGGTCTCTGATATCAAATGGCCATATTATTAAAGGGGACAATAAAATATTTTGATATGTAACAAAAATGGTGGTTTGTTATGTAAAAATTATCTTCTTTTATAAAGTAGTAAAAAGGTTTGATAAAAATATTTTTTAAATTAAATGTACTATATAATGTCAAGAAAGGAAAAGACATAATTATAGTACAAAAATAAGGAAAAAGTATAAATCACAAAGATTTACTGTATTCTACAGCAGTTCTCATGTCATTTGCTGGTCCTTGCTTTAATGGGTAAGAAACAATAGAAAATGACAGACCCTGGGGTCCATACAAGGTAGAAAGTGGGATTCAGTTCTCTAAATGAAGCATTTATTATCTAGAGAGTTATAAGCTCACAGTTTGATTTAACAAGCAAATAATATTCCTAACTGAGGGAAATCATTTAAAATACCTACATATCTTCAGTGTGCCTCTTTGAAAAGGAAAATAATCTCCAAAAGCTTCTTGAACAAAATTAAGCTTTGTTTGAATTTAAGAATTGAATCAAATATTGGTGTGATAAGAAAAAATGAAGGCTTAGGGAGGAAATTGATGTACAAAACAATGGATTTGGATATTCTAAAACCTCTCTTCCCCAAAGATATATCCATATACCCACATTCATACCACTACCATGTGCATAAAACAAGATCAGAGTAAATATTCAAGATAGACAGCATAATAACGAGTGTTACAAAGCCTCATTTTATAAACTCCATTTCATTTTACTTAATACATGTTTCCTAATGCTCTTTCTATGAAATGATCTTGTTAAGGAAGAGAGAGCAGCTCAATTTGCATTTAACTTCATTGAGTACAGAAAGCAATATTTACTATTGCTTGACTGGTCTGATGAATGTTTGAAGGATTGGTTTTGTCTAATTCAGATATAAAAAGTAGCTGCTATTACTCATACAAACTACGTAGAGGATGCTGACATATGTTTTGGGAAAGAAATAGAAAACATAGTCCTTTAGTATAACCCCAAATGACTTAAGAAATACCTAAAACAAAACACCAGGAAAGAAAAGTTTCAAGTATAACCATGTATTCATGTGAATACAGAAACAAACACAAGCAACATGTCTCAAAGTCTTGAGTAGATTTAATCTTTTACTACTTGCTAACTGAAGTATCAGAATAAAGTATAAACCACAAAGAAAGTCTATAAAGTCATAGAGAAGAAAAAGAGTTTTATTCCCAATATACAACTTTTCACAATGAAAAGCTAACAAAAATTACATGAAGAAATTAGAAAATATAACTCATTAGGAAGAATAAAAATATCTGTGTCAGATACTACTAAAACAGGGGCAGGTATTATACTCACTAGATTTTAAAAGAGCAGTCTTAAATATCCTCCTATACAAGAAAATTAAGTTTATAAACATAAACCAAAATATTAAAGAAATAAAAAAGTAGATGAAATAAAGTAAAATATAAAAAGCAGATTAATTTTAAAAAGTAGAAAATAAAAGTTCTGAAGCATAAATAATATAAATCAATTGAAAAATACTGGAGAGATCCAACAGCAGACTCACATAAGTACAAGTAATAACATTGTGGCCAAGAAATGCATCAAACTGTTCATCATTCTTACAATTAAGAAATTGCAAATTAAAACAATTTTAAATTTCATCTCACTCAATTAAAAATGGTCTATAAACAAGCCTGAATGGTATAGGTTTTTTTTTTTTAAACTTTGCATCCAGATCATATGTTCTCCCTGTTCTCCCAATCCAGTTCCACCTTGTCCTGCTGTCCTCAGAAATTGAAGCCTCCCATGAATGTCAACTAGCCTTGGCATTGGACTAAGTGCGTATTCTCCTATTGTGGTTATGTAAGACACAACACTTAGGGAAAAGGGATCCAAAGACAGAAAATACAGTCAGATACAGCTCCTGTTCCTGCTGCTAGGGGTCCCACATACAGACTCAGCTGCACAACTGTTACACATGTGTAGAGGGCCTAGGTCCATCCCATGCAAGCACTCTGTTTGCCAGTTCAGTTTCTGTGGGCCCCTATGGGCCCAGGTTAACTGATACCATAAGTTTTCTTGTGCTGCCTCCTTCAATCCTTCCTTCACCACCTTCAACAGGCTTCCCAAAGCTCTGCTTAATGTTTGGCTGTGGCTCTCTCCATCTGTTTCCATCAGTTGTTGGGTGAAGCCTTTCAGAGGACAGTCAGGGTAAGCACCTCTCTACAAGTACAACAGAATATCATTAATACTGTCAGGGGTGGGCTCCTTCTCATGGCATGGGTCTGAAGCTGAGTCAGTCATTGATTAGCCAGTCCCTCATTTTCTACTCCCTCTTTATCCCATCACTTCTTATAGGCACTAAAATTTGTGGGTTAAGCATGTTATGGCTGTGTTGGTGTCACAGTCACTCCACTGGAAGTCTTTCTGGTTACAAGACTTGGCGATTTCAGGTTCTATGTCCTTCATTGCTAAGGGTCTTAGGTAGGAGGACTCTCTTAGATTTCTGGAATTTTCCATTATTTTATATTACTACCTTATCCCTGAGATGTCCTCCTCATCACAAATTCCTGTTGTCTCTTCCAGTATTCTCTTCCTCTGACCTCCCCCAACTTGGTCCTACCTGCTTTCTTCCCAATCCTTTCTAACTCACACTTCCCTCCCTTCATCTGCCCCAAATGTCTATTTAATTTTCACTTCTCAGTGAGATTCAAATGACTGCAATGGGCCTACCTAGCATGGTTATCTTGTACTTTATAACTAATATCTACTTAAAAGTGAGGACATACAATGTGTGTATTTGTGGTTTCGATTACCTCATTCAAGATGATCTTTTTTAATTCTATTTGCCTGCAAATTTCATGATATCATTGTTTTTAACTGAAGAGTAATATTACATTGTGTAAATGAACACATTTTGGTACCTGTTCTTCAGTTGAGGGATTTCTAGGTTGCTTCCAGTTTCTGAGTATTACAAATAAAGCTGCTATTAACATAGTTGTGTAAGTGTCATTGTGTTATGGTGAAGCATCTTTTGAGCATATCCTCAAAAATGGTAAAGCTGGATCTTGTAGTAATACTATTCCCAGTTTTCTGATAAACAGCCAAATTGATTTCCAGAATGGTTGTACAAGCTTGCATTCCCACCAGCAATGGAGGAGTATCCCCTTGTTCCACATCCTAGCCAGCATGTGCTGTCACTTGAGTTTTTTAACTTGGCTGCTCAGTCCAGATGGGTGTACTGTGGCATCTTAGAATCATTTTGATTTGCATTTTCCTAATGACTAATGATCTTGAACATTTAAGTGCTTTCTGGCCATTAGAGTTTCTTATGACAAGAATTAATTCTTAGATATGTACCATGTTTTTTAATTGGGTTCGTTGGTTTGTTGATGTCTAGTTTCTTGAGTTGCTTATATATTTTGGATATCAGCCCTCTTTGAGATGTAGAATTGGTGAAGTTTGTTCCTCAAACTTCTGTAGGCTTCTGTTTTGCCTTTTTGACTGTGTCCTCCACCTTGTAGAAGTTTTTCAGTTAAATGGGGTCACAATTAATAATTTTTTTTTTTTTTTTTTAGTGCTTGAATTGTTGGTGTCCTGTTCAGGAAGTTGACTCCTGTGCCAATGTATTCAAGGCTATTCCACACCTTTTCTTCTATCAGATTTAGTGTAACATTTTTTATGTTTAAGTCTTTGCTCCATTTGGACTTGAGCTTTGTGCAGAGAAGTAGATATGTATCTATTTGCAATCTTCTACATGCATGCATCTAGTTAGTCCATCACCATTTATTGAAGATGAATTCATTTTTTTCTGTTGTATATTTTTTTGCTTCTCACTTTTAAAAAATCAATAGTCTGTAGGTGCATAGGTTTACTTCTGGTCCTTCTATTCAATGTCACTGATCATCCTATTTTTATGCCAATACCATGGACTATTTTAAAATATTGTTTTGTAGTGCAGCTTAAAATTAGGGATGGTGATACCTCCAGAAGTTCCTCCATTGTACAGGATTGATTTGCTACTTTGGATTTTTGTTTTTGCATATGAAATTGAACATTGTTCTTTCAAGGTCTGTGAAGAATTGCCTTGGAATTTTGGTGGAAATTGCATTGAATCTGTAGACTACTTTGGTAAGATCTTCATTTTACTATGTTAATCCTACCAATTCACTATCATGGAAGATCTTCCCATCTTCTGATATATTCTTCATTTTCTTTCTTTAAAGAAAAATTTCTTGTCATATGGGTCTTTCATTTGCTTGGACAGAATTACACCAAAATAACTTATGTTATTTTTGTCTATTGTGAAGGTTGTTGTTTCCCTAGTTTCTTTCTCAGCCCATTTATCATTTCTATAAAAGAAGACAACTGATTTTTTTCGTTATTTTGTAGTCCATCTATGTAGCTGAAGGTGTTTGTTTATCAGCACAAGTTCCTTGGTCACAGTTTTGGGGTCACTTCTGTATTCTATTATATCATCTGCAAATCATAATACTTTGACTATCTCCTTTCCACTTTATATTTCTTTGATCTCCTTTAGTTGTCTTATGTCTCTAAGAATTCAACTATATGGAAAAGATGGGGAGTGTGTGGACAGGCTTGACATGTCCCTAATTTTAGAGGATTTGTTTTAAGTTTCTGTGCATTTAATTTGATATAGGCTATTGCCTTGTTTTATATTGCCTTTTATTGTTTTATGGATTTGATTTGAATCCCTGATCTCTCTGAGACTTTTTTCAGAGCTAAGGACTGAACCCAGGGCCTTGAGCTTGCTAAGCAAACCCTCTGCCACTGAGCTAAATCCTCAACCCCTCTTTGAGACTTTTAACACGAAGAGGTACTGTATTTGTCAATGAAAATTCTCAGCATTCAATGAGATGACCATGTGGTATTTTTCTTTCAGTTTGTTTATATGGTGGATTTTAATTATTATTTTATACATTTACATCCCAAATGTTGCCATCCTCCTGCCCCCCTCAAAGTTCTTCCTCCTTGCCTCCCTTTCGACTCTAAGAGGGTGGAACCCTCCATATACTTCCACCATGGGGCATTAAGTCTCTACATGATTAGACACATCCTCTACTGCTGACGTCAGACAAGGCAGCCCTTTGCTACATATGTGCCCAGGGCCTCGAACCAGCCTGTGTATGCTTTTTGGTTGATGGCTCACTCTCTGGAGCTCCCAGGGGTCCAGGTTAGTTGACACTATTTGTCTTCCTATGGGGATGCCATTCCCTTCAGTTCCTTTAATACTTCTCCTAACTCTTCCATAAGGCTCCCTGACATCTGTTCAATGTTTGTCTGTTGGTATCTGTATATGTCTCAGTCAGCTGGTGGGTAGACCCACTCAGAGGGCTGCTATACTAGGAATTTTTTCTGAAAGCTTCATTAATAGTGCGAGGGATTTGAGCCTACACATGGAATGGGTCTCAAAATGAGCCAGTCATAGATGGGTCAGTGTTTCTGTCTCTGCTCCATTTTGTCTCTGCATTCCTTTTAGAGAGGAGTAATTTTGGGTTGAAAGTCTTGTAGGTGGCTCAGTATCAAAATCCCTCCTCTGAGAGTTCTGCCTGACTACTGAAGGTAGTCTCTTCAGGTTCTAAATATGCACTGTTGGGCATTTTAGGAAGCCTCCACCGTCACAGGTCTCTGGGACTTCCTAGAATTCCTTCCAAACCCCATCCATCTAGCTTCAGATTACTATTCTTTTTGCTGTCCCTCTGTCTCTCTCTCCTTTCTCTCCCTACACCTGTTTACTGTCCTCCCCCATTCCCCTACCTGTCCCTTTTTCTACCTAGTTCCCTCCCTTCTTTTGCCTTCTATGACTTTTTATTCCCTCTTCTAAGTCAGATTCAAATATACTCACTTAGGCCTTTCTTATGTTTAACTTCTTTGGGTCTGTAAAGTGTATCAAGGGTATCCTGTATTTTATGGCTAACATTCACTTATCAGTAAGTACATACCATGCATGTCCTTTTAGGTCTGTCTGAGTTACCTCATTCAAGATGATATTTTCTAGTTCTATCTATTTGCCTGCAAAATACATAATGTCCTTGTTTTTAATAGCTGTACAAATGAACCACATTTTCTGTATCTGTTCTTTTTTGAGGGACATCAAGGTTGCTTCCAGTTTCTGGCTTTTAGGAAAAAGGCTGCTATGAACATAATGAAGCACACGACATTGTGGTATGGTGTAGTATCTTTTGGGTATATGCCCAGGAGCAGTATAGCTGAGACTTCCAGTAGAACTACTTCCAAATTTCTGATTGATTTTCAGAGTTATTGTCCAAGTTTACAGGCCTACCAGCAATGGAGGAGTGTTCTACGTTTTCCATAACCTTGCCATTACATGCTCTCACTTGAGTTTTAAAGCAATATATGGTGAAACAATAGCCAACATCAAATTAAATGAAGAACAACTTGAAGTAATCCCACTAAAATCATGGACAAAACAAAACTGCCTACTCTCTCACTATCTATTCTGTATAGTATCTGAAGATCTAACTAGAACAATAAGATAATAAAAGGAGATCAAATGGATACATATTAGAAATGAAGAATTCAAGGTATCACTATTTTCAGATGATTAGTATACATGAGTGACCCCAGAAATTCTATAAGAGATCCTCTACAGCTGATAAACAACTTCAGCAATGTGGCTGGATATAAAATCATCTCAAAGAAATCAGCAGTTTCCATTTACACAAATGATGAATGAGATGAGAAAGAGATTAGGGAAAGAACACCCATCACAATAGACACAAATAATATAAAATATCTTGGTCCAACTCTATGCAAGCAAATGAAGGGTCTATGTGACAAGAATTTCAAGTTCCCAAAGAAAGAAATAAAAAACTTCAGAAAATTGAAAGATCTCCCATGCTCATGGATCAATAGAATTAACAAAGTGAAATGATCATCTTAATAAAAGCAATCTACAGATTATATGGTGGATTTCATTGGTGAATTTTTGTATGTTGAATCATCCTTGCATCTTGTATGAAGGCTGACACATACTTCTTCCTGATGGATGATATTTTTGATGTGTTCTTGGTAATTCATTTTGCAATTATTTTTTTGAATATTTTTGCATCAATGTTCACAATGGAGATTATTCTGAAATTGTCTTTCCTGTTTGAGTCTTTGAGAAGTATAGGTATCAGCATTACTGTGACCTCATAGAGTGAGTTTACCAATGTTCTCTCTGATTCTATTATGTAGAAAAATTTGAGGAGTGTTGGTATTAGCTCTTATTTGAAAGTTTAGTATAATTCTGCATGAAAACTATCTGGCTTTAGACTTTTTTATTTGAGAGACTTTGTTAATTTTGTTGATTTGTTATTTTGTTCTCTTTGTTTCTAATTTATTGAATTCAGTCCCAAGTTCAAAAATTCCTGCTGTCTATTCTTCTTGGTTATATTTGCTTCTTTTTATTCTAGAGCTTTCAGGTGTACATTTAATTCACTACTATGAGAACTCTCCATATATATAATGTAGGCACTTAACGCTATGAACTTTCCTCTTAGCACCATTTTCATCATGTCCCATAAGTCTGGGAATGTTCTGCATTCATTTTCATTGAATCCTAGCAAGTGATTAATTTCTTTATTTCTTCCCTTACCTGGGAGAAAGTTCTTCAGTTTCCATGAATCTGAAGGCTTTCTGTTGTTTCTGTTGTTGTTGAAGTCTTGCTTTAATCCATGCTTGTGTGATAAGAAACTGGGGCTTATTTCTATTTTCTTGTATCTATTGAGACTTGCTTTGTGTCAGAGTATATGGGCAATTTTGAAGAAGATTCCTTGAAGTACTGAAAATATATTATTTTGTGTTTGGGTGAAATATTCTCTAGAGATCTGTTAGGTCAACTTGAGTCATGATGGCTATAATTTCCATTATTTGTTTAGTGTTTATCTGGATGACCTGTATGTTGGTGAGATGGCAGTGATGAAGTCTCCAAATATTAATGTATTGGGTTCTATATGTTATTTAAGATTTTGTAATGTTTCTTTTAATAATGTGAGTGCCTTTGCATTTGAGGCATACATATTCAAAATTGAGAAGTCATCTTGGTAGGTATTTTTATGTGTATAAAGTGTCTTTCCTGATCTTTTTTGATAAATTTTGATAAAAGTCCATTTCCTTGGGTATCAGGTTCCATATTCTCACTGCTATGCACCTCAGCTAAGGTCACTCCATTGACTCCTGAGATCCTCCCCTATCCCAGGTCTCTGCCCTGTCCTAAAGACGACCCTCACTTCTGACCTCTGCCAGCTGCATATTTCTAATAATTCTCCTTGCTATCTGCCCCTTGCCCCTGTATTTCTCTACATATGATCCTGAAACACCCCATTCTCCTCTCCATTCCCTTTCCCACCAAGGTCTCTCCCCCTAACTGCCTCTTATGATGCTTTTATTCACCATTCTAAGTGATAATCAAGCATCCTCACTTGGGTATTCCTTCCTGTTTAGCTTCTCTCAGTGTGTGAAGTATATTGGGGGTATCCTGTATAGTATTGCTAATAGTCACTTTTAAGTGAGGATATACCATACAAAATCTTTTGGGTCTGGGTTACCTCATTCAAGATAATATTGTTCTAGTTCCATCTACTTGCCAGCAAAATTTATCATGCCCTTATTCTTAATAATTGAATAGTATAAATTGTGTAAATGAACCATTGTGTAAATGAATTCATTGTGTAAATGAACCACATTTTCCATATCCATTCTTCTATTATGAGGCATCCAGGGTGTTTCCAGTTTCTGTCTGTTGCACATAAAGCTGCTGTCAACATATTGGAGCACATGTCCTTGTGGTATGGCAGAACATCTTTTGGGTATATTCTCAGAAGTGGTATAGCAGAGAGTTCAGGTAGAACTATTGCCAATTTTCTGAGAAACTGCCAGATTGGTTTCCAGAAGTGTTGTACAAGCTCTCACTCCAACCAGCAATGGGAAAGAGTTGAGCATTTAAGTGTTTCTCAGTCACTTGAGGTTCTTGTGTTAAGAATGTTTAGTTTTTCATCCCAAGTAATCACTGAATAGAGAGTTTTTCATTTTATGTGAGTATGTGGGCTTTCTGTTGTTTCAATATTGTTGAAGTCCATCTTTAACCTGTGGTGATCTGATGAAGTGCAGGGGTTATTTAAATATTCTTGTATCAATTGAAGCTTGCTTTGTGACTAAGTATATGGTGAAATTTTGGGAAGATTCCTTAATTTACTGAGAAAAGGGCATATTCTTTTATGTTTGGATGAAACATTTGGTAAATATCTGTTAGGTCGATTTGGTTCATAACATCTGTTAGTTTCATTATTTCTTGGTTGAATTTCTGTTTCATAACTTATCCACTGGTGAGAGTGTGGTGCTGAAGTCCCCCATTATTATTGTATGGGGTTCAATGTATACATTAAGCTTTAGTAATATATCATTTACAAATATGGGTGTCCTAGATGTCATCTTGGTGGGCTTTTCCTTCAAAGTTTATAAAGCACCCTTGCTCATGTCTCTTGATTACTCTTGATGAAAGTCTATTTTATTATATATTAGAATGGATATTCCAGCTTGTTTCTGTGTCTGACTGCTTAAAAAACCTTTTTCTAATCCTTTACTCTGAAATAGTATCTGTCTTTGTTGCTTAGGTGTGTTTCTTATATACAGCAAAATGATAGATCCTGTTTGTATATCTCGTGTGTTAGCCTGTGTCTTTTTATTAGGGGAATTGTGTCTATTAATGTCATGAGCGGGATAATGGAATCCATGTGTAGGGTGCAGTTTAATGCTTATGGGTATGTTTTAGGAGAATATATTGGGTAAGGGTTTGGTGTACAGTCTTACCTGATTGTCCCTTGTGCCAGAATACTAATGAAAGGTAGGAAGAGTTGTAATATGAGATCTGGTGTATAGAGTATAGGGTATAATATACTGCTGTTGGGGTTGCTTTCAGACAAATTTGTGGACAGGGTCTTGGAGAAAGAGGGCTTTACCTGGTGTTCCTGTTCCTGTGAAGCTGCAAAGAATTCAGGCAGATTTGTGGGGTGAGAAGTGGGGTCTAGAAGTGGGGTGCAGCTTACCATTAGGTGTGCTTTCAGGCAAATTGGCAGGCAGTGACTTGGGGAGGGCAGCAATTGGCATATTTTAAAATTACTGATTGATGTGGGAGTGCCCAGACCATTGTGGGTGTGGTCACTCTTTTGCTATAAGAAAGTCTCAATAGTCATGAGGAGCAAAATGGAAGGTAAGCACTGCTCTTCCATGTTCTTTGCATCAGCTCCTGCCTGCTCCCAATTTCTTCTATTTGTAAATTTCTGCCATGACATTCTTTGATAATTAACTGTGATATGAAAATGTAAAAGAAATATATCTTTCCCACTAAAAGTTGCTATTGGTCATGGTGTTCCATCACAATGACATTAACACTAACATCTTGGATCAGTTGGCTACTTTTACAGGTTATTGACTAATGACAATAGCACTTCTGGGAAACTTTGGTATTACTGATGGTTGCTCAGTCTCTTTGTTACATCCCTGTTAAAGTAAAACAGGCAGGATCCACTATCCAATATTGCCTTGCAGGGTTTTGTTTTTTACAGATGCTTTAACCTTATAATGACTTTGTTAGTACTGCATAATACACAACTGAATAACATATGAACAGTACCTTGGTTTATCCAAAGCGTGGCCACAGCCACAGAATATGTAAACAAAATTCAGAAGACAAATTCCAAAGTGTCACTAGCCTTAAGTCTATTTAGAGGGTCTCAGCTGCATATAGTTGATAAAGGAGGCAGCCTTGATAATTTCTGAAATGTCCTTGAGGCCTTTTTATAGCTGTCCTTGATAACTTGTGTCTATGCTAATGTCTTTAGCAAATGGAAAGCATAAAATTATACATAGTCCATTAATAGTAAGACTTAATATTTTAACAATATTGACTCTAACTAAATTGATCTATAGATTTAATGCAATTAGAATGAATTCCCTAGTGTAGAGTTTGTGCAAATTGACAGGATGATTCTAATAGGTATGGAAGTACAGACGTCACAAACAGCAAATCCATTCATAAGCAAATATATTTTACTTGCTTTATCAATAATTACCACATAAAACCAAAAATAATTATTATCTTCTGTTGGCTTTGGTTTTTCAAATCCTACATTTAGCAAGGGTTCTTAAATGCTTTAACATCCCTTCTAGCCCACCACCCACCAAAATTAGTGGAATACAGAGGTTATTAAAACACAGGGTAGGTAGATTTGTTTTGAAATAGTTCTTTGGGGCTATCAAAAATAGGTTTGCTGAACCAAGTATCGTGGCACATACCTTTAATCCTAGAACTCTGGAGGCAGATGGGCAGATTCTCGCCCAGCCATATATGTATGGTGATACACTGTTTCAAAAATGATAACAATAGATAAGTAAGTAAGTAAGTAAGTAAGTGAATGAATGAATGAATAAATAAATAAATAAATAAATACATACATACATACTGTTTTGATGAACTTTTGAAGTTACTGAAGAGAGGCCCCTTACCCTTGTCACAGTTAGATTATGGCATTCATCTCTTCTGCCTTATACAGAAACAAAAAATTTGCCATCTATGAGGAATGTATGAGCATCTGACTGTGAACCTTTTGATACTTTAATTTTAGAGTTCTGGTTTATAGAACAGTTAGTAATAAAATATCTGTTGTTCATAAATTAATCTGTCATTTGAAAAGATGAGTTGCATGTTACCTTTATACTTTCACTTACTAATATATTTTGCTCATTTTTATGGTGTTTTAAATATGCTTTTTGAGACATTGAGAAAACATGTTACCAACTGAGGAAAAGCACTTTCTAAAGATTACTTAAATAACAGGCTATTATCCAAGTTAGAGAAAATTGGAGACTTTAAGGGGCTTAGTACATCTTAGAGGTCCTCCAATGATGGATCTTTTTTTACATTTCTTTGTAAGTAGTAGTACATGAATGGGAAAAAGTACATGAGATTATTTTACTAATAGATTTTGCTGTGTTTATAATTCGGTCATATATTGGACATTCATGTCAATTTAGTATTAAATGGAGCAATTATGTTATTTTTCTACAGTCATTATCACTACTTCAGGAACATGACAGAGCTCCCTGATGTCTCTTTTTATAGAGGTCACCAAAAAGCTATCTGCTAATGAGAACTATGGGCTTGAACCAAACTACATATCTAAATGATTCCAAGCTTAATAATGTCAAGAGCTCTTGAAAGCCTACTGAAGTATATATCTGTAGAATTAATAAAAAAAATGCCTTCAGAAATAAAATATATTCAGTTTCTAGGGAACTGTGAGAAGCACTTTATGTGAATAAGAACATTTAAAAATAATTACACATGCCATCATGATGGGGCATGTCATCTAAGTGTCATGCATGGCATACCATGCATGGGATAACAGAATTGAATTTCTGCATCCCAAACTTTACTGTCACTACATAAAAATAACTACTGCTGCTGTTCAAAAATGCTTTGAGCAAAAGCTCCAATGTTCCAAATGATCCTGCAAATCCCATTTCTATATAGTTTTTAAGTTGTTTAGTTCTGAATCAGCAGTCTAAAAGTGTGTTTAAACACTGCAGGTAACCATTTTCCATGGAACAAATAGGAAAGAAATCAGGTTATGGTGAGGGCACCCAGCAGGACTCTTCTACTGTCTACTCAGTGTCAATGTAAACTGATTTCCTTAAGAAAGAAACTGAGAGAAAAGGAACAGATTGCAGAAAACATGTTCTATATGCACAAAAGAGCAAAAAGATAGAATACAGGATACTTGGTAATTATTACATAGAAGGATAAAAACAGAACCAGTAGAGCTATAGAATAACAAAAGTGAGGTGGGCGGAAGGTATACAAACTAGGTTGTCTTTTTCTTTCAGCTGCATAAAACAAATGACACATGAAGGTGCTGGCCTGTTCTCTTAATTTTATGGAAAATAATTGCTAGCTCAGAAGTTTCTGATGGTTACTTTATCATGGCTCATGTTACTCAAATTGCTGTTTGCTAAGCACAAAGTTTGAGCTAAACAAATAAAAAGTGCAGCAGATAGCAATGAAAGAGAACTATATGCATTAAGGGTAATCCTGACAAAACAACATTCTGAGCATGGAACTGGAAGTATTATGAAGAATTCAGGAAACTGAGATATATTTGTACTTACAAACTCAATTAGCTTCATGATACTTAAGCTGAGCGGTACACAAAAGGGAACATTATCACAAACAGTAAAGTCTTCCAGCCCAATATTTAACAGCAAAATGCAGTTACGTTAGTGAATAAAAATCAGGCATTCTACTTTGAGATCGTACAATTGTATTACAACTGTGAGTAATTTTAAATATTAAACATTTTATTTTGTGGTAATTTTATATTTTTTAATGAAATCAGAGTAATTGATTAATTCTAACGATAAATGAGTATATTGTACTGAAAATGTAGGACTTAAAATAAAAAAAAATAAAATAGAATTTTCAAACTGACTTTTCAGTTTCATTTTAATAGGAATTACTAGAGCCCTTTGTTTTGTTCTCATGTGAATATCTAATTTATTCCATTTATATTTGAAGTACCAAATATTTGTTGATGGAAAATAATGTAAGATTTAAAAAAATAACCCAACTCATAGGAATAGGACAAAAGAAACAGGGGAAAGGGTATGAGAGAAGTTTAAAGAAACAGAGACCCATTTGCTCAGTCTCACAATACCTTTAACACCCCTTAACTGCAAGCTATAATATATACAGAAAGGACTGTAAGGTAAAAATAGAAAAGAATAAAGTGTAAATAAAATAATAAAAATAATAAGATAATTTTTTTTAAAGTCATGCTATCACATTAGAAGACAAAGGATCTTAAAAATAATGCCATGCAGTTTGTCCTCCATCGAGCATCTACTGCTGGAGAAAGTGTGGTTTTCCCAGGGATACTCCCATTGAGGAAACTAAATTTTCATTTGCAAGTAGTTATCAGTTGGGCACAGCCTCTTGATTAGTCTATTTCTCATTTCAGCTCCAGGACACTAACTGGTAAAGATTCTTGTAGACCCTGTGCATGCTACCCTGGTCTCTATGACTTCATATGTATATTGATTTTTTTTTTATTAGAGGGTCTTGTTTCCTTGGTTTATTCCATTTTCTCTGGTTCTTACATTCTTTCTGCTTCTGCTTCCATGGGTTTCCTGAACCTCAAGAGGAGAGATTTGGTGTAGACATCTCATTTAAGACTGTTAAAAGTTCCCTTACTCTGCATTATGTGTGAGTCTCTGTAATTTTCATATGCTTCAGGAGGAAGTTTCTCTGATGATTGCTGAGCAAGGCACTGATCTGAGTATAGCAGAATGTCATTAAAAGTAGTTATATTGCTAGGATGTTTGTTATGCATTTTTTAAAACCCTAAGTACCTGGGTTATCTAGTGTCAGGTTCTTGGTCCCTCCAGTACTGGTTCCATCTAGAAGAGTGTATTTTAAGTCAAGTCAGACATTAGTAGGTTACTCTTACAAGTCTTAGGATATCTTCCAGACCGGACACCACTGTAGATAAAAGGCTTTGTAGTGGTGTTTAAGTTTTTCCTTTGGTAGCATGCAGAGTAACTTCCTGTACTATAGGTGCTAGCATACAGGGGTGAAGGCTCTATCTTGTCACCAGCTCAACTTCTCCATACTCAATGAGTTGTGTAGGTGTTGTTGTCATCAATGTTGTTTTGGCATCAGTTTGTGGAAAATTATCGATATAGTCCTGGAAACAGCCTGAGTTGTTTGGGAGGGATACCAATGCTACCACTTTATCCCACAAGTAAATTGGATGTAACTCAATCCTGGTACTAGAAGCTTCATTTGGTGAGAAGCTAAGTCTATTTGGAACTGTGACCCCACTCTCATTATTTGTTTTCATTTAGATCACCTTCATATATGTATATATTTTAGGAAACTTCTACTGTATTAAGTTTCTGTACTACTCCTCAAATAGCACTTTGTTTTAGCTACCTCTTCCTGTATTCCCTCCCTCATTTCACTCTTCCCTCCTTCTTACCACTTGACCATCCAGTTCTGGTCCCTGCCCTATAAATCCATTAAATGTATTCTACTTTCCTTTTCTAAGAAGATCTATTTTTTGTTATCTCCACTTTACCCAACTTAGTCTCTATATGTAACATCTGTAGTTTTACAGATCGATGGTTGGTTGTCATTGACTTTAGAGCTAATAACCACATATACATGTATATATATATTCTATTTGTTTTTCTGAGTCTTAGTTGGAACTCTCAGGATAATTTTCTTATAGCTTCATCCATTTACCTGCAAGTTTTATGATTTCCTATTTAATTGCCAAGTAATAAATACTTCATTGTATAAACTAACTACATTAAAATTTCATTTTTCTCTTGAGGGACATCTAGTTTATATCTAATTTCTGCCTATTATAAATAGAGCATAAATTAACATGATTGAGCAAGTGTCTTTGGAGTAGGATGAAGTGTCATTTGGTTATATGTCCAGGAGTGGTATAGTTGGATCTTGACGTAGATCAGTTTCAATCTTCCTTAGGAACCACCACACTGGTTTCCATAGTGGCTTTACAAGTTTATATGGCCGCCAGTGATGGATGAGTGCTCCCCTTGTTCTACATCCCTGCCAGCATGAGCTGTCACTTGTTTTATTGATCTTAGCCTAACCCTGACTGATGCAAGGTGAAATCTCAAAGTGATTTTTATTTGCATTTCCCTAATGACTAGGGATATTGAACACTTCTTTAAGTGTTTCTCAGTCACTTGAATTTCCTCTTTGAGAATTCTGTTTAGATCTTTACCTCGTTTTTAATTTGGGTTATTTGTTTTCTTGGTGTCTTGTTTTTTTATGTGCTATATATATTTGGGATACTAGCTCTCCATCAGTTGTATAGTTAGTAAAAATCTTTTCCCATTCTGTAAGTTGCCACACTGTCTGAATGATGGTATCTTTTTGTGCACAAAAACGTCTCAGTTTCATTAGGTCCTTTATTTATTATTTGTTGATCTGCTCAGAAACTCTTTTTCCATGCTAATGAGTTCAATGTATTTTCTATATTATCTTCTATCAGGTTCGGTACATCTGGTTTTATGTTGAGGTCTTTGATTCATTTGGAGTAGAACTTTGTGCAGGTTCAAACTTTGGTTTCCTCTACATGCAATCTTTGGATCCCTCTACATGCAACCATCCTATATGACTAGTATCATTTGTTGAAAATGCTATTATTTTTTCAGTAGATATTTTGGACATTTTTTCGTAAAAAATCAGGTGTCTGTAAGTTTGTGAACTTAATGTTGGGTCTTTCACTAGATTCCATTGATAAACATGTATGTTTTGAGCCAATACTATGCTGTAATGATTATTATAATTCTGTAGTACAACATAAAATTGGGGATGGTGATGCCTCCGGCAGATTTTTTTTTTATTATTCAGTATTGTTATATCTACCCTTGATTTTGTTCCGACTGATTGATTGATTGATTGATTCCATATGAAGCTGAAGATTGTCCTTTCAAGATTTATGAAGAATTCTGCTGAAATTCTGATAGGGACTGCCATAGACTGCTAGAACACTTTAGTAGTATGGCCATTTCCACAATGTTACTACTACAGATACATGAGCATGTGAGATCTTTCTATCTTTTCATGTGATCTTTAATTTCTTAACTTAAGGTCCAAAAGTTTTTAATCATAAAACTTTTTAACTTACTTACATATAATTTCCCCAAGAAATTTTATACTTTTTTCAATCTCAAGGGAATACTTTAATTTTCAATATATTAGTCCAAGTAAATAAAAAGTTAGAAAAGGGAAATCAGTAATAATAAGAATAAGCTGTTATTCCCCTATTAATCAAATAGTATATGCACATAAAACATTTCATACTATATCATGTTGCAGACCACAGCATGCCTGGGATATATTTTGAACAGATCCCCCCACCCCCCATGGAAGCGTTCCTGAATTTCTCATTTTTCAGAATCTTTAACCAATTTAATACACTAGTTCTCTAAAATTGCTACACATCCCTTTAGATGTTCTATGTTAAAATACATGCCATGTGCAAAAGAATTCAAGTTTATGTCTTCCTAAGATATCGACTTCATATTTGCTTGTGGAACTGCCTACTAAAACTTGCAGTGAAAAAACTGAGTAGCACTCACTAGATTTTGTCAGATGCCACTTTTATCCCTGTGGCATCATTACATGTGCTTCAACATTCTATCTTCTAATACTGTAGTTTATATTTGTTGATTCTTTTATTAATTTATTCTAATTAATTATTTCATACAATACTATCTTAGTTTCTTATTGCTATGAAGAGACAGCATGACCATGGCAAGTCTTATAAAGGGAATCATTTAATGGAGGCTTGCCTACAGTTTCTGAAGTTTACCCCAACATCTTCATGGCAGGAGCCATGGGAGCACATAGGCAGACATAGTGTCTGAGAATTCTAAATGGCGATCAGAAGGCAGCAAGAAGACAGAGACATTGAGACTGGCTTGGGCTTTTGAAACCACAAAGTTCATTCCAAATGACACATTAGCTCCAAGGCCACAACTCTTAATTCTCCCTCAAATAATATCACTCCCTGATCACCAAGCATTCAAATATATGAGCATATGGGGTCATTCTTGTTTGAAGCTCCACAAACATTCTGCTCATGTGTTACCCCTCCCCCAATGCCTACCAGATCCTCCCAATCTCCTGATCCATACAACTCCACTCCCTTTCTCTTACTTTAAAAAAAAAATCAAAGAAACAAGAAGCACAAATGATAAATCCCACAAACAGAAATCAAAAGTCAATAAGTCACAAAATGTCCAAATAAAGCAATATGAGATTATATATATGTGTGTGTGTGTGTGTGTGTGTGTGTGTGTGTGTGTGTGTTTGACTGTTTGACTAACTTTTTTTCTTTGGAAACAACTCTTGGGTTCCATCCTTAAATATGGTTAATAAACCCAATGTGACTCTACTAAAGAGACTTAATTTTTTTTTCTTTGCAAGCAGGTGTGCATTGCAGAGAATTTGTTGATTATAGATGGAAGCCCATACCCACTTTTTCATTTCAGCCCTGGGGCCCCATCTGGCTTCAATTTGTGTTGGTCTTGTGCATGGTGGCATTGCCCCTATGGGTTTATAAGAGTAGTTGTCTTTGTTTTGTTTTGTTTTGTTTTGTTTTGTTTTGTTTTGTTTTGTTTTGTTTTGTTTTTCCAAAAGATACTGATTCCTTGGAATCACCTCTCCCCTCTGACTCTCATACTCCTTCTGCCTCCTATTCAGCATAGTTATGTGAACCCAGAGGGAAGGAATTTGATTGAGCTATCTCAATTAGAACTGAGTTCTTCTAAGTCTCTTAACCTCTATACATTGTCCAGTTGTGGGTCTTTGTGTTAGTTCCAATTTACTGAAAGTAGAAGCTTATCCGGTGAGGACTAAAGGAGGCTTTGTCCTATGGGTAGAGTAGAATGCCACTTAAATTCATTTTATCATTCATGTTCATTTATCATGAACAATAATGTTCTGTTTTTCCCCAGGCCCATGACCTATCCAGTCTCAGGTTTTTTGTCACTTCTGCAGTTGTTAAGCATGGATTCCATATCATGGGACCGACTCTAAATCTAATTAAGGAGTACTTAGTTACTATTTATTGTTTTTCAAATTTTAAACTTGTTCTACATTCTTGGAGAAAGTAAAATCATAATTGGTCAGGTTACATAATTCTTTTTAAATACTGTTAGTTTTTTCTGATATTCTAACTTTATTTTTGTCTATAAGTTCATGGGAGATATTGGTTGATGTCTTGTTTCCTTTTTATTTTAACTGCCTTTGTCTGATTTTGTTACCACAGTAATACTGACTTCATAAAATGAGTTAAGCAGTGTTCCTTTCTACCTCTTTTATGTAAGAGCCTTTTTTGTTGCAATCAATAAAATTTCAAGCGCTGTCTTTACATCTTTGAGTCTGATAAGGCCTCAAGGGCCTAACTATGCATTCTATCCTCATCACTTGGCCTCTGCCAGTAGGAAGAATTTCCCCATCTGGGTAGTTTCCCTATAGGTAAGAACAGCCTCTGGAAATGATATCTTAGAGCTGCAGAGTCCTCGTGCTGGTAGTCTCTGAAATACAGAGACACCTCAACTTGTAAAAAGAAAAAAATTCTCAATAAACCTACCAGTGCCTGAAAAATTCATAAGCCAAAATGTACCTTGTAGAACTGCAAAAGCTAGCATCATAGCTTAGCAACACAGTATATCACAGTTTCAGTTGTTTTTCCTTATGATGATGTTGCTGAGTAGGAGATAGGGCTCATCAGTACTTCTTCAGACAGTGAAGATGTACCATGCCACATATTGTTATCCTAGAAAAAGATAAACTTTTAATTTCCAAAACAATTCTATCTAACATATAAAGACAGACATATATGTTAGATAACAGAGTCAAAATTCTGGCACATACATATATTTAAAGAAGAATAATATCCATCTTAAAAAAAAACAGAATCTATCCACCCTTTGGTATCTAGGAACCTCTTCTTCCATAGTTGTTGCTTGTTCATCATATTCATAAGTACTGCATGCACATAGCTCCATAGAGCATTCAGTGTTCGCCTTTCCAGTTCCATAAATATGTCATGAACAATTGCCACTAAGTTCATTTGCCCATTATCAGGTGTTAAGTATTCAGGCATATATTACTACTTAAAGGTAGGTGAGTTATCTCCTATCAATGGGGTGAATTGAAAACAATTGAAAGTGTTAAAAGAAATTCTTAATTGATATTTAAATATTTGATAGAAGTATAGAGTCAAATCATCTGATCCTAGATATTTTTATTTGGTTGGTTTCAACATGTTTTCAGTATAAAACTCAGGCTCCATTTGAAATCACAATACTCCTGCCTCAGTCAGCTTACTGGACAATTATTTTTCAAAACCTTTTAATTGTAAATTCAATTACTGTAATTACTCAATTATGATAAAACTATGAGAACCATTTTATTTTGTTGAGACTCATTATATAATTTTGAATGTATTGGTTCTTATGTTTTTCATTATTTAATCTAAAATATTAAAGTCATTCATATTTTTATTTATGCTCATTTTAGTAGTTGCTGAATATGTAATGAGGTCTCTTGCTTTATTTTAATTTTTTGTCTTTTTTATTAGATATTTTATTTATTTACATTTCAGATGTCATTGCCTTTCCCCATTTCCCTTCCTTAGAACCTCCATCCCATCCCCCTCCTCCTTTTTGCTTGTACACCATTTTAATTACATGTGTGTATTAAGGTCAGTTCTAGGTTGAGGGCCTAGCAATACAATAGATACATATAGTCAAGGAATAAGCAAGACAATAAACACAAATAGTCAAGCAACAAGCAAGGTATTAAACACAATTCCATGAACACTCATGTGATCACTGTTTCTAGGGCATATCAGGATGACCAAAATATCTGAGCCAACTTCCCTGTCCTAGCCCGAAGTCATTTTCATGTCTGAAGCCTACTTCGTTGTTCTAGCATAAAATTTAGATTCCTGCCTAACATTACTTCTTTATTTTTGATTTTTGTTAATAGTTTTAATTTTTGTTAATTTTCCTGTTTTTTGTTATTTAGCTATACTAGAATTTTATAAATTATATTATATTATGAATTAAACAGTATTTTCCTTGATTTCTCCATTATTTTTATTTTAGAATATTATTTTGTCCTTATTTTTATTAATGTTTATCATGCAGTTCCTTCCATATGCTTTGTATTTTACCCAACATCAACACCTTAGTTTAATAAGGCAAAAAAAATATACTATACTACTATTTCAATTTTTTAAAATATGTTAAATTTTAATCAAGGTGTAATATATGTTAGTAAATATTTATTAAGCAATTCAAACAATATTTATTCTGAAATCATTGTAGTGATATGTAGTTGTTAATTAAATCTTATTAATTGATATATATTGGATTTATTGTTAATCATCCATTCAATAGTTGTATTACTAATAATGAAAATTAAAATTATAAATATTTCTAACTCCTTTTGTATCATTTTAGTTTGAATATTATATATTTTGAAACTCCTCTATCATTTGGTTCATATATACCAAGAACAGTTTTGCCTTTTTGATAGATCACTCCTTCTAGTATTATGTTATGTGGTTTTTGCTACAAGTTAATTTTTTTATGAAATCTACTTGATACAATTTTATATACAGAAAACTATGCTCACATGATTGTATAATATACAAAAATATTGTGATAATTCTTTACTCTCTACTTTTACTATATCAGCATCTGTTCGACATGAGTTTATTTTATATAGTAGTTAACCATTTTTGCTTTTAATTTTAATTTGTGAATATCTTTCCTTTGTTATGCACAGTGCATTTAAAGTAAATAGTTTATAGGTTATCAATTAAATTGGCAATTTTATTTTGAATAAATGAAATAAAGTTTTAATGAAAATAAATATATTTTCATTTCATTTTCTCTTCCTGACTTTTTATGGATTCTTTGAACAGAACAATTTAAACACCTGACCTAGAAGTTGTCTCAGAAAGATACTTTCTTATACTCTCAATGTTCCTGAATTTCCTTTAGATCTTTGCCTAGGATTGAGTTTCCATTAGATTTACCACCACTTTCTTGTTATGTCCATTAGTGTTAACTATTGTTCAGGTTTTGTTGTGTAAACAAGAGACATCATGGGTATAGCTTCTCACAATTCTAGGAGATACAATCTCAAACCACAACCTGATCATCAGGCTCTTACAATTTTTCTGCTATCTCTTCGACAATGATGTCTGACTTTTAGTTGCAGAACGTGTGTTGAAGATACATCAGTAAGAACTGCACTCTCTAACTCTGCATTTTAGTCACTGTGATTTGGTTGCTCTGCATTTGGTTTTATGTAATGACCTCTATCTGTTGAAAAGATAAGTTTCTCTAATGAGGTGAAAGAACTATTCTTGTCCATGGGTACAAGAATAGATGTATAAGATGCTAGTTTAAAACTATGCTAAAGTGATAGTTGTAGATTCTCTTTCAAAATCCATGACTTGAATATCCCTAGGTAGTTGGCTCAGTCTCTAATACAAGGCATGATTTCCTCTTATTGAGGAAACATTAAGCCCAATACCAAGTGGTCAGCTCTGAGCAGGTTGTTTTTGTATATTTAAAAATGGGTACATCAATTTGTAATGAAAATTGAAGAAACCAAGGACATAAATTTGAGAGGCAGCAAAAGGTGTGGCTGAGTAGAAACAAAAAGAAGAAAGCAAGGTATTCTTGGGAGACTTATGAAAGTGTAGACATTCTTCAATGCTTATACATTTTTTACATTTGTAATATAGCAAATGAACTCTCTACTCTCTCAGAAATTCTCCTTTTACTTAAGCCTACTTTCTATCAACACTGTCTCCTATATTTTAAGAGTATTCATTATACCTATCAACTTGATCACTTTTGTTTATTTGTATGATTTGACTTTTTGTTGAACATTTGGGTTTTATCCATAAATTGGTTTTCTGAGTTTGACTTATAGCATTTGTTTTCTAATAGTTTATTGAGAATCCTTATAAATGGTATAATTTTTCACTCAATTCATAGATAAATGATGCTATATGTGCTTGAAAATGTGTACTTGCTTTGGTTTTTATAGTCATGGTCACACTTGATGGAGAATTCAATGCTTTCTAACATCAAAGATGGTTCTTGTTGGAAAACATTTTTCCTTTGAGTGGATGTGAAATTACAAGTAAATTGAGGTACAAATGCTTTTGGTCTTCTAATGCTACAAGAAGATGTTCTACCTGCAACTCTTCAGCCTCAGGAAAAAAACAACTATATAGTTTAAGAATTCAAGGCTATAAGTGTCCATACTTATGGTTAATAGGTGTTTTTTTGTCAGTGGTAGTGATACGCACAATACCTGTGAAGTTTAGTGCTTAGCACTAGATTTTGGAATATAGACATATATTATGGGATGGTGTTCCATCGTCTAGGGGAGTGATAAAAGAATTTCTTATAGCATATGCATCCCAACTTGTATATCAAGTTGTACTATATTATAAAAAATTACGGGATTTTGGAGCAATAAGGAGCTTATATCCAGATCATGGGCTTATGTAGAGTGATGTTAGATACTGTGTCTTCATTACAGGTCAATCAATAACATGTGCTCCCAGTTTTTTAAGCACAGTCACTAAAAATTCAACTTCTGAATCGTTTCCACAGGAAGAGCATTTCCAGAATGCCTACTCATAAAAAGAATAGCGTATTAGTAGATGAAACACAGTGTTGGTTCTGGCATCCATCGTGTGCTGGTTTGAATGATAAATATCCGCCATAGTTTCATGCATTTACCTGCTGTCTCTTGGCATACCATTATAGACGCTAACCTTCTGGATATATGCACCATAATAAACTCTTTATTATCTAAATTACTTTGATTATGGTGTTTTATCACAGCAATAAAAAGTAGCCAATACACATGGTGAAGGTGTGGAACGGTTTATGCAGTGGTCATAGAACCAATATATAAAGCCACATATTAAATGGATATATATTTAGTACAAAATCTCATGCTAGCATGTAGAAGTATCTCAAATTTCTAAGATGCAGGGAGTTGAAATGTAGTGAGGGATACAAAACTTATTGCATACACATTATATGCTATACTGTCTTGGAGCCAAGGCAAAGGGAAAATGCTTGTTATTTACATATTTATTTTAATATGATAATATCCTTTGCTGAGTAGGTACTTGGTTCATTAGGAACAATGACAAATAAGACTTCTATTGTGGAACTATAAGGGACTGAAGGCTGTTAAGGGAGATATTGAGGTTCTTTGTGATAAAAGATACTGGATAGCTCTTCAGAGAAAGCTTGCAAAATCCACAGTGGCATCTTTAATTTTATCAGTTCTTATAACCCCTTCTTTCTTTGACTCCTAGATAGTTTTTTCCTTAGGCTCCTTTTCATTTCTATCCCTGTAGTTCTTTCAGACAGGAACAATTATGGGTGAGTATTAATATTCTGTCTAAACTCCACCTCCACAGTTACCTGGCAACAGCCAGGTATGCTTCTCCCCACAGTTACCTGGCAATAGCCAGGTAGGCCTGGCCCACTATAAAAGGGGCTGCTTGCCCCCTCCTCTCTCTCTTAATCTCTTACCCTCTCTTTCTTCTCTTACCCTCTTGCCTCTCTGTCCCCTCCCCCTTCCTCTCTCTCCACGTGGTCATGGCCGGCCTCTACTTCTCTTCCTCTCTCTTATCTTTCCACGTTCTTCTCCCCACCTTTGCCCTATCTCCTGAATAAACCTCCTTCACCTTGGAACCCTGTGGTCTGGAGTGGTCTGTTCTGAACTGTGGTAGGACTTATAACAACTAACACTGGTGCGTTGGGCCAAGTTCGAATACTTCGGAACCACCGTGCTGCCGGCTGCTGCAGCTGCTAGCTGCTGTAACCGGACAGGACCAATGTCACATGGCCTGCCTCTATCACCACCATTGCCTCTATGCCACGTGGACTCCATTGCTGCTACCTGCCATCACTGACAGCGCGTAAATTTCCACCACTGCTACCGATTAACTCTGGCTGCGGCCCACCACATGGTACTCCGCCACGTGGGTTAGGCAGCCAGACAGGCCCACACAGACCTCACAGTTCCATTTTCCTGATACCAGACTGCATAAGCCTGCAAACACACACTGGCATATTGATTGGTAAGGAGATTACAATTGGCAGGAGGGACCCTAGACGCCGAGATAAGGCCTGGCCAGCCTTCCCTGGGCTGAGAGGTGTTGGCATTTGTCTGCCCCAGTCCCTATGACTGGCCTCCTAGCTGAACTACTACTTAGGACATTGGCCACTGGGTGACTCCCCCCCCCCCCCCGAAAGCAGTTTACAGTCTCCCTCCCCCCTCCAAGCTCTTGCAGCTGCTGGAAATACTGGTACCAGGTTAAACTGCCTTCAGTGATCTCCAGGAGTTCGATGAGGCCCCTAGGTAATCTTGTGACTACCTGATTATCTAGGCTGTTGCCTGATTTATTACTGACTTTTCTATTGGGACGCCAATATGAATAGCTCGGTAAGCCCCCCCCCCATCACCCAATGGGCATTACATTGTCTTCAGCTGCACCCCCAGACACCCCACTGGGTTGTCTCCTTAAAAACCTCAGATCTCTAAAATTAATGCCTGATTTGAGGCCTTCCAAATTGATACACCTCTGCAATAAAGCCTGGATTCTGTATCCTCCAGATAATGGGTTAAAATGGCCACCTAATGGCACACTAGACCCAGTCATTTTAAAAGGTTTTCATACCTACATACAGCAGTCTGGTAAATGGAAAGAGGTTCCCTATATTCAAGCATTCATCTATGTTTGTTCTAATCCCTCCATGTGTTCTGCCTGTTCCCCACCCCAGGTTTTATTTTTTTTAGCCACCTGCCGCTGATCAGAGTAACCATCCACATGGTCCCAGGAAAGATTTCTTGAGTTCAGAGCTAGCCCTTTTCTTCCCTGACCCTCAATCTAGAACTCTCCTTGGGTGAGACATTTTCTCTCTCCTCTTGAGACAGTTTCTTTCTCGCAGCAGAGTACCTCAGGCCAGGCCTGGACAGACTGTTCTCTCTCTCAGGAGCACTGGCTCCAAGCTCTAGTCCCTAGCATGTCTCCCCCAGGGGTCAGTCCTCTGCCTGCTAATATAAGCCTCTTCTCCTGCCCCTCCATCATTGTGGCTGGCTGTGACCATTTAGTTCGGCCGGTTTGCCTCAAAAGCAGAGGGTCCGGGACCCTGCTTGCTCCCTTCCCCTCTGGTCCTTAGCTCTGCTCTGGGTCTACTTCTTACATTCTGCCAGGGACCCTCTCTGGGATTTGTTTCCCCACGTGCGCAACCACCCGCACAAAGGGCTTGGCTGCCTGCACACTCAAGGGAGGCTCTCTCTCTCTCTCCCTCTCTGCCCGGGACCTGTAAAGTGAGTGTTAGTGGTGCCTTCTGCCACAAGAACAGCTAACATGAACATTGCTGTGACACGCTTTTCCTTGCCCACTGCAGACTCTAGCCACCAGAGGCACTGAGCAGTGACTTCCAGCAGCTAATAGGAAGTCCCGCCCTGCTGCCACAACAGACCTGACCTGCAACAGCTGTGTCCTTAACTGCGGGCCCATAGCCCCAACCTGCCAGCCATTTGATCATATGCCACTGTTGCCAGCTTTCTTATTCTGGTCCTACCCAAATGTTTCCTTAATAATACTAAAATGTGCTTTTCTCTACCTACAGAACCTGCCAAAGATACTTAAGACTCTTTCTTATCCTGTGTTGATACATTTTTACTACTGCTATTAAATTCTATTCAGTTACAATTAATCCTTATGGCTCTCAATCTTGTCAGAAGTCTGCTAATACTATATTTAAGTTTATAGCCGATAGAATTCCCAAAGCCTCTAAGAGTTAACCTAAGATGGTTTCAGAAGACTTGGACACCTAGAAGATACAGCCTGGATTGTACGTGATGATACAGTCACTAACAAACGCAGTGGACTAAACTGGATTCTCTGAGTCAAATGACTTGGCTAAACCAAGGTAAGTCATTTCTCATGTCACGCATATCCATTCCACAGACAAAAAGCCCTGCACTTTTTCTGCACTTGGAAGCCAAACTTACTTCGCCCAAGAGACTATGGAGACCATGGGAACTGTTGGCTAGTGGACTCTGTCATTTTTTAAAATAATATATAACTGGTAGATTATTGTTTACTCTTTCAGACTTCTGACTACTTTGACAGCTAGGCTTTCACAGATATTGTCTATTACCTCATTACCTAAACCCAGTTGCCATCAATTAAGTTCTTCATATTTCTTCTTCTTGCTATGCCACTGTCCTAATATTATCTGAGTTCCTATAAACTTGTCTTCCACCTTCTTCCCCCCACCTTTGCCCTATCTCCTGAATAAACCTCCTCCTCCTTGGAACCATGTGGTCTGGAGTGGTCTGTTCTGAACTGCGGTTGGACTTATAACAACTAACAGTGAGAATTTTGACTATGAGAGGCAACCGCATTCCTCACTTGATGCCCTGTCTTCCTGTTGGAGCTGGGCTCTTTCATTCTCCCTACTGTCATGCATTTCATCTAAGGTCCCTTCCTTTGAGTCTTGAGAGTCTCTCACCTCCCAGGTCTCTAGTGCATTCTGGAGGGTCCCTCCAACCTCCTTCCTTCTGATGTTGCCTGTTTCCTGTATTTCTGCTAGCCCTCTGGGCTTCAGTCCTTTTCTCTCATCCAATCCCACAAATTCATTTTCTACCAAAAAATGTATTTGCGTGTATGAAGAGAAAGAAAAGAAACACACACACACACACACACACACACACACACACACACACATACACACACACACATATACATATATATATATATATATATATATATATATATATATATATATATGAAGGGGAAACTACATTTGGGATATAGAATAAGAGAGAATACAAAAAAAATTTAAAAACAATGTACATTTCTCCTAGAGCCCTATCCACTTGCTCGCCAGGGACCCCTGTGAGTATATTATGCCTTGAAGTTCAGAATGCACACTAGAGACTCACTTTGGTGCTTTCATTCCACTAAAACACTACTGAGTGCTCTGAAGTAATTATTGACTAAATTACCCTAGTGCCCTGAAAAGTATCACATCTACGTAGTCATGGTAAAATATTTAGCCTTGAAGAGTAATTACAACCTATGTTCTATTATATGCACTAATGAGAATTGTGACTAGTAGTGGTGAAGAAAAGCATGGCCATTGGAAGTTTTTATTTGAACTGAGAGCTTTAAAACACGCACCAATTTTAATAGAGTATAGAACATTTCTTCAAAACTTTCCCAATAATTTCTCACTGTTTCAACTTGTAGCAGAGGGGCATGCTTGTTCATAAGGATGTGCCATTGCCATTGATTTAGTTGCTTTAAGGCTTATCATCTACTTCTCTAACACTGATGGTGACAAATAAGCCTGTGTGTTGGACAAAAACATACTTAATTGTTAGACACCATTACACAGTTATAAGTCCTACCCTAGAAGCATTGCAAGAGCGGCTGCTGTGTCACATGTACATCAGTGGGTGGTAAAGAGGAGAGAGGCAATGGTCTGTGCTCAATGTTCTGACTTATAAGCACCTGAATGACTAGTAGCCCAACATTCTCTGAAAAAAAAATGCAAGCCTGAGACAACCACCAGTCTGGCACCAGGGAGCTCAGGGAGCTAGCCTGAGAAAACCATGAGTCCAGTGCTATACAAGCCCAGATGTGCTCCCAGGAAGGACCCTGCCTAGGACTACTGACCCTGGGCAGGAATGAGCCTAAGAGGATCGACCCTTATTTGGAGTCACTCAGCTGACCTGAGAGAGGAGAAAGTCTTAGAGGATCAAATGACTGGTGCCATGAGGTCTGGACAGGAAGTCCAACACCATGCAGGCCAGGGGAGGGGGCAGACACTTGTCAAGAGGATCCCTTCCTGGTGCTATAATAGACATGTGGGGCATAGCACTCCTGATATCACTCCCAAGAAGACCCCCCAACACTCAGAGAACACTGGGAACCACAAAGAAGGATAAGCTAGTGGTAGCAAAATAGAAGACAAAGAGAAACAGAAGGATGTGGGCTCAATGAAGAAAAACAGAACTGGAGACTGGTACTGATGAAGAGCCTAACATGAGTAGCCAGTGGTGGCACCTGAGACAATAACAAGGTCCTGGACTGCACAGCCACTGGGGGCCAAGTATGGGTCTGTGGCCCTGCAGTAGCAGGGGTCTGTTATCACCAAAGTCCAGGCAGATGTTCCTGGTCTGGACTGCTGCCTAGGGACATGTTGATGTCTGAGAGCTGTGCAGAACTGAGCCCACTCCTCACCTGGGCATTACCAGAGACCTGGACAAGGGAGTATAAGAGTATGAAGCTGACTCCACCCCTAGCTGTAGTACTATGGAGAACAGGCCCCGGCACAGTGTGGTAATTGAGGGTGAGTAGTCCCCTAAGATATGAGCCTGTTGGAGCTGGCCTACCACTTTTCTCATGAATGGTGGCAAAGAAGATGGACAGATAATCTCCTTCCACTCCCCATTCACCACCTATTGCAGGTGGAAGCACATGGCCCTGGGGGCTTGAGAGCAGGAGAGCTGACCCTGTCCCTTGTGCTGTAACACTTGGGAGAGCTAGCCCTATACATCGTCTAGGCAACATAGTAGAGCTAGCCCTGGATATGAGGGTAGCAGGTGAACAATCCTAGAGGTGGTGAAAGCAGGACAACTAGAGGGCTGATCAGCTCAGATACCTTTCTAGCCCAGATCCAAGGCTTCAGATTGGTCTACCTGAGTATGTACACTATTGATGAACTGCTGGAATGTATGAAGGGGCTCAGTTCTAAATATGCAAATTGCATGATCTCCATGTCATAAGGCAACAACAGAGTATCTGAGAGGAGTCCAAGTGAGGTTCCATTATTTATAGAGAAGCAGAAGCCAGAGGCCTTGTATGAGACCAACCAGCAGTGGGAATGAACATTTGCAAACAAAGAAGTATGAACAAAACTATATACTGTGAGATACACTAGGACACACTACAGCTTTCACAATGAGGTATGTTTTTCTCTGTTGAGTACATTGAAAGTGAGAGGGGTGGGTATGAGGGGAGTGAAAGGTGAGTGGAATTGGGGTGCATGATGTAAAATTTCTGATAGTAAGGTTTTGTCTCATAATTGCAGTACAGAATATACTTTTAATATTGCTTTTGCACCATCATGAGATATATTAATGATACTAGAGGCATCTTATATATAAATAATCAAACACATTATATTGCCATGATTTTAAATATGTTAAATTCAAAGTTTCTAGTAATCAAAGAAACCTTTAATAATTCTGATTAATAATTACGCTTCACAATTTTTATATTTCAGGTACTATAGTAATTGGTAAAACTATGGAGGGAGGTATCTTACAATGAACAAGAAATAGAAGGACAAAATTGGGGACCTTAGAAAAAATTATGTTGTACTTTATGCTGTAAATGTTAAAAATATAAGACAAATAACAAAGCAGACATGCAAAAGTTATATATCCAAGTTACCTAGAGTATCATGCATCAAATCCTACATTGAACCCAGTAAGAAACTTGATGAAGACCTGGAGAGATGGGTCAATAGTTAAGAGCATTTGCTGCTATTGCAGGAAACATACATTCTATACTCATGACCCACACCACAGTTTCAGGTCATCTAAGCCTTTTCTGATTTCCATTTGCTCATGCATGAATACATTTTATATAAATATATACACATAAACTCAGGCATACATACATACACATAAATTAAGTAAATATTTTAACAAAAGAAGTTTTATAGTATGTTACTATAAGGTTTTAGAAAATGGAAAAATGTCAGAATTTCATGATTGCAAGTTAAATACTAACTTATTCACAAAACACTTGATCAATAAATGGCTTACATGACACTAGAATCTAAAACTTTCAAGATAAACCTTCATACATAAAAATGTTGTTACCAAAAATTTTTTTCTTTGATACTTTTACACATGTATCAATTTAATCTGGTCATATATTTCTTTATTCTCATGACTTCCTATGCACATCCCATCAACAGTCTTCTGAAAACTTCATGTTCTTGTATTCTAAATATTATTTTCAGAATCCAAGTATTGCTGTCTGAATGAACATTGATGTAATCTTATCCAATGGACCATGGGCAGCCTCACAAGAGTGATCTTTCTGTAGAACACTGACTCTTTTTACTTCCAGCAGCCTCAACTTCAATAGCTCCCAAGTTAATGTTGAGTTGTCTTGAGTCCTGCCCCCATTCATGCTGAAATGTTAAATGAATTTATTTTTGTGAAGGTACACATAGCAACATCCCTGTCATGTACACAAATATTTCCTATTCTTTGGCTACTCTTTCCTGTCCCTGTCATCTTGATCCCTGGTCTTGGGAGAGGTATGCAATTAATGACCTATTTCAGGGTCATACAATTCAGTCACTTTTTCTCTGCATTTCTCCCTCTTGTGAGTCTCTGTCTTAAACTCTGTTCTCTGCAAACAAAAGCTTTTCTCTAATAAAAGATTATTTAGAAGGTAGTTTATATGCATATTTATTTAGCAAAATAATAGTATAGATTCTTCCCTAGGACTTCTGTATTGCCAGTGAGGAGTTCTTGTCCATGTTTTCAGTATAAGGTATGTGTTTCTTCCTTGAGAAATACTCCATAAATCCAACTAGAATGCTGTTAATGATTCCTATGAACTTTATGTATGAATGGGCATATCTTGCCAGACAGGTCATCACTGTAATTCAAAGATACACAAGTGAATAATACTATTGATAACTTGTATCTCTTGAAAGTATGCATAATGCCCTGGAGTATCTGGAATATTAGTAAGTAGGGAAGAAGATTACAGTTCAGTAGCAGTTGAATTTCTCTGTATTCTATGGTCTAGTGCTGTATTCAAAAATTGGGTCTTAACATAAATATATTGTAGAAAATCAAGAATAATAGAAATAGCTTGTATTTCTTGAGTCAGGGGGAATGCAGAGGTCAAGGAATTTCCTTGAAGAACAGTGCTAAGAGATGCATTCCATGTCTTGCACCAGGTTTTTTTTTCCCTTTGGTAATTTATGACGTCTTGTAGGAATACATTCTCTCTTCACTCAGTGTAAGTTCATTACAATTAGACTTTTTTATTTAAAATGTTCTTTGGAACTTTATAAACCAATGAGATCTCACATGGCTTTTCCAGAAATCTTTATTGTCAGTTATCCTTCTACTTAGATCCTTTTTTCTGCTTTACCTTCTTATTCAACTTCCTACTTTAAATGTCCTCCTTATTATCAAATTCCCCTTTCATTTCCCCTGTGTCTACTATTTTCTTCATGAAGACATTTCTATCCATAGGTTAATGGTCCATTTCTACTGCCCTGACTTCTATAAGCGTTCTCAAAGTTAAACACAAATATAAAAAAATAATTTTTTGCCAATTTTATGAGAAGAATTGAGACTAGGAAACAAGTCAAAAAATGCTGCAGCAGCAGTAGTCAGGAACAACAAAGTAGAGGCAAAGGCCAGTCAGCGGTGAACGTAAGCAGACAAGAAAATTCAGTTGGGTTCTCTTCATATAAAAGTATAAATGTTACTGCCCATGTTTATGCTGAAGGTTTCTATGTCAATTGATATAATTAAAGAAATCATTCACAAATGTCCTCATGGGTATTTTTCATAGATGATTCTAATTCCTGCTTGAGTTGACAACTAATATTAGCCCTCAAAAATATGTATAGAAAAAGGACTACTCAGAAAGTACATTTTAAGATATGTGTAAGCAGAGGAGATTTCATGACTGGTAGTATAAGCAGTTTTCTTCTAAAGAGATCACTAAATCTATAATGAATTTTGTAACTCATCATTCATACTTTATTATGTATGTTATTTACTATTTGATGGTGTATCAAAATATGATAACCAAGAGCAGCTTATTGGAAAAAAAAGGTTTATTTTCTGTCCCAGAAGCAGAATCTATAATGGCTTGGGAGAAAATACTGCTACTGGAGAGCATGGTGGCAATAGTAGGAAGGAAGCAGAGATAAACTGGAAGTGAAGCAGAAATACAAACTCTTGTCTCCCCTGTCCCCCACGAGTGACTCATGCCTTCCAGTAAGGCTGATACCATAACCTGCCCAAAGGAAGTGAGAACTTGGAATTACGTCTTCAAATAGCAGAGCATATAGAGCATATTTCTCTTATAAACCAGCTGATTTGGATAAATTCTAAAAAGCTGTATTTCAACACATAAATACAATGAAGCAAGTTTTAAATCAGTTGTTCATATTTGTTTGGGCTTTAGTGTGACAATGTATGAGAGTAAGTGGTCAGTTTTAACATAGAAAACTAAGAGAACTACTGGGGATCCATAATCACCTTCAAGGGCAAACTCTTAAATAGCCTAAAACCTCCTTTCATAAAGGTGCAAATAGTGTCTTCTTAGTGAATAATCTTGAATGTCTTAATATTTCCCATGCTTAAACAGTAGCACATTTCTGTCTATTTTGTTGTTTTCCACTTATGTGGAATCAGGTTGAAGTAATAAAGAAAAGTATGAGACCGGGTGCTTTCTATAGAAGACATATCCATTTAGCTTATGCTATGAAACTTGCATTTCCACAACTGGTATTCTATAGATTTTAATAGTCTAGATGCTTATGTGATATATTTAGTAACTATTTTTATTAATTATTTGAATTATCAGATAAATATTCTATGTATTTATCATGTACAACATGCTTTTTCAAAACATATACACATTGTGGGATGACTAAATTGAGTTAATTAATACGTTAACACATTATCTTTCACACTTGTCATTTCTAGTAGTGAGAACACTTAAAATCTAATCTCAGCAGTTCTCCAGAGTAGAATACATTGTTGCTATAGTCACCATGTTGTAGTATAGATCTTGTTAGTTCCTCCTGCGTAATTAATTTTATGTCCTTTGATTAACACTTCTCCAACAGAGCTCATCACTTCAGCCCCTACTAACCAAAATGCTACTCTCTGCTTCTATGCACTCAAATATTTTCACATAAGAATATATTCATCCCTTATTTCACTTAATATAATGCCATTAAAGTTATAGAAAATGACTGAATTTACAAACTAAATTCTTTTTCTTTTATTTATAAATACCCTATAAATGTGGAATTTCTGGATCATATGGCACTATTTTTTCCATGATTGTATTAATTTATTTTCACCAACAGCAAATAAGTGTTCATTTTTATCTTTACCATCAATAACATTTATTATAGTAGCCATTGTCATAGCATAATGTTAGACTACATCAGGTTTCAGTTGGTATCTCTTTGTCAACAGTGGCGAACATATGTTTTTATTGTTGGGTAGTCATTTGTCTGTCTTTTTAAGAAATGTCTTTTCTGATCCCTTGCCATTTTAATAGCTACAATTTTTCTCTTATTACCCAGTTGCTTAATTAGTTATACACGTCAGACATTAACTTCTGTATTGTTATTTTTGTCTACTTGACACAAACTAAAGCCATCTGAGAAGATGAAACCTCAGTTGAGAAAATACTTCCACAAATTGTACAGTAGGCAAACCTGTGGTAAATTTTTTTAACCAATGATTGATGTTGGAGGGTCCAGCTCATTGTGGACAGTGTCACTCTTGGGCAGATGGTCTTGCATTGTGTAAAAATTAGAGTTAGCAAACCATGTGTAGCAATCCATTAAGCAGTGCTTCTCTATGGAAGTGGTTTTCAACCTGTAGGCCACAGACCCTTTGCTGTTGAATCAACATTTCATGGGGATTTAATATCAGATATCCTGCATATCAGATACTTTTATTACCAGTCATTATAGTAGCAAAATTACTGTTATAAGATAGCAATAAAATAATTTTATGGTTGGGGATTACTACATAAAATATTTTCTCATAGTTTATATATCTCTTAAATCTGTTATTTTCTTCCTTTGTTAAGTAAGATAGTTTTAATTTGATCAAATACCATTTGTAATTCTTTGATGCCCCCTTTGGTTGACTAAGCTTTTGTAGTCTCCCTCAAAATATCTGTGTATTTGTTGAAACCTTGAAACATCTGCAAATACTTTCATGAACTACTGTTGAGTAGGATGATAGTGGTTAAACATTTCTTCCATGTTGTTGGATGTGAAAAGATAATTTTATTATATCCAATGAAGTGTTATAGTTGGAATATATAAATTATTTCTGTATATCAATAAAGGAAAGACCAAAACATTTTAAAAATAAACAAACATAAAACCTAAAAGAAATATGAGTAAATGACTCCAATAGCCTCTTCAAAAATGTATGTTAATAATCAACAAGTAAATATCAATGTGTAATTGGACAACATTTTTTTTTGTATCAGAGTTCATTCACTGAATATAACATTCTCAAGGTTTACGAAACAAGGTTCTATTATGTGACAGATGTTACTTGATATTAGAAATTAATTTTCCTTGTATGTACATACTGTACTTTGTTTTACTTTTTATCTACCACTGGGTATTTGGACTGACTAATTTTATATATTTTAATGTGATAACTATGAAACTTTCAGATGGTGATATAAGGAAGGTACATATAAATAGAATAGATGCAGTACTCAACATACAGCTGGGAACAATAAAACAGTTAGCTGTTTAGACCCTAGCCACTCATCATATATTTTCAAACAAATATATTTCTTCTAAAAATAATCAGAATTATTTAAATATTACATAATTGATTTACTTGTATTGTATTCAATCTAAGGCAACATTTTGCAGTATTTGAAATTTACTTTTGTCTTTCTTATGAACAAAATAATTTTATTAGTGATGGAATAATTAAATTAAAACACGATATAAGGCTTAAATTTCAAATATTCAAACAGTCACGTGAAATTAATCAAAATAGACCTTTCATTTAATGTTATATAAAATATATATTATAATTATTATAATAAATGTATTATAAATTTGTATATGCTTAGGTTTTTTAGGTTAGAAAATGATTATATTTTTAATTATACATGGAAGGTAAAAGGTATTCTGCTTGGCTACCTCTCTGCTCACCTTCATCAAACCTGCTTATCCATAAGCATATAGGTTAGACTCCCTTTCCACACCTGTCTTCACTGATTGCAAAGACCTATAGGATACTTCCAGCAGCCTTGCCATCCCCTGCAGACATCCTTTATCCCACCAGATCTCCACCCACTTTTATTGGACCTGCCCATACAGAAGCATACAAGTTATATTCCCTTCCCACACCCATCTTTTCTGCCCTCTGAGTCTTCCGGAGCACCTCAGCTGGCTTGAGCAGGCTGTTATCCTTGCTGGACCCCTATTCTCCCAACACCTTCATATCTTCATCAGCATACCTTCATCAGAACTTCTGATCCAGAACTATACAGCCCAAGGATGCCTATCAGAGGCCTGCCACACCAGAAACATCAAATTTAAGCCCTCTCTCAATACTTTCTACAACAGGAACATCCAGAGACTTAAGACATTGGGTGGCTAAAGGACCTCAAAAGAACAGAATCAACAAAAGCCAACGCAATATGAAACCTTCAGAGCACAGTTACCACATTAGAGCAAGCCCTGGATATCCTAACACAACCAAAGCACAGGAAAATGATCTTAAATCGAATTCCATAAAGATGATAGAAGCCATGAACGAGGAAATGAATAAATCCCTTAAAAAAATACAAGAAAATACAATCAAACAGGTAGAAACCTTTAAAGAGGAAACAACTGAATCTCTTTTAAAAATGCAGGAAAATCTATTTAAACAAGTGAAGAAAATATATAAAACAATTCAAGACTTAAAAGTGAAAATAGAAGAAATAAAAACCCAACAATCCTAGGGTATTTGGGAGACCCAGAGACAGATAACCCAGGGAAGAGAACACAACAGACACAAGCATTACCAACTGAATAGAGATGGAAGAGAAGATCTCAGCCTAGAAGTGACAATAGAAGAAATTGATGTATCATTCAAAGAAAATGTTAAATCTAAAAAGTTCCTGACACAAAACATCCAGGAAATCTGGGATACCATGAAAAATTTAACCTAAAAAGAATAAGAATAGAAAAAGATGAAGAGTCTCACTGCCAAGTCCAGAAAATATTTTCAATAAAACCAGGGAAAACTTTCCCAACCTAAATATAGAGATACCTATAAACATGCAAGAAACCTACAGAACACAAATTAGATTGGAACAGAAAAGAAAACCCTCTCAGCATATAATAATCAAAACCCAAAATCTACTGAACAAAGAAAAAAATACTAAAAGCAGCAACGGGAAAAGGCCAGGTAACATACAAAGGTAGACCAATCAGAATTACACTAAACATCTCAACAGAGACTCAAAAGAGTTAGAAGGGCCTGGGCAGATATTCTACAACCTCTTAAAAACTACAAGTGCCAACCTAGAATATTATATCTAGCAAAAATCAATCACCATAGAGGGAGAAAACAATATATTTCAAGACAAATTCAAATATAAACAATATGTATCCACAAACCCAGCCTTACAGAAAATACTAGAAGTAAAACTCCAACCAAAACTCCAAAACTACATCCAAGAAAACACAGAAAATAAATAATTCCATACCTGCAAAAGCAATAGTAGTGTGTGTGTGTGTGTGTGTGTGTGTGTGTGTGTATTTATGTGTGTGTGCACGTCCCCCCTCCCCCAATACATACACTAACTCTTCTCTGAGCTCACAGACACAACTGACACCAATCACTCCACTGGGAAAAGCCAGAACTCCATTCTCCCCCACCCCCACCCACACCAGGCTAGATACCACCCCCAGCCCTTGGGCCCCAAACTCGGTTTTCTGTTTTCCTGAAACTCCCAGTGGCTCTTGAACCACACAGCTCTGGCCTTCTTTGAAGACACTGGAACCAACTAACCAGGTCTGACTTTCCTGTATCTAATATTGTGCTTTCCCACTCCCTGGAGAAGTGTTTCTGAGGCACTTCCCTAAAGCTTAGCATCTACACAGGCAGCAGCAGCAGCAAGGGTTAAAAGAACAAATTCCCTGCATTCTGCCTCCCCAAGAGGCCATATCCAGCTACTGTAGGGAGGTCAAGGACTCATACCATACAGAAAAAAACCTTTAAATTGCTAAAAAAAAAAAAAAAAAAATGAGGAAGATGCCAGAAGATAGAAAGATCTCCCATGCTCATGGATCAGTATGATTGCCATAGTGAAAATGGCCATCTTATTAAAAGCAATTTGTAGATTCAATGCTATTCCCATCAAAATTCCAACCCAATATTATAAAGACCTTGACAAAGCAATACTCTATTTTATATGGAGAAACAAAGCAACCCAGGATAGATAAAATAATCCTGTACAATAAAAATGTTTTGGAGAAATCATCATCCCCTACGTCAAGCTGTACTACAGAGCAATTGTAATAAAATCCACATGGTATTGGTATATGAACAGACAGGTTGATCAAAGGAATTAAATTGAAGATCTAGAAATAAACCCACACACATGGACATTTGATTTTTGACAAAGAAAGCAAAACACACAATGGAAAAAAGAAACCATCTTCAACAAATGGTGCTGGTCTAACTGGATGCCTGCATGTTGAAGAATGCAAATGGAGTCATATTTATCACCATGAACGAAACTCAACTTCAAGTGGACCAAAGTCGACAAAATAAAACCCAACATACTAAATCTAATTGAACCAAACGTGGGGAACAGCCTTGAACTCATTGGTGCATGAGACAACTTCCTGAACAGACAGAACACCAATGGCTCAGGCTCTAAGATCAAAAATTGATAAAGGAATCCTCATGAAACTCAAAACCTTTTCTAAGGCATAGGCCACTTTCAATAGGACAAACCGGAAGCCAACAGATTGGGAAAGGATTCTTTACCAACACTACATCTGACAGAGGTCTAATATCCAAAATTTATTAAAAAAAATACCTCCGGATGTTAGACAACAACAATCCAAATTACCCACTAAGCAGAGAATTCTTAATGGAGGAATCTCGAATCGCTGAGAAACATCTAAAGAACTGCTCAAAGTCCTTAGTTATCGGGGAAATGCAAATGAAAAACTTTCTGAGATTCCATCCAAGTTGTGGGGCAGTGGGCTGTGGGAAGCAGTTGGGCTCCTGGTTGAGCACAAGCCTCCAACCCCGGACCCTAATGGGACAGAAGGTGTTCAGCTTTGTTCTTGAGCCCCTGGTTCCTCCACAGCCCTTGGAAAGATAGGTTTGCTTCACCCAGCACACACCACACTGCATGAGTAGAGGGCATGACTACAGGCCTCAGGACCTTAAGAGATTTACATATTAATGAGTTACCTGAAGGCCAGAGGGCATAGCCAATTAAGCATTCCTTAGACCCTCCTCCCTCCTCCTCCCATTTAACTCAGGTGGGACCTGAGCTTGGAGGGGTGCATCCAGATTCATCTACCATTCACCATGACAATAAAGCTTGTAAAACCATGGACTTCCTTGTGTCTTTGGGGCCCTGCCGTGGGGAACCATGGTCTCTAACTAATAAGCTGAGCCGCCACCACTGCCTAATCTCCCGTTGAGGACTTCTCCCACCAGAAGACCTCTCTGTGTTCCAGCCATGAGGACTGCCAATTCAAGCTAGCCAACCTAATGACCCAGCCAAGCAAGTGCCCGAGTGCAGAGTCAGCGATAATCCAGCCAAGCCAGTGCAAGTAACAAAGAGCCTCTTTCCCATGGTGCACTCTCAGGGCTTCCCCCACCTCGTTTCTCTCGGCTGCAGGCCAGCCCCAAATGCCCCCCAGTCTCTGTTCTTCCATGCGGACCCCCAGCAGCATCTGGAAGCCCAAGAACAGACCACTGGTCTCCTGGGTCAGGCCTCCTCAGCCAGGAGACAACCACTCAAAAGCCCTGCCCTCGCAGAAATTCAGACTGAGATCTCCCTGCATCCCAGCAGAGTCCTGCAGCATGGAGTGAACTCAGTCAAAATTCTACATTTCTGCTGCCCAGAGAAGACGTTCTAGCCGACTGGGGCGGTAGGCCTGTGGGAACCACAACACCCCAACAGGATCCACACCCGCCCACGTGTGAGCTAGCAACCCCACAGGTGGTGGAGTGTGGGCATAGCCAGCTCCAAGAGTACCCCCTACTGATGCCCTTGAAGAACCTCTCCACAGAACTCAAAGAAAGTGAGTGACAACCTGCCTAGTTCAAAAGACCTAGGCCTCTCCCAGTCCCTCTCCCTCTTAATCTCTCCGTGTGTTCCTGGTCAGCTTCTCCCCTTTGAACTAGAGTTGTTGCATATCTGTCTGAATTTTCTTGTCTGTCCTCAGTAGGAGAAGAAGCACCTAGCTATATAGAAACTTTATATACCAGGATGTCAGGATATCCACGGGGGTCTCCTTTCTCTCAGAGGAGAAGGACAGGGTAGTGGGGGCAGTTGTGTGAGGCAGGGACAGCACTAGGATATAAAGTGAAAAAAAATTCTTATCTTCAATGCAGGGCACTGTATTTTTGTTCTTGATTGGAACATATTTATTTTAAACGTGTATGTATGATTTAAAAAAGATAACAAAGATATATTTATTAAAACAAAAAGTACATTATTTAGTTTTGCTAGAAAAGTGTATTGACCTATGACAAAAAGGAGGATTGAATGCATCAAGAAAAAATTCTAGAAAAAATATGCATAAGAAAAAGGAGTGTGTGAAGTACAGATAAGAGAACATGAAGTAGACTAAAAAGCAATCAGGGATGAAGCAAAGCATTTTTCTGGATCAGGAATATTGGAAGATGCTCAAAGAATGAAGTAAAGTACCCAGAATTCTTTGATTACTACCAGGGTGACTCATTAGTCAACTTTTGTATAAGTACATGGAAGAAGCTTTCCTTGATTTTGTCATTGATTTTTTGCAAGTCTAACTCAATGCAGACACCATCAAGAAAAATGTTCTCTAAACTCAAAGACTGAGTAAGGTAAAAACTGGTGCTTAGGGAATTCTTTTATAAAGTCAAGTTTCCCACTAGGGTGAACACAATCTTCAACTATTTTGGCAAAGGTGTGGTAAAGTGGACAGAAGAAAATTCTTGCTCTGTAATGAGAAAAAGGCTGTCTGTTGACTATCACGGAGTGTTTTCCTTCATTACACTTTTTTAAAACTTCCAAGTTCAAATGAAAGGATTTAGTATATTTTAAATTTAAAACATAGCAAGCACTGTTAAATATTATTTAAGTATACATTAGAACTAAGAGGAGGAAATTCTAATATTGTAGCACCAATTTAAAACATATAAACCTGAAGTGGAAATTTCTGGTCTCTTTAACAACTCAGTTGTGTCATGTGATGTTTTTCTGGGAGCTGTATTTCTAGAGGGCATGGGATGTTTTTCTGCAAACAGACTTGAGAGAGATGGTGATGTTAGAAAGAATATAAATGGAACCCCACCAACTGGGAGTGCATGCTCTTGCATTGGTACAACATGCAGTGTGTCGCTGGTCTTCACTGGTCTTAGCTGGTCTTAACTGGTTTTTGATGGTCTTTGTTGGTCTTTACTTTGTAGAGAGTAACATGTCAAAGAACTTCTTGTGGTATTCTGCCTGATTCTAGCCACTTCCCCTGACTCCTGATGATTAGGCAGGGACTTGCTGTTTCTATTGTATCATGCTGCTACTGAATTGTGTTTGGTGTTTGCCATTGAACTGGACTGGTGGTATTCTGGCAATAAAGAATCAAGTCGCCCTAAGAAACTACTTCTAAACAGTTTCACAAAAACCCTTTTGCTTTTACCCTTCATTTTCCCCTACCTCTGGTCAGTGAGTTAGAAGGAAAGATGAAGTGTTTAAGAACCCTAAATAAAGTGTGTTTTGAAAAAAAATCAAGCCTACATAAACTACACTGAAATCAAAGTACAGATTTTGGAGTATTAAGAGACTAGAAGTCATTCTGACTGGGTTGGCTTGGGATACCAAGCCAGCCACAAATCTGCCTATAATTTGTCCTGCCAGCATGATGTGCTGGAGTAACATTGTCATAGAAATTGTAGGAGTAACTAACCAATGACTGGTCCAGCTAGACACCCATATCACAAGAGAGAGCCCACACTGGACATTGCCTTGAGGGCCAGAAATCAGAGGCCAGATGACCCAAAGCCCCAGGCTAGAACCAAACACAACTGTCAAAAGAAATAATAAAGTCAATGTAATGACTAATGGTATTCTGCTATACTCATAGATCAATACCAAACCCAATTGCCATCAGAGAGGCTTCATCTGGTGAAAACAAATGCAGATAACCATGGCCAAAGATTAGGCAGAGCTGAAGGAATCCTATGGAAGAGTGGGATGAAGGATCATAGTAGTCAGAGAAGTCAAGGACACCACAACAAAACCCACAGAATCAAAAAAAGAAGCATTAACAGGAGCTTACTCACAGATGTACTGAACCAACACTCAGGGGGTCTGTATAGGTCTAACTAGGGCCTCTGTGTGTGCTATTGTCATGTATCATTTTTTTTGTGTGGGACTCGTCACAAAGGGAGCAGAAGTTGTTTCTGATGCTTTTGCCTGCTCTTGGGATGCTTGTCCTCTTAATACTTGGTTGCCTTGCCCAGCCTTAATATGAGAAGAGGTACCTAATTTTGTTGCAACTTGATATGCCATGTTTGATATCCCTGGGAGGCCTGCTCTTTTCTGAAGGGAAACAGAAGAGAAGTGGATGGGGAGGAAGAAGGTGGGAGCAGCACTAAGGGAAGTGTCGGGGGGGGGGGGGGGACTGCTGTTAGGATGTAATATACAAGAGCATAAAACATTTAAGCAGAGACTATGGGGCTTACATTTACTGTAATCATAAGCAGTAGTGGACTAGAAGTGCATGTGGATACTTTAACAATCATTTTTCCAACATCTATGTAGTATATTCCTTTTACTCTTCCCCTTCACCCTCACAGCCATGTCCTTCACTCCACCTCCATAAAGGACTATTTCCCAAATGCCAATCTTTAGGTTTTCCTTTTAACTCACTGATTTTAAAATAAGAATCATCTATATGAGCACAGCTTTGGATGTTTCCTTTGGAACCTGCCCATCTCACCACAGTCGGAATGGGTATTATTAACAACAACAACAAAAAATTCAATGACAGAAGGTGCAGATGAAGTTTTTGGGCAAGAGTTTTGTTTATTCTCTAATGTGAGTGAATAAAATCTAACAGAGGGAATTTGGGGAGGAAATGGAAACATCACACACGACTGGTAAAAATGCAGACTCCAGTATGAGTAGCCCTTGCAGAAAAAATGTTAGTGGTTTATCAAAAAGTTAGATTCTCCAAATTTATACATGTAATCACGAGTACTGAGATCATGTGTCCATATAAAATTTGTATGGTGATGCTTATAGCATTATTTAGATAAAGAAAGAAAATAAAAAAATCAAAATGTCTATAAGCTAAGTAACAACTTTGGTGATTTGTAAAATATGATACTCTTGTATATTCTAAAATGTAGACAATTCTTAAAAAAACAGTGTGGTAAGTAAAGGAAGCAAAAAAGTTCATAATGAATAATTCCTTTTATATTACATTTTCTGCCAAAACTAACTGACCTATATAAAAACATAAGTTCTCGACTCACTAGGTATAGATGATAGGTGAATAGTAAATGGCAAATCCTTCCCCATGGGCCAGGATGTCTACTAAAGAACATACCTTGAAGTGCACTATTGGAGTCAGCATTCTCCACCAAGTAGTCTGCTTGCCACGATGAGATGACCTGATCCTCAGAACTAAGGAGAGTTTTTTGTCAGAATCAGCATTCAATATGAACAATAGGTAAACAGACAAATTCTTTTTCCAAACACAGAGGTTAAAAATCAGTGGGTGTTATGAATACATATAAATTTTTTTTGGAAATTGTTTATGATGTTGTTTTCCCACATGGATGTAAACCGTATCTTTAGATAAATTTCCCCTAAATTAATAGTAATTAGAAAAAACGAATAAGTTGTTAAAGGTGAGGCAAACAATGAAATTAGATGTGTTCTAAAGAGAGACAATCACAATAATTTTGTCTAGATTTATTGTATATTAAATAAAATACATGATCTTAAAAGGTCAGTTGGATTTTTTTATCATTTAATCTTATATGAAAAATCTATTTTGAATGATCTTCTGATATAGTTTATGAAACTTTCAAGAAACTATTGATAGCGTGCTCTCTGGGGAACACACACAGAAATATTTGTAAATATGTTGTCATTTAAAATTAATAAACTGTGTAGGTACTATTTTATATAATTTTCCTTCAGCAGAAACTGAACTCCTTTAGGAAAGATGCCATGATTTACTCTTCCTTTCATTCCTTTCATCTTGAGCATATTGCTTAGATCCAACACAGTGGGTACCTTGGGAATTATTTATCACACATAAGAGAATTAAGGGATGGGGAATAAAAAGACCCAGGGATTTTTTTTCTGCTTCCAACATCATCTGGATCAATTCAGAAAAAGGGAAAAAAAGCCATTTATAGAAACACAAACTTTAAACATACTCAGATGTGAATATTTCTGTAGGAACATGGATGGTGTTTTAGTTGTCCTGTGTACATACACTGTAAGCTCAGCAAGTCCACCTTAATAGTATAGTTATTGTGTTAAATTCAATGGCATAAATGAGGCACAGGTGTGTTTTGATGCCTGTGGCTCATATTGCTCCTTAGTAGAATGTTCTATTGTACACCAGCTGGAGCTCTTGCAAGCATCCTCCTAGGTATACACACCAGGTGGAATGAGAAAGAAATGATAGAGGCCAATGGCATTTCTATCAGCAGGATTCAAATAATGATCTTTTTCACCTCCTGGACTATTTTCATTCATGAATGTACATTTATAGGACATAAATTGTAGCCAGAATGCTTTTTAATGTGAATACTATCACTAAAGCAAACCAGATGATGTCAGATTCCTCATTTCAAAGCTATTCAATTCAGCTGCACAGGCTTGGGTTGAGAAACAAATGGCATCCATTCTACCCAGGAAGTTGTCAATGAGTCAGGGGAAGACAATTTTCTGTTGTTCCTTAACACCAACTGTCAAATCATAGAGAAGTATTTTTTTTTTACTGATGTTTTCATATATATATGATTAACAAATGTAAGCACTTAGGATACTAGATCTCAGTGTGTTTCCAGATGCCATATTTTTATTTGCTTGATTCTATATTATCCAAAAGAAATTTCTATTGGCCTCAAGTATATCATGAATACCCTTGGAGAAGTGTTGCCATACAGCCTATTTTGGTTCCACTTTTTGTGGCATACAAATGATAATTTCATTTTTTAATTACTGAGTATTATTTCTTCAAAATAATGATCACCACCATACCTTTTATTACACATAAATAGTGCATCACTTCCATAATTCCTTAATATCTCTTTCTTGCTTTACACTCCCTTGCCTCAAACAGTTCCCCTTTCTACTCCTGTGTCTTTTATATTAATCTGTATTTTGTGATTAAAGGAAAGTATGACATGTTTTTCTTTCTGAGCCTATGTATTTTCTCCAACCTTTCCTGTATACCTCATTTCTTGAGCCAAGTTTGCTGCCATCTGTACTTCCTAGCTTGGGAGTATCTGGTTGTCCTGCTTTCCAGGACTGCCTGCTACTTGATACCCCACTCTGATGATGTTTCAGATTGCCCACAGGCATCTTGACCTGCGGTTATTTTTGTTCCTTTGTCTCTTATGAGAGCTTATTTTTAAATAATAACTTGTTTCTCAAAAGGGAGTGATAAATTGGAACTCTTCTTTATTTGTTAACACTTCCTGACGGAGGTGTCACTCTCGGATCAAAATATAAAATAGATTTGAGGCTTGTAAAAACTTTGTTCTGTGAGAAGGGATGTGCTCTATTTTCACCAGAACCACCTGGATTATACATTGATCTATCTTCTTTCACCCTTCCAGATGGGGAGTTGAAGGGTTGGCATTCTATGGAGATAATTGTGTTTTGCTGAGTCCCTGTTTTGCTTCTCCACAATTTTCATCTGTTCTATGTCTTGGTAATTTCTGATGTTCTTCCTCTACTGTTTTTGAAATAATCTACATTCTAAAATCTTGAATATTCACCTGGTCAGATGGAAGCATTTTGTAAAGTTAATGAGATGATTTCTAATGGTATACTTTTGTGCTTTTAGGATTGGTGCCTTGGCCCAATTATCATCAAAGGGGCTTCCTTCAGCAACCAATTGGAGCAGATGTTGACACCCATAGCCAAACATTAGGCAGAGCATAGAGAACTCCACAAAGAATGGGGTAAGGATTATAGGAGCCTGAGGGGTTAAGGACATCAGGAGAATATGGCCCACAGAATCAACTAGGCAGGGCTTATATCGGTTCACAGAGAGTAAAGTGATATTCATGGAGCCTTCATGGATCTACATCAGACCCTCTGAATAAATACTATGGTACTTTAGCCTGGGGTTTTTTACTGGACTCCCAACAATGATTGTGGGGTTCTCTCTGACTCATTTGCCTGCTCCTGGAACCTATTTCCTGTTATTATTTTTTTTCTTTTCCCTTGGAATACATCACTATATTATGCAAAGCTGAAATAAATGAGATTTGTAGAACTTTTATAGTGTATCTTTTCATTGCTTAAGATTTTTATCTCTGCCACAAAAATAACCAAAAGAGCAATAAATTATTGTATAAATTGCTAATATGTAGCTTTCATTCTCATTTATGCAATCCATGCCAGATCCTGCCAGAACAGAAATGGGTCTTTTATCATCAATTAACAAATGTTGCCATTTGAAGAAAATGAGCCAAAATTAGTCCTCCAATAATCACAAGTGGCACTTGAGAGAAGACTTTGGCATTCTGTAGTCCTTTTAATTTAATGATGTATTTAGTTGTTATCTGCAAACTGAGTGTTAAGCACAAAGAGGTTTTTGTTGCTTTTTGAGTTTATGCCATTTAGTATTGAATTTGTGATCACACTTAAACTGGTGAAAATGATTAGATACTGGTTTCCCAATATCTCTGAGTTAATTCTAAGCCTATCCTGATCCATATGCTAAACTCATTTTTATATAAGAAACCATGTTTTTATAAGTCCAAACAATTTTAGTATTGTAAGGAGCCAAGAAAATAGAAATCTATCAATTTATTATCTACAAGAATGTGTGTGTATATGTGTATAGTGTGTGTGTGTGTATGTGTGTGTGTATAGGTAGATAGATAATGCCTCAGTTGCTTTTCTGTGACAATAAAATATAATAACAAAAGAAACTTAATGGAGAAAGGAATCAGCAGGAACTTGAAAAACTAGTCATATCACTCCCATAGTTAAAACATAAGAGCAATAAATTATTGTATAACTTGCCTGTATGCAGCTCTCTTTCTCATTTATGCAATCCATGCCAAATCTTGCCACAACAGAAATGGGTCTTTTATCATCAATTAACAACCAAGACATTCTTAATGAACATCCTCCCAGGCCCTTCTCTAATGCGATTCCTGGTATTGTCAAGTTGACAGGAATGATCATTGCAACTTCACTCTCTGTCAACTTGACACACAAACACAATTCCCAGTTATACCTAGATTTGGGTGAAGTTTACAGAATTAACCACAAACAAACAGACAAACAGAATATTATGAAACACTTCATCAAAAGTAAATGCTATGGTTGATCTTAGAGCCTGGGCCATTGGTATTATGTTCAGGAAATTATCCCCTGAGTCCATGTGTTTGAGGCTCTTTCCCACTTTCTCTTTTATTAGATTCAGTGCATCTAGTTTTATGTGGAGGTCCTTGACCTACTTAAACTTGTGCTTTATACAAGAAGATAAGAAAGGATCAATTTGCATTATTGTACATGCCAACAGCCATATAAGCCAGCACCACTTGTTGAATATGCTGTCTTTTTTTCCACTGGATGGTTTTGATTTCTTTGTCAAAGATCAGGTGACCCTATCTAAAGGAAATACAGGGATAAAGAGTGGAGCAGAGACTGAAGGAATGGCCATCTAGAGACTGCCTCACCTGGGGATCCATCCCATAGGAAGCAACCAATCCCAGATACAATTGCTCATACTAAGAAGTGCTTGTTGACAGGCACCTGGTATAGTTGTCCCCTGAGAGGCTCTGCCAGAGCTGGACCAACCATCAGACTGAGCACAGGTACCCTGATGTAAGAGTTAGGGAAAGGACTAAAGGAGATGAAGAGGATAGCAACCTCATAGGAAGACAACAATATCAAATTAACCAGACCCTCCGACCCAGAGCTCCCAGGAACTAAAACACCAACTAAAGAGTACATGTAGAGGGACCCATGGCTCCAGCTGCATATGTAGAAGAGGATTGTCTTATCAGGCATCACTGGGAGGGGAGGCCCTTGGTTCTGTGTAAGCTCAGTGACCCTGAGGCAGGAGTGAATTGGGATGGAGGAATACCCTCATAGAGGTAGCAGGGAAGGTGAGTGGGATAGGGTTTTGCTGAGTGAAAAATGGGAAAGGGGACAACATTTGAATTGTAAATAAATGAAGTAACCAATTTGGTTTTAAAAAAGAAAAAGAAAAAGGGAGAGTTGTAGGGAGTAGAATAATGATACAGTAGATGTGTATCGTTGACATGACCATGGCCATATAAAGGACACCTATTTCTCTGACTCATTTAAATGAGAAGACCTTCCCTAGTAAGTCCTTGCCCTCGTCCATATATGGATGTCGATCATGTATAGGAAAGAATCACAGTTTTTAACTCCCTGATAACTGCCGTCTGATACTGCTCCCTTTAGAAAAAAAAAATCTATCAAAAATTAGTTAATCTCTTTTCTAGCTTCAGTTGTACAAAATAAACCTGCTGATAATAAACCACAGGAGGTAGCTGATTCAGCTTCATCAGTCTACAGTTCACTAATCCCATCTTTTCCTTTGATTTTAAATTATTAGTTGGAGCAGTAAATCAAGAGAACAAAACTGAAGGATATAAATAAGAAAAATATTCAAACTAATCTTATTTGCCTATGACATTATATTATACATAACACATACCAAAAGTGCTAACAGAAAAATATAGCACAATAATCAATTTGCAAAAATCAAAAGCTTTTTTATACATCAATAAAACATATAGAAACAGATAATGGATAGATTTCCATTCACAGTGACTTCAAAAATCAGATGTAGTGTTGGTAAAAATCTTTTCCCAATCTGTAGGTTGCCATTTTGTCCTATTGACAGTGTCCTTTACCGTACAGAAGCTTTTGGATTCTATGAGATCCCATTTGTCAATAGTTGATCTTAGAGCCTGTGTTTTTTGATGTAGCATCCAGTGGAAAGTAAATTGACTTCCAATCCAGTGGCAATCTCTGGAAATCTGGCAATCTTTGTGACAGTCTCTGGAAAGAAACATTGAGTAGTTCTCAATATTTGAAAAGCTAAAACAAAACAAATAAAACAAAATAAACACAAAATAGGTGTGTCCCCTGTAACTATCTGTGTCTCTCTCTGAGAAAATGAGTTGGTCCTTTGCATCCCAAGGACCTAAGCCTTTGAGATCAATCTCCCTGGGAAACAAAGTTGGTAGAATTTTTCCTTTTGTGAAGAAATGAGTGGATAATTCTATCTGTGGAATCATCATAAAATTCCATAAACTGAAAGCAAAAATGTGAATACTCTTGAGTGCTTTGCCCATCTATCTATACCTTATTTTTCCCCTATTTATTTCCAAGTAGTCAAATCTATTATCCCTTCTTTTAAAAACCAAGATCATGTTCAAATTCTAATGTTCTCACATTATGTCCCCAGTTCTCCAAGTTCTCCTTCAAAGTACTAACACATAACTGCCTATATGTAGCCTGTTCCAGTTTTTATATTCTACACCTAGAAATGTGCTCCATCTAACCTTTCTTGTAAGATCCTCTTTGGAGCATTTCCTCATCTGACCAAAGTAGTTTCCCTGTAGTCAGGTTCCCTGTTTGGATACCCATTACTGTACCCTGTATTGCTTTGTTATTGAGGTGCTACTGAGATAATGGGGAGTAAAAAATGACAGACATGCATATGGGAAAGCTAGAATTGGTTGGGTTGTGAATGCTGATGCAGATGCAACAGTAGTAGTCTGGAAACGTAGAATATTTATTATATACAGCTGAATGTGGAGGTATGTTTATTATATAGAGCTGAATGGAAAAGCTTCTTAAATAATCTTTGTAGAGAGTCTTTGTATGGGAGCAGTCATAGGCTGCAGTTATCATGGAAGAGTGAGCTTTGATTGACACTTTCACCACACACTGGCAGCACTGACTCACTGACAAGAGAACATGGCAGACCTTGCCATTACCATGGGATCAAGGCATTGTCATCTTTGGTATGGCCTTGCTAATGTCAAACATACATATTTACTCACAACCTCATCTTCTCCTTACACAGGACACTGCAGATTGAACTTTTAGAAAAAAAATAAGCTTAGAGATATTATACTGTAGTTATTCTTAAATGGGATGAGAAAGTTTACTATGAAGTTTTATGAAGATTATCTGATCTGGACCTACATGCTGCATTTTAGTTTTAGAATGTGACGCTAAAATTACATGGACTCTGTCCAATCACTCTTGCAAAGCAAGATTATAAATGTCTTTTCTTTCTTTCCTGGTGTTTTATTAACTCCCTCACCAAAGTAAACATTTTTACCAGGCTTCAATAAATTACGTTCAGTGCCTGTAAAGTCACTACTTTTATCAAATCCAATTTTGTTTAGCAAATTGTTCATAGTGTTCTTATATCAGTTTAAAAATCAATTTCTCTAATACGTTCAGTATTTATATCCAGCTTATCTTATGAAATCAGGGTAATCAATCCGTTCACTTGTCTTTAAAAATTGTTTCAGAAAATTTAACATCTTTAAAATATATTTTTATTAAACTAAAATTCCTCTATATTAAATATGCTTGAATACACTGGCTGTCAGAACCTTAGCCCTTTTGTTGGGTTTCTTTAGACATATGAATATTATAAACAGTGATACTCACAATGAACAATAATTTTCTCAGCTTTGTCTAACTTTTGGAGAATATAGCAGGTAAGGTATCTAATGTGTCAACATGAAACCTACAAGTGTAACAAGAAGTGCACACATAGAGACATAAATATGTATTCATCTAGTTTTGAGCCAATATCACAATAAAATAAAACGTATTAGTATAACAGGAGGAAGTAAGTACAACCAGGAAAATGTTTCTTTATAAAGAAGAACCTGACATTTGAAGGAACATTGCCTCCATACTTAGATTTCTAATGTAGTACCAACACTGAATTGATTTTCCTTGAAACAATGTGCAAAGGTAAATACATTTTCCTGCTGGAAAGCCAAATTTATTTCAACTTTTCACCTTTTCAACTGTATGTGTATACACTACTAGAGTGCCTCAACTTTATTTCTGTCTACTTACAGATCATTTGAGAACATACCATGACACTGAAATACCAGTGTTTTGGTGAGATGATGAAAAGAAGTAACATAAGCCTTAGCAGAATATACAACTTTGACTAAATTAGTTCCTGTACCTACAGATTCATTGCAAGACTGCAGCTTTGTTCTCTAAACAAAATGGCAAACAATCTGAGCACTAATCACAGATAACTTAAAGTTATTATTCTACAGGATATAATGTTATATTCTGGAATTTATATATAGAAAAGGCCAGGACAAAATAGTAAGACACATGTCTTCTTAGATTATAATTTACAGTTAAAAATGTTTAAATTTTGAATTCCAGTCTCATAATATCAGGCTGAGTAGAAAATCAGTCAAATATATGTACATATACATAAAATGTATCTGATTTTTGTGTGTCCTCTTGGGGCTCTTATCCTTTTGCAGATTTGCCTGATCCAACTTCTGGGTGTTGGTTGTATGATGGTTACTATGGTATTATATTTTATTTTGATTTTGGTTTGTTTGGTTATTATCTCATAGAATCCTATACTTTTCTAATGAGGAATAGAGAGAAGTGGAGCCAAGGGGAAGTGGGAACTGGGAAGAGTGAAGAGAGAAAGAACCATAATCAGGATATATTGTATGAAGAAAGAATCTATTTTCAATAATAAATTGAAAGTTCAAGAAACCAAGGTTTTTTCAGAGAATTAATTGTATATATTTTCATAGGTGCAATTATGCACAATAGAATTCTCATAAGCATGAGACAATTTTGGTATATTTTACTGTTAGCAAACAGTGTGATGATTTTCACTGAGGCAATTTCATACCTACTCTGTTTTTATTTGTCACTCTTTAGCACCCCTCTTGCCTATCCTCCTGACCCTTTCTCTTCCCATAGCACTTCTTATATTATCATGTTGTATTTCATCATTCTCTTTAATATTCTTCTCCTTGCCTTCTCTTAGTATGCATTCTTTTCATGCTCCTCTTTCTAATATCATTACCAAAACCTTCTCTCTCTTTATTTATCTCTCTGTCTCTCACTGTCAGTCCTCTGTCTCTATCTTTGTCTCTGTCTCTGTCTGTTTCTGTGTGTCTCTTTCTTTCTCTGTGTGTGTATGTGTTATATTAGAATTCTCATATAAAAATTTATGATATCTGAATCTGGCTTCCTACCCTTAGTGTAATGGTTATTTATAGATCAATCCATATCCTATAAAAGTCTTTACTTCATATTTGTTGTTACTGAGTAAAATTCCATCATATATATGTGTTTCTTCATCTAATCATTAAGACATCTTAGCAATTGCATTTCATCCCAGTCAGAATGGTTATATACCATCAAAAACGCAAGTCACTGAGTCCATGTTACTAGATAATACTGTTCAAGCTATCAAGGGAAGGATGCAATTTAAAAGTCCAGCTAAACTGCAACATCAATCAACCATGACTATGACGTGGGAAGATACCAATAAAGGTGTAATAAGTGATATTCACATATCAGTGGTAAGCAAAAGTTGTCAAATTGTATTTAGGGTACACTCAATAGGAGAGAAAAATGCATATTACAAGAAGCCTAGCCTTGTTCCTGAGACATTTGAAAAGAATCTACTGGGTAAAGTGGAGTATTGAAGAGTCCCACTATCAGTGTGTGAGGGTGAATATGTGATTTAAGCTGAGTAATGTTTCTTATACAATACAGTGGGTACACTTGAGTTTAGTGCATAGAAGTGAAGAATCAAAATGTCATGTTGATGGAATTTTCTTTGATGAGTATTAAGTTATTTCCCAATCTCTTTTGATTAGCTATGTATTGAAGTCTATTTTGTTAGGTATTAAAGGAACCGCACCAGCTTGCTTCTGAGGTCCATTTTCTTTGAATATTTTTCAACCTTTTGTCTTGTGGTCATGTCATCTGGACAAAACTAAACAAATACTGGAGGTAAGAGACATTATATACCAAAAGGGCCTCCTAGATATTTGCAGAACATTTCATCCAAACACAAAAGAATAGACCTTCATCCCAGAACCTCATGGAACTTTCTCCAAACTTGACCACATAATTGGAGACAAAGCAAGTCTCTAAACATACAAGTAACTTTTAATTAAACTCCTGCGTCTTATCAGAAACCCATAGATTAAGGTTGGATATTAACAACAGAAACAACAAAAAAGTTAAACTCATGAAAACTGAACAACTCTCTAATGAATGAAAAATGAGTCAAAACAGAAAGCAATTGAAGACTTTCTGGATTTAAATGAGTATGAGTACACAGTATACCCATACTTAGGGAGCACAATAAAAGCAGTGCCAAAAAGAAATTTCACAACACTAAGCACCTTCATACAGGAATTGAAGCGATATCATCGCTTGATAGAAAGTTAACAGCATACCTGAAAGCTCTAGAGTAAAAGGAAGCAATCTGAAATAAATACAATAAAGTAAAAAACAAAGAGCAATTTAAAAATTAATGAAACATAGAGTTTGTTCTTTAAGAAAAACAAAAAAGACAAACTTTTATTCAAACTAACTAAAAGACACAGAGAGAGTATCCAAATTAACAAAATCAGAAACAAAAAGAACATAACAATGGACACTGAGGAAATCAAAAGAATCATTAGGCCATAATTGAAAAATCTGGACAATATTAGATTGGAAAATCTAAAAGAAATAAATACATTTCTTAACAGGTACCTTTTATAAGAGTTAAATCAAAATCAGATAAACAACTTAAATAGCCATGTAACCTCTAGTGAAATAGAATTAGTCATTAAAAGATTCCACTCAAAAAAGATCCAGAGTCAGGTAATTTTAGTGCAGAATTCTACCAGACATTTGAAGAAGTGCTAATACCAATACTCCTCAGATTATTTCACAAAATAGAAACAAAAATTACATTGACAAATTGATTTTTGAGGCCACAGTTACCCTGCCTGATATGAAAACCACATACACACGCAACAAAGACAAGAATTACAGAGTAATTTCCTTTATGAACACAAATACAAGAATGATCAATAAAATACTTGCAAACTGAGTCCAGGAACACATCAAAAAGATCATCCATCAGGATTAAGTAGCCTTCAACCTAGAGATTTATGAATGTCACAAAATATGAAAATCAATGAACATAATTCATCGTACAAAGTGAAATAAAAAATGTGATCTTACCATTGGATGCAGAAAATATTTTGACAAAATCCAACATTACTGGAAAAATTAGGGATACAAGGAACATACCTAAACATAATAAGGGCAATGCAGAGTGACCCTATAGTCAACATTAAATTAAGTAGAAACTTGAAGCATTTTCACTAAAATCAGAAATAAGACAAGGCTGTCCACTTTATCAATATCTATTCAATATAGTACTTGAAAGTTTTACTTGTTATCTAGATGATATAAATTAGAAAAGAAATGTTAAGATACCCTTATTTGCAGATGATATGCTATAATTCATAAGTTACCCTAAAATTTCCAACAGAAAACTCCTCTAGCAAAACAAACATTTTGAGCAAACTGAATAGATACAAGATGAACTAAAAAAAAAAAAAAAAAAAAAAAAAAAAAAAACTAGTGGCCCTTGAATATGTAAAACAATGAATGGACTGAAAAAGAAATCAGAAAAACAGTACCTTTCACACTATTTTTAAATAGTATATGATATCTTTGGGTAACTCTAACCAAGATAGTGAAAGTTTTGAAATCTTTAAAAAAAGAAATTGAAGATGTTATCAGAAAGATCAGAAAGATATTTCATGCTCATGTGTCAGTAGAACTGACATAATAAAAGTGGCCACCTACCTAAAGCAATCTATAAATTCAGTATATTATCATCAAAATTAAAACACAATTTGTTATATACCTTGAAAGGAAAATTCTCAACTTCACAAGCAAAAACAAACAACAGATAACAAACAAACAGAAATCAAGGATAAGTAAAACAATCCTGAACAATAAAATATCTGTCAGTATCATCACTATCCCATATTTCAAGTTACAGAGCTACAATAATGAAAACCACATGATATTGCCACAAAAATAGATACATTGATCAATGGAATTGAAGCAGAGACACAGACTTAAATCTACTCTTCTACCAACACATTTTTGAAAAAGAATCCAGAGATACACATTGGGGAAAAATGCATCTTCAACAAATAGTGATTGTCAGTCTGGGTGTCTATATGGAGAAGAATGAAAATAGATCTATATTTATCACCCTGTAAAACACTCAAGTCCAAGTAGATCATAGACCTCAACATAAAACCTTATACACTAAATCCAAAAGAGAAGAAATTGGGGAAGAGCCTTGAACTCTTTGGAACAGGAAAAACTTTCTGACCAGAACACAAATACCTCAAGCACTAAGATCAACAGTTAATAAATAGGATCTCATGAAACTGAAAAGTTTCTACATCATCAATAGGACTAAGTAACAGCCCAGAGAATAGGTAAAGGTTTTCAATAACTCTTCATCCAATAGAGGAATAATATCTAAAATATATGAAGAACTCAAGATACTAAACATCAACACAACAAAGAACTCAAATAAAAATGGAGTGCAGAGCTAAACAGAACATTCTATTTCAACATAAGAATCTCAAATATCTGAGAAACACTTTTAAAAGTGTTCAAATCCTTAGTCATCAGGGAAATGCAAATCAAATAGAATCTGAGATTCCATCTAACACCCATCAGAATAGCTAAGATTAACATCAAGCCCCATTCTTAGATAAAGAACTACAAAAAAATCAGTGACTACTAGAAGTAGTAGAATTAGCTTTTCCTGATATCCAAAGCAGAGTTGTCAGTGCTGAAATGATACACACATATACAACAAAATGTAAACTCAGTATCTTGTGTTTATATACATGTCCATAAAATACACTTAGCAAAAATAAAGACTAAGTGCCTACTAACTTGATACTGGGAAGAGTCATAAGAAGGCTTGGAGAAAGGGTGCATAGGTAAAGGCTTGGAAGGAGGAAAATATAGGAAGAAATTAATGTAATTCTATTGAAATTTAAAGGTACCATGAGGTGCTGAGAAGAAGGTGTATCCTTTTGTTTTAGGGTGAAATGTTCTGTAGATATCTGTTAAATCCATTTGGTTCATGACCTCTATTTGTTCCACTGTGTCTCTGTTTAGTTTGTTTTAATGTCCTGTCCGTTGATTAGCATGGGGTAAGTCTCCCATTATTATTGTGTGGGGTTTGATGTGTGTTTTGATCTTTAGTAAAGTTTCTTATATGAATGTGAGTGCTCTTGCATTTGGGGCATAAGATGTTCAGAATTGAGACTTTCTCTTGGTGGATTTTCCCCTTGATGAATATGAAGTATCCATCTTCATCACACTTGATGACTTTTAGTTAAAAGTTTACTTTATTGAATATTAGAATGGCAACTCCAGCTTGTTCCCTTAAACCATTTGCTTGGAAGACCTTTTTCCATCCTTTTATTCTGAGATAGTGTCTGTCTTTGTTATTGAGGTGTGAGTCTTGTATGCAGAAAATGCTGAATCTTGTTTGTGTATCCAGTTTGTTGGCTTATGTTTTTTTATAGATGAGTTGAGTCCATTAGTATTGAGAGATATTAAAGAGAGATGATTATTGGTTCCTGATATGTTCGTTTTTATAGATGGTTTTATGTGCTTGTGGTTGTCTCCTTTCATTTTTGTTGTGAGATGCTTACTATCTTGTTCTTTCTTTGTTCCAGGTACTTTCCTTGTGTTGGAGTTTTCCTTCTAGGATTCTTTGTAGTCTGTATTGGTAGATAGATACTGTATGAATTTGGTTTTGTCCTAGAAAATTTTGTTTCCTCTATCTATGTTGATTGAGAGTTTTGCTGAGTATAGTAGCCTGGGCTGACATTTGTGTTCTCTTAGAATCTGCATGACCACTGGCCAGTCTCTTTAGGCTTTCATAGTCTCTGTTGAGAAGACTGATATAATTCTGATAGGTCTACCTTTGTATGTTACTTGTCTCTTTTCCCTTGCAGCTTTTAATTTTTTTAGTTGTCATGTGCATTTAGTGTTTTGATTATTATGATACAAGAGGACTTTCTTCTTTTCTGGTCCCATTTATTTGGTGTTCTATAGGCTTCTTGTACCTTTATAGATATCTTTTTCTTTAGGTTGTAGAAGTTTTCTTCTGCGATTTTGTTGAAGACATTTTCAGGTTTTTTGAGCTGGGAATCTTCACTTTTCTCTATCCCAACTATTCTTAGATTTGGTCTTTTCATTGTGTCCTGTTTCCTGGATGCCTTGGGTTAGGAGTTTCTTACATTTTGAATTTTCTTTGACAGTTGTACCAATCTCTTCTATGGTATCTTCTACACCTGAGATTCTTTCTTCTATCTCTTGTATTCTGCTGATGATAAATACATCTGTAATTTCTGGCCTCTTTCCTAGGTTTTTTATTTCCAGGTTTGCCTCCATTTGTGTTTTCTTTATTGTTTTTACTTCTCCTTTTAAACCTTGGATCACTTTATTCAATTCCTCCACCTGTTTATCTGTGTTTTCCTGTATTTCTTTCAGTGAGTTATTTATATCCTCCTTAAAGGACTCTATTATCTTCATGAGATAGGATTTGAAGACAGATTCCTGATTTTCAGGTGTGTTGATGTATTCAGGGCTTGCTGTGTTGGGGAACTGGGTTCTGATGATGCCCATGTATAATGGCTTATGTTGCTCATCATCTTGCACTTGTCTCTCACCATCTGGATATCCCTGGTGTTTGTTGGTCTGGGTGACTCTGTCTGGAGTCTGCCTGTTTTGTCCCTGTGTTGCTTCAGGTCTCCCAGTAGTCCTGTGGACCTGGCTATAGTAGACCACCTGGGGGCACTTCAGAGAGGCAGCAAAGCTATGGATTTGTTGCCCTGGCTGCAGTATAACTCCTGGGAGGCCCTCAGACTGTTGAGTCTTCAATGGAGAGTCAAGATGTTGTCCTGTGTGGAGATGTTCTCCAGGGGGACCTATAGACTGTGGATTCTGTTTCTGTGTGTGCAGCAGAACTCCAGGGAGGCCTTGAGTCTGTATGGTCACTTGCCCTGCATGCCTACAAGCTATGGTGTCAACTGCTCCGAATGCAGCAGATCCTCTAGGAGAGTTCAGGATGTGATGTCTTCATGGGAGCACACCAGCTAGCAGTCAACTGCTCTGAGTGCAGCAGCTTATCCTCAACTGCTCTGAGTACTGTGGTTCCTCTAGGATGGATAAGGTTATGGTGTCTTCAGGGGAGCAGATCAGCTAGGAATCAACTGCTCTAAGTGCAGTGGGTCCTCTAAGATGGGTCAGGATACGGACTCTTTACAAAAGCAGATCAGTTAGGAGGCTGCCCCAGTAGAAAAGACCAAGCAGAAGGCCCAATTTAAATTTTTGAATGAAAATTAATAACACATGTTCACAAGATTATATAGAAACATTTGGAGATTCTAGTTACCTGGTATGTTTTTGTTTGATTCTTCTTGAGTTCCCTAAAATACTTCAATATTTGCACAACAGGAAACCTGCCTTAGTCTTAGTGCTATCAGAAGGTTTTGGATAATACATAAAATATTCCAGAAATTTATCTCATAATAGATTCAGTTGTCAGACAAAGTCTAAGATTAAGATTCTAGCTGTTTCGGTGTATTGTGAGAACTTGTTTCTATATTTACAATGACACATTTAAAAGATATATTTTATTTCTTGAAACTATAATATAACTATATCACTCCTCCTATACCCTTTCTACCTCTGAAACTTTTCACATACCTTTCTTTTGTGGTCATTTTTTTTTTTCATTATAGCTACAAACCTGTATGTATATGTATATATATACATGCCTGTACAATGAACTTTTATGTTTGTTTTCAGGGCTGACCCTCTATATTGGATCACTAATTGGTGTAATTTTTCTCAAGGAAAAGAATTTCTTCCATTCTCTAACTTTATTAGTATTTATTTGTGTTAAGCCTCCCTGATTTTCCTTCATCTATTTTATCATGTTTGCTTTTGTTGTTCTTCTTCAGCTCATGTTTAGGAAGTCATGTTGGTGAAATTTTATGGGAGTGGCTTCTAATATTTCTAGAAGACACAATCATACAGCATTTTTCTGATCAGTTGGCTTTTAAAATCTTTCCACCTCCTCTTCTACAATGATCCCAGAGTCAAAAATGTTGTTTTATAGATGCATCTATCGGGACATGGTTCCACAACTCTGCATTTTGATTAGATGTTACAAAGAAGAACATCCTTGATGAGGAGTGAGGACCACTCTATGGATATAATGACAAATATTTACTGGTGTTAGGGACATTGCTGGTTTAGTAAATTAGTGGTTTTTAGTTTTTCTACAAGATACCACTAGTCCTGAGTATTTAGATAGATTTCCACTACCAGGCACAGTTTCCGTTGTACTGAGGCTTTGTGTCTAATTAGACAGCTGTTGGTTAGAGCCAATATTTATCTACCACTACTGCACATGTCAAGTTATGGTGCCATGCTGGTCATCGTTATAGTTCATAGGACTCATAGATGAGTACGACTATTGGTTTCTTCCATTCAATACAAGGTTTCACTAGGAAGACTTGGTTCATCTGGAACTCTGGATCGAGCTGACCTTGAGATCATAGATATCTTCATGTTTTCTCTCCACAAATTTGGCCTTAAAGTCATGCTCCACCCTATCTGGTATGATGATACTTATAAAACATGTGTTCTAATTTTTATTCTTTCTTTTTTTTATACTATGAGAATTTCCTGTAGTATATAATTATAACATGCTTTCTATTTCCTGTAACTATTCCCAGATCAGATCAGCTCCTACATCTGTACTCACCCAACATCATGTTTTCCTCTAATAACACACACACACACACACACACACACACACACACACACACACAGAGAGAGAGAGAGAGAGAGAGAGAGAGAGAGAGAGAGAGAGAGAGA
>JANHMN010000005.1:45874386-45935330 GCA_030674055.1 Rhabdomys pumilio
AGAGAGAGAGAGAGAGAGAGAGAGAGAGAGAGAGAGAGAGAGAGAGAGAGCGCGCTCTGGTTTTTGCTGTTTGTGAGATTCTATTCATGAGAATCTGAACTGCTCTGGAATGTGATTGGTATACCCAGAGTCACTTTACTGATGAAGACTGATTTTCCATCCCTCCAAAGCTATCAATTACAAATAGCTTTTTGGATAAGAGTAGAAATTTGCTTCCTGCTCCATTCCAGGGTTTTGTCTGACTTGCACTTGTGCAGATATTATGCTTACTATCACAGTGTCAATTCATATATACATCTGCTCACCCTGTGATATCTGAAAAGGGTTATTTATTTGCAGTAATCTCTCACATCTTGCTATTACAAAATTTCTTCACCCATTTCCTGAGACTTGAATGGAGGAATGTGATGGAGAATTTCCATTTAGAGCAGAGTGTTCTGAAGTCTTTCACTATCTGCACTTTGTCAGTTCTGTATCTCTGTTGTTAATTATCATCTCCTGAAAGAAGAAGCTTCTTTGATAAGAATTTAGTAATATACTAACCTATTGGTAGAGCAAGATGAGATTAGGCACTTTTTAGTTGCTATGTTCCTTAAACAAAGTAATAATAGTACACTTTTCAATAAGACCCATAATTTAATGAGTCTTTGGTTGTTGACATTAATAACAGTATCAAGTATAGGCTTCATCTCATGAATTGGGTTGCATATACAATTAAAAATTGTTTGGCCGCTCTCATATTATTCATGCCACTCTTGCACCAATAAGCATTCTCTGGAATGGGTAAACATTATTTACTGACAAAAAATGAAGGGAAGATGGGCAAATAAGTTTTAAAATAGTACTCTCCAAACTCTTAATAAGACACTAATCTACTTATGAGTTGGAAGTACTCTTAATCATTTACTCTAAGACTTCACTTCAAATAATAACACACATTAAGTTCTAGGAAGAATTTAAAAAGAGCAGTCAAACAAGGCAAATATCTGAGATAGTGATATCCTTTTACATTCTGAGAATAACTATTTAAGGCAAATTAAAGACTGTCCTGTTCAATAATTCTTTAAAGTATTACTGTATTATTGAAGTACAGTTATACCTATAAAAGAGGAGAATGTTAAAAATATATTATCATGAATGTCCATGTATCTTTAATACATAATTTTATTGATATTTTACATTTACATATAAGAGGTATTTGTATAAACAGATGCTAATAAGGTATTCAAAAACACTATTTATAATTTTTATTATAAAATATGCTGCATTGAACATAGTCAGATTACTCTTAAAGAACATTTTAGTATTTTCTTAATTAAATTTCTAAGTTAATGGCAGGTATAAATAAAAGTAATGCCAGAAAGACATTCAAAAACACTAATGATACCTTCTGAAATTTCATAATATTTTTCTTATTTCATGTATTTATTTTGAATTTATAAATATAATCTCCTCATTTTTCTATTTTTTTTTTCTGTTTCCAAATCTTCCTATAGTCCCCTTCTTAAACTCTTTTAAATTTACGGCCCCTATTTCATTAGAAAATAGTAAACTATGTGCATTAAATAGAAGAAATAAAAAATGTCTATGATCATACTACTCAGTGATTGTGGTACTTTGAGTGACAACACCATTCATAGGCTTATATGTTTATATACTTATTCCTCAGTTGATGAATTTGTTTCATGAAGATTAGATTTTTTTAGAGGAGACATATTATTGGTGGGAATTGCATTCATGTTTTCTTTTTGCTTCCTTCTTGTAGATCAATATGTGAATTCTCAACTCTTCCTGCCACCATGCCTTTAGTTCACCATTATGCACAATAACCTTCTGAAACCATGAACTCAATTAAGTGATTAACTTATAAGTCTCTGTTTTCTTGTTTGTTTGTTTTTTTTTATCACAGTAATAGAAAAGTAACTCCTAATCTATTAATACTGGAACCTCACTATGACTCCTCTTGGATATTCTTTTGTTGCCCAGTATCATGGAGATCCTCTAATTATGAATCTGAAGGACTGGGCCCTTCATGCATTCCTGGATTTCATCAATGGTGTAGATGTTTGGGTAGACCAATTCAAAGCCCCGGATTAGGGTATGAGAAGGATCTAATCTGGTCAGCCGGCTGCCTATCTCTCTCATGCCCTGGGAGTTGGCTCACCCACAACCCCTGCAACCAGGGCCCTGCTGCTCAGGCAAGGTGCAGGCTCACTCTCCTGAGTGTTGGAGCAGGTGAGGAACAGGGCCAGCTCTCCTGCACATATGACCTTCCTGCTGTGCATGGCAAGGTACAACATGGGGGATATCTCTCTGATGCTCAATGTAATGCACTGAAAAAAGTGGTGATAACAGCACTCCCATGATCACTCCCTTGGGCCAGCACCTTACATCCTTGCCACCAGGGTCAGCTCTATTTGCTGCCCAAGGGAGCTACAGGGACTACTCTCCCAAGAGCTGTAGCAGGTGAGGGGCAGGGACAGTTCTCTTGCTCTCATGACCCAAGAACCAGATTACCCACCTGCCACTGTTGGCCAGGGGCAAGAAACAAGGGATAAAGAGTGTATCTCTCCCTCATCCATGCTATCTTATGAGAGAGGAATTTCAGTGTCAGCTCCCTCATGCTCATATCCTTTGGCCTGCTGAACAGCAACTCCTACAATGTGCACAACTGCTCACTTGTACACTGCAGTTGACTAGGGGAAAAATCAGCTCCGTTACTCTCATGTCACCAGCCCCATCTCTACCATGATGTCCAGGCAAAAGATGTGACCAGTTCTGTATAGGCCTTAGACATCAATATGTCAGTAGTATGCCAAAATAGAGCACGGAGATCCACCTGGCCTTTGGCAGTAACAGACCCTTGTTACTATGGGGCCACAGACCCAGATGAGCCCCCTGGTGGCAGCACAGACCAGGACCTACCATGGTCTCAAGTGGCATCATGAGCTACTCACATCAGACTGTTCCTTACCACACTGGAGTCTCCAGTTTTGCCTCTTTTTGTTATGCCCACATCCTTCTGTTTCTCTTTCTCTTCCACTAACCCATCACTTATTTGATCCGTTTAGTGACACTGGGGGTATCTGAGTGTCTGGAGTCATTTCAGAAGTAGTCTCAAGAGTGCTATGCCCTGCTTGGGCATTATGGCATTGGGTTGGGGGTATCTGCCACACTTCCAGACCTGTGTTGAACCTGCTGAGCAAGGCAGGGTTTTTCTAGCCTCTTTCTTGTTCCTTCTCTGGGAATCTGTAAGGGCCAGCATGGTGAATGCCTGGTGATTATCTCAGGCTCTCCTTTCTTTCAGGGAGTGTTAAGCTACTAATCATTCATATGTTCACCTAGAATAAACATAGCTTCTCTCCTCTCTGTGACACAGCAGCCTTATCTACAATGAATGCCTCTAAGGGCTATTTTCTTTTCTTTGTTAGTTAGTTAGTTAGTTTGTTTTATTTTTAATTTTTATATATTGTTAAGATACATTTATCTTCTATGTGTATGTGTGCCGGCATGACTATTTATGTCATGCTTGCCTGACAAAGACATAAAGCGCTTGCCTGATGTTAAATGCCCAGCAACTGATGTTAGGGTGGTTAAAAGCCTCTTGCGGTAGGTTCTAGGAACCAAAGTTGGTTGTTCTAGAAGAACAGCAAGTATATTCTCACTGAGACAGCTCTCTAGGCCCCTGTATTTTTTTTAAACAAGTCTGTTTCCATTCTTCATCTATGGAATGTTATTTGCATTTTCATGCTGATTTCCAAGACTTCTTTACATACCATATATATGATAGATAAATAATATATATATATTAGTCTCAATTCAATATGTAGCATAGCATGAAAATCGACAGTATTTTCTTCAGAACTTGCCATTTAATCAAATGCACCAGTCTTCCTATTTTTATTTTATGTATAGTAAAAAATACATATAGATATTTACATTCCATGTTAAGGTTAAGTATATTAATTTTCTATTTCACAAACTAATGTCTCAATGTTTATGATTAAGTCTTTTATCTGAAGTTTTAAATTATTAGAATACAGTTCAAACCTCAAACACACTCTCAGACTTAGTAATTATATTCTGCTTTTATGATCATACTCTTACTTGAGTTCTGTTTACTTCTCTCATTGTGAAAATATCCTGTGAGGTGAAGAAAATAGTTGTGGAATTTTCTTAGAAAGTAAATTACAGGGTTTTGAGATATAAACCAAATGAGAAATATCAATGTCTTAGAATACTAATATAAAAATTCAACCAAAATAATGGAACAAATAATGGAGGAATATATCTCACAGCTAATATGAGATTTAATTTGCCAAATTTAATATCTGCAGTATGCCATTTCCAATAGCTGAAAAACTCTATATAGAAACTTCATTTTAAAATTTTATGACATTAAAATGAAAATAAGAAGAAAAAGTTCCCATTACTAAAACCAAAAAACTGAGTAAAACTAAGTATTGGAATGGATATGAAACAGAGTAGTTTTCTCAACGCTCTAGAAGCCTATAGAGTACAGGGGGAAAGATAAACTGGGGACTCCTCTAATGACTTCAAAATTTCTAAGGAAAATTGCTTTCATTCCCTTATTGTGTAAATTGAAAGTCATGAATATACATTCACAATTTATTTAACAATAAATAGAGCAGCTCAATCAGAAGTGTAACCTAATATCCAACCTAGCTATGTGAACTATCTTTGACTAGTGGAGACACATGAACTTCTGCCTCCATGCCCCCTCTCTCTTTCTCTCTCTTTTTCTCTCTCATTACCTAGCTTCTCATCTACTTCATTACTGTACTTATAAAGCCCTTGATTAACATTTAAAAAAAATTGTATAAAAGCCAAATGGAAAAGGGCGGGCACGGAATAGGGGTTTTCTGGGGAGGGGAAATGGGGAAAGGGATTGGCATCTGAAATGTAAATAAAATATCCAATAAAAAAAAGAAATAGAGCAGCAAGGAGATTGGTAAGGGAAGTCAGTATTTGAAAACTGGATGTTATAACTGATAATCAATGATGAATCTTTCACTCGGGTAGAGGAAATACAAGGAAGTCATAATTGTTGCCCCGATACTAGAAAGACTTATTTTTGTTGACATGATCTCTATTTATCTTCTGTGGCAATTTATGTTCTATTCCTGAAGTTACTATTTTTCCCAAGCCTTCTAACTTTTCCCCAATCTGGTATGGTTGTTGACAAGTGAGTAAAATCAAAGTACTTTGAAACTACTCCACATTTCAATAAATAATATCAGAGAAAGATTTTAGTGTTTTAAATGTGTAGACTAGCTTGCTTGACAAACATCTTGTAACACTCCACGTTCGAGATAAACCATAAAAAGTAAATATAATATGTACCAGTAATAAAATATTACTGGTATATATTATAATTCTATAAAAACTACATTATAAATCTATAAAAACTAAAAATGTTTTCAAATCTGTGAGCTGTCTTATGACAGGAATTATTCATACAATAGAAGGTTTTGAATAGACAATGCTATCTATAGTCTTATTTAGTAGCTATAGAGACTGTGTCTAGACATGTGCCTTTTTTTGGATATCATTAATCTCAAACTGTAGTTCATGGTCATAAGTGAATATCTAAATTTACTGATTGGTTCTAGACCTACTCTAAATCTACGTCATAAATACCTCTTGAATATTCTTCCCATCTAGTTCACTAAATTTTATTTTATACCAAAAGTGTGAATAATTTATGTGAGAGATATTACAATGAATACAATATATTTCTGCTTTTTCATTAACTTACCTAGACTGCTCTTATATACAATGTACTTTAGTGGATAAATTTGAAAATTACTTCGCGTTAAAATTATGCTGTGAGAAAATAACTGTAAAAATAAAGAAATCACATAATTAGTAAATGTGGACTGATTTTCTTTAGGATATAAGAAAAAAGAAGGTATATGGCTATATATTAGGTTATCTTGACATGAGCTAGGGTCATTTGCGAAAAGGAAATATCAACCGAAAAGCATATATATTTAAGATATGTGTGTAGGCAGGACCATACTGTGTTTTCTTGATTGATGATTGATGTAAGATGGTACAGTCTCACTGTGGGTAGTGTTACTGCTGGCTAGGTGGTCCTACATGATATAAGACTAAAAATTTGAGCAACTCACGGAAATAAAGCCAGTAAGCAACCCTTAAAAATGGCTTCTGCCTCAGTTCCTGGTCCCAAGTACTCTCCCAGTTTGAATTGCTGCCCTGACTTCCTTTATTGGTGAACTAATACCTGAAAGTTGAAGTTGAAATAAACTCTTTCCTCCGCAAGTTGTTTGTGACAATGTTGTACAATTTCAATAATACAAATGCTAAGATAGAAAAAGAAAGATAGCATTATTTAGTCTATTTGTAACATTTGAATCTTTATAGTGTAGTAAATGCAACATGCATAATTATTTTCAAAACTGAGATTTGATGGATTTAACTAATTGGTTTCAAAATAAATTGAATTATTTTATAAAATTTGGGGGAATATATATATATATATATATATATATATATATATTTGAGAAAGTAGTAATGAGATTATTAAGGAAAATTATAACACAGTCCAGACACTTACAATGTAAAATAAATTATTGAATGTCATTGAAATATATTTTAAATCAAAAATTAAAAGCATTTTTAGGAAAGTAAATAAAACAGAGGAAGTTATAAATAATAAAAACAGAATTCGAATAATGTCCATTAAAGTTTTCATATACTTATAATTTGAATTACCATAAATAAATTAGGGAAGGACAATAAAAGGGCATACATCACTCAGAATGGAAGGTGTTGTATAACAACAACGAGATATGTACACCAAAATAAAACATTTTCTCCAAAATAGTTTGTAAATAAAGACAAAGTAAACAAAATAAAACAAAAAATGTGTTTAAAAACACACCTATTTGTAGCATTTGACATCTGTCGACCATCAGTCTAGTTATGTTTTTAATCAATGAGTACTTACAAATGAGCAAGACAGAATCTCTTTGTTTTTTCACCTGTTAGTAAAATTTCTTACCAGAAGCATTCACCAAAAATAGAAAGGAGATATAGAAAATATTATCTGCATCATTAACATATGCAGGGTAATTAAGACAAGAATATGGTACAGTTTTGTCATAACTTATATCTCATTTTGTTTCTTATGCAGAAAATATTTCCCTCCCATTTTAGCATGAGTAATTATACATTAAAGTCCATTCCATTTTATAGCATAATTGATTAATTTTAGTGAGACTTATAATAATGTATAGACAGACCACACTGAATTCCTAGTTTTTCTTTATTTAGTTTCTAATATATTTTAAATGAAACCATGGAAAATGGTCACTAAAATTCATGTGATATTAAAACAGTAGTACTAGTTACTATGTACCCATATATGATAGGTTGCCAAACTAGTTTACTAAGACCATTAGCAGCTTATAAACATGGTAACATCTGGCCTAGTTCCAACTCAATTTCAGAAATAATAGATTGTTTAATATTTCAAAATTGTCTTTGAGGTCTTTAAGCTATGATTTAATGTTTGAGTGAAGGTATTTACTTTTACTCCTTTTAGACAAGAAATGCAAACTTGGGTCTGAAAAAATAAGAAATCATTGTTGGGTAAGAACTTAAGTGCCTCATCCCTAGCAAGGATTAATTCTCCCACTCCAAAAAGTCTTTAATTGTGTGTAACTTTTCATCTAGGGATGAAGTCTTGTGCGATTTCTTCAATCCATTTTGACATGTCAACCATTTTTCACTTTTTTTCCTGTGATGTCCAGGCTCTGCTGTAAACCAAATGGGGAAGGATGGAGTGAAACTTATAGTCCATAACTTCCCTTGGTGTGTCTGGAGTGGACAAGGACTATATAATCCTTGGAAAGTGGGAAGGGATTTTTCTTAGGGTGAAGTTTCATTGGCTGAGGTTTAAGGTTCTAGGGAGACATTCCAGGAAGTTGAACCTGTAATATTGCCAAGGGTGATAGAACATTCTTCAGGTAGAATGTACATCAGACTCCCAGATCAGGCTGAGAAGAGGAAAGCCCTGGTAAGAAAATGAAGCCTTTCATTTTGAGTGGAGCGCAGACGAACTAACTATCTGAAAATGGCAGACTACTTAGAACCTTAATTATCAGGGTTTTCTCATAGTCAACTTGTACTGTCATTGTTTATGTCTTGTTTAGGCTACCATATTATTGAGATCTCATGGGATATTTTATGTTCCATACAGGAGTCACACAGAAAATGTCTTATTCCTCTGGCTATTACAAACTTTTTTCTCTCTCTTAAGAGATGTTCCCTGAATCTTAGGTATAGGATTCAACCTTCCAAAAAATATATGCAAAACTAAAAAGAGTCAGTAGATTGCATTTATGTATTTACATGAATGTATGTGTGTAGCAATAATAGTTAAGAAATAAATAATAATAACAAGGACAATATATGAAAGTTTAGTAGGACTTGACAGAGAAGATGGAGTAGTATTTGTATTAGGGGAAGAATATGGCAATAGGGGATTGAATGTGATGTAAGTATATTATGGATATGTGAAATGTCAAACAAAATCCCACTAGATTGTAAAACTCATAAATTATATATATATATATATATATATATATATATATATATAGTTATATATATGTAATGAATATATATGTATATATACATATATATAATGAAAAAATAAGTTATTTACTCATGATTTTATTGGTTGATAATTTTATCTAGTTAGATCTGGAATAGTTCTTTCTTTGCATCCCACAAATAGGACTGATATTTACCTGGTATGATTACTACCAGCAATCATTATTAGATACTATTCCAATTTCTTCATAGAGTCACTCATTGCCAAACAGTATTGTAGTTATATTTACATTGCAATTGTGTTCTAAAAGAGGAAAAGTGAGAGTCAAATTTCTTAATATGTTCTATAATCTCATTTATGTTTCATTAAATAGGTGAAAACACGTCACAAAGGAAACACAGATTCAAAGAATGAAAATACAGCCACATATACAATGAAGGCCTGTTCTGCTAATGTTCAGAATACTGGGATAATAGGAGTACTGTGAGTTTGAAACAAGTATGAGCTGTGTGCCAAGACCATGATTCAAAAACTAAAGATAAATAAAAAGCTGCCATTTGTGCAAAGAGCTGAAGAGAATGGCTAGTCATAAACTATTTCACTGAGAAAAGGAAATTTATTCATCTTCAGTTATATTTGAATTTGTCAATGTTATGGTCTAAATATGCATAAGGTATCTCCAAAGTCCAATTATGAAAATTATAGTCTCCAGGGTGGTGTTACTGGAAAGTGTTCTGTATCTTCAAGAGGCAGACACTTAGGAGAAATATTCAATGTCCATAAGAGTTTGTCCTCAAACCTCAAACTCTTCTTTCTGTCTTAAGACTATATATATATATATATATATATATATATATCATCACAGACCTAGATTAATGTGACTGAATAATCTTAGATGTGAAACAATAAAGTAGGAATGATATAGAATGCACATATTTTCCATAAGCAGTTTGAATCAGGACATTTATATAAAGAAGCTGAATAACACTGTGAGTTTTTCCACTGACATTTATCTAACACAAAATCCTTATGGAAACCTTTGGTTTTGCTGGCTAATCTGGACAGTTTATTTATTTATCTTCTTTTTATATACATATGTTCATGCCTTCTTCTACTTAAAATTTTATGCCATGTTGATCCTACTTTTATATTTTCTTAATTTACACAGCATAAAAATCTCCCACATGCTATTATTCATCTGCTTTCAACTCCTATACTACCATCTCTCTTCTTTTCACTATGTATATCTCTACTCAGAAAAGAGTAAAATATATAATTTTCCAGTAATATCCAATCAACATCTCTTTAATCAGGAACACTGTTCAGTCCTCAGTCATCATCTTAAACTAAAAGCAGTATTTTATCAAGAGATGTTACTTGAAAATATGGTTAAGTTTTAATGAACTCTGTAGTAAGTTAAAAATATAAAAAATGAAAAATGTATTTAATATGAATTCCCTAAAATCATCATAGTTTACTATATCATACCTTAAAAATTTCTCAAAAAATATGTAGATTAACCTGTAGTAGTAGACAAGAGATAAGACAAAAAATTATGAAATAAAAAATGGTGGAAATAGAGTACTTTACAAAACATCAGTTGTTTGCTATATTATTACATTACTGACTAGCATCAGTAGCTTGATTATGCTACCCAGCCTTATAATAAAGTGAACTACCAGCCAAGGGAAAGATCTGGGCTAAAAATTCAAGTATAGTTTCTACCAATTTTGTTTTAATTTTATACTAGCATAAAGTCAAATATTCAAAATCACAGACTTGGCATATATGAAGTTCATGGAGTCAGTTTTTAAGTTCTCTCTCAAGTTCTCTTACTTTAGAATTTATTTATTCTTTCTGTCACCTGTAACTATTGTCTCCTTTACTGGTTTCTCAACTCTTTGACCAAATTATATTGAAATTTTCTGTCATCCTTCTTTACAATTTACTTTAATGTCTGCACATTCCCTTGGGCATCTCACTCAATATTCAAATAGTTTTTATACTCTCCTACCTATCAAATATATTCATTCATCCAGACATCTTTGAATGTAAGATTTTTTTTTTACCCTTAGGCTCTTATATTCTACTTTAGTATCTGAGAGATGTCTTAAATATATAGTCCCCCCAAATCCTTTCTAGTCTTTTTTGAAAATCTACTTTTAATAGATTTAGATATTTAAATAAATAATAGTCCAATCCTCTACTTTCTCAAAACAAAATTTTATCATAATAATCAACTACTGCTTTCTTCTCATACCTTTCCTCCAATCAGTGATTGCATCCAGTTGATTCTACTTTCAAAATATATGCATAATCTGTCTAATTTTCATCACCTCTAACACTACAATTTTTGCACACAAAAAAGTAATTTTCCTCGTATTTGTACAACAAACTTCTAACTATTGAGTTCACTGTTATTATTACTCTACCATCTATGATAAACTCAGTGGTCCCAATGATTCTTTGAAAAAGAGTCCAGACTTCTTGCTTTTGCTGTTTATTTAAAAAACTACAAAGAATATTAGTCACAAATGAACTACAAAATGCAATGGAAAATATATGAAATCATAATGCTTCTTGAATTTGTCAGAATAGCAAAATATACCTTAGAAAATAAAGATGTCTCCATGGAAATGTGGGGATCACATGTTTGTGTACCAGTAACAGAACACTGGAGGAAGATGAGACTGTCATATAAATGGAAAAGAATAGTTTAAAAGTTTTATGACAATTAATAAAGGCCTTGAGTTGGTTATTATGGTAGAGCAGAAATTCTGAGACGTGACAGTACACCCTCTTGCTGTATATATGGAATGTACTGTTCCCTTAAGAAAAATAAGGTACACCAGGTAGGATACAAATCTTCATTGCAATAAGCCGGAGAAAAATTTAGTTTGGGCACAAGAGAGTCAATGATTTCTACATAGATTTTTCCTATTTATATTTTTACAAAAGAAATTCCCTAAGATTTCATTCATTATTGGGGAAAATGGGATACAATATTTTTCCTGTGGGGGGCATTTGAACTTCTATATCTTTAAAAGGAAAGAAAAATACATGAAGAATGCCATCCCCTCTAACACATGAAAAACTGATGACTGAAGTCTATTCAAAATGTATGTATTCCAATCAACAGAGAAACAAAACTCCACAGACAATATATATATATATATATATATATATATATATATATATATATATTGTGTGTGTGTGTGTGTGTGTGTGTGTGTAATTCCTTCGAAGAAAATTGATTGTTTTCCTTTTTCAGCATGTATGACAAGAATTTAAAGTCTCTGAAGAAAGAAATCGAAGAAGATCTCAGAAGATGGAAAGATTTCCCATGCTCCTGGATTGGCAGGATTAACTTAGTAAAAATGGCCATCTCACCAAAAGCAATCTACATATTCAATGCAATCCCCGTCAAAATTCCAAATCAGTTCTTCATAGAGATAGAGCAATTTGCAAATTCATTTGGAATAACAAAATCTAGGATAGCAAGAACTATTCTCAACAATAAAAGAACTTCTGGGTAAATCACCATCCCTGACCTCAAACTGTACTACAGAGCAATAGTGATTTAAAAAAACTGCATGGTATTGGTACAGAGACAGGCAGGAAGATCAATGGAATAGAATTGGAGATCTAGAAATGAACCCACATACCTATGATCACTTGATCTTTGAAAAAGGAGCTAAAACCATCCAGTGGAAAAAGGACAGCATTTTCAGCAAATGGTGCTGGTTCAACTGCAGGTCAGCATGCAGAAGAATGCAAATCAATCCAGTCTTATCTCTTTGTACAAAGCTCAAGTTCAAGTGGGTAAATGACCTTCACATAAAACCAGATACACTGAAACTAATAGAAGAGAAGGTGGGGAAGACCCTCAAATACTTAGGCACAGGGGAAAAGTTCCTGAACAGAATACCAATGGCTTATGCTCTGAGATCAAGAATTGACAAATGGGACCTCATAAAATTCCAAAGCTTCTGTAAGGCAAAGGACATTGTCAATAAGACAAAACAGCAACCAACAGATTGGGAAAAGATCTTTACCAATCCCACATCCCATAGAGGGCTAATATGAAATATATATGAAGAACTCAAGAAATTATACTCCAGACAACAAAATAACCCTATTAAAATAGGGTACAGAGCTAAACAAAAATTCTCAACTGAGGAAACTCGAATGGCCAAGAAGCACCTTAAGAAGTGCTCAACATCCTTAGTCATCAGGAAAATGCAAATCAAAACAACCCTGAGATATATCACCTCACACCAGTCAGAATGGCTAAGATCAAAAACTCAGGTGATAGCAGATGCTGGTGAGGATGTGGAGAAAGAGGAACAGTCCTCCATTGTTGGTGGGATTGCAAGCTGGTACAGACACTCTGGAAATCAGTCTGGCAGTTCCTCAGAAAATTGGACATAGTATTACCTGAGGATCCAGCTATACCACTCCTGGGCATATATCCAGAAGATGCTCCAACATATAAAAAGGACATATGCTCCACTATGTTCACAGCAGCCTTATTTATAATAATCAGAAGATGGAAATAACCCAGATGTTCTTCAACAGAAGAATGGATACAGAAAATATGCTATCTTTATATGATGGAGTATTACTCAGCTATTAAAAAAAGTGTGGGACAGAAACTGAAGGAAGGGCCATCTGGAGACCTTTCCACCTGGGTATCCATCCCATGTACAGTCACCAAAGGTAAACACTGATGTGGATGGCAGGAAGTGCATGCTGACAAGAGCCTGATATAGCTGTCTCCTTAGAGGCCTGCCAGAGACTAACACATTCAGAGGCAGCTGCTCACATCTAACCACTGATCTGATGAAGGGTTTCCCAATGGAGAAGTTAAAGAGAAGACTGAAGGAGCAGAAAGGGTTTGTGGCCCCATGAAGAGAGCAACAATACCAACCAACCAGAGCTCCCCAGGGTCTAAACCACCAGCCTGGGAGCACATAGGGAGGGACCCATGACTCTAGCTGTATATGTAGGGGAGGATGGCCTTGTCGGGCATAGGTTGGAGAGGAGATTCTTGGTACCATGAAGGATGAACATCTAGTAGGGGGGGTATTTAGAGGGTGGGGAGGTGAGAGTGGGGGCGTTGGTGGGGGCATATCCTCATAGAAGCATGAGGAGAGGGGTTGAGATATGAGGTTCCTGGGTGCTGAGGGTAAGGGGAGTAAGGGGATAAAATCTGAAATGTAAATATAATATCTGATAAAAATAAATAAATAAAAACATGTAGATCTTTTGATTGGTGAGAAAACATCTCAGTGATATAAGTGTGTACAGAGCAGTGTCCCAGCCCTATACAAGATTAGTTGGTAAACCCAAGCACTAACATTTATTCTACATATAGTACAGGGCTGAGCTCTATGGAAGTACAAAAATCTGTACAGAAATATTACACCAGCAACATGTTTGCTAGGTCTATGTGATCTGGCTGGGGTGCAGACACACCCTCAGGGTGCATATTTAATCCCAAACAATGATATCTAATTGAGAGTCAGACAAAGTGGCAAAACAGAGAAAGATTTGACAGAATAAGTCAGACACAGGATATGCTCAACTCTAAAAAAAATGTTATTTAAGTTAAGTGAGACAGATTCAGTCTATTCTGTTCAGTTACATGGAGCTGAGGTTCATTCAGTTTGTTCAATTAAAAAAAATAAAAATAAAAATAAAAAAATGCAAACCAACTTCAGATGTCATTTGTTTTTCTACAAAATTTCATTCACAAGAACCATGGATGCAGAGCCCAGTTTGTTCTGACACAAAACTAAGACAATAGATAATAGTGCAAGTCACATCTGCCTAAAATATTCAGCAAGCATACATATAATTATGTATATGTATATATAAATACACATACATAAGAATGTGGAGAGAGACCTACTTGGTGAGGCTTTCACTGACACAAAATTGAAAGGAAAAGGCTAAAAATAAAGGCAAAGTAGAAGTACTCTGAAATTATTGAGAAACATCAAGAAACCACATTTGAAATGCCCTAACTACAAGTCAAAGCCAAAGGAATTAGCAATAAAAACAGGGTTTGAGACTGACTAGATTCATTACATCAAATGTGTACAACTTGAGGAATTGACCTAATGGGGTTTGCTAGTGAATGGAGAAAATAATGACAAACACGTGCACACAGAAAAGCTGAGATTTGATGGTCTTGGCTTACTTAGGAAGAAGACACAGTATCCCAGAAGTGCACTGTGTTTATTATATATAGTAAAATGAAGAGGTGGGGCTATTCTATATAGCTGAAGTTTATGATATATAGCTGAATCAAGGGCTCAGGTTTAATGAAACTCAAGTTGGAGCAGTCTTTGTAACAATCTCCAAGAGTAAGTATCCAGGCAGTGGAAAAAGCTAGAATGGACACACTAACAACACTCTCATTTGCACCAAAAGAAGGTTTTGCCATCCCTATGTGCCTTGACAAAGGGAAAGACTGCCAATTTCCTATGGGGCAGTGGCTTTGGAATTGTTGACATGGCCATCAGCAACACACAGGCTCTCAAGTCTGTACTCATTTTTTACATTTCCTTCTTCATCCATTTTTTATTTTTATTACATGTTTTCTTTATTTACATTTCAAATATTATCCCCTTTCCTAGTTTCCCTTCTGAAAACTTCCTATTCCATCCTCCCTCCCCCTGCTTCTATGAGCACCTATTAACCCACTCCCCCTTCACTGTCCTGGCATCCCCCTACACTGGGACTTTGAGCCTTCACAGGACTAAGGGCCTCTCACCCCATAGATGTCTGACAAGACCATCCTCTGCTACATAGGAGGCTAGACCCATGGGTCCCTCTGTATATGGAATGGATCTTCAGATGGGGCAGTCTCTGGATGACCTTTCCTTCAGTCTCTGCTCCACACTTTGTATCTCCTCCCCTGGGTATTTTGTTCCCCCTTCTAAGAACCAAAGAATCCACACTTCGGTCTTACTTCATCTTGAGCTTCTTGTGGTCTGTGAATTATACCTTGGGTATTATAAACTTTTGGGCTAATATCTACTTGTCAGTGAGTGCATACCATTTGTGTCCTTCTGTTATTGAGTTACCTCACTTAGGATATTTTCTAGTTCCATCCATTTGCCTAAGAATTTCATGAATTCATTGTTTTTAATAGTTGAGTAGTATTCCATTGTGTAAATGTACCACATTTTCTGTATCCATTCCTCCATTGATGGACATCTGGGTTCTTCCCAGCTTCTGGCTATTATAAATAAGGCTGCTATGAACATAGTGGAGCATGTCCTAGTTACATGTTAGAGAATCTTTTGAGTATATGCCCAGGAGTGGTATAACTAAGTCCTCAGGGAATACTATGTTCAATTTTCTGAGGACCCACCAGACTGACTTCCAGAGTGGTTGTACCAGCTTGCAATTCCCACCAACAATGGAGGAGTGTTCCTTCCTCCACATCCTGGCCAACATCTGCTGTCACCTGAGTTTTTGATCTTAGCCATTTTGACTGGTGTGAGGTGGAATTTCAGAGTTGTTTTGATTTACATTTCTCTGATGACTAAGGATGTTGAACATTTTTTAGGTGCTTCTCAGCCATTCAGTGTTCCTCAGTTGAGAATTCTTTGTTTAGCTCTGTGCCTCATTTTTATTAGGGTTATTTGGTTCTCTAGAGTCTAACTTCTTGAGTTCTTTGTATATATTGGATATTAGCCCTCTATCCAATGAAGGGTTGGTACATGGGCACAGGAGAAAATTTTCTGAACAGAACACCAATGGCTTATGCTCTAAGATCAAGAATTGACAAATCGGATCTCACAAAATTTCAAAGCTTCTGAAAGGCAAAGGACAATGTCAATAGGACAAAACGGCAGCCAACAGATTTGGAAAAGATCTTTACCAATCCTTCTTCCCTTCTTATTTTTAGGTATTCATGATGAATCTTTTTAGTCATCATCATTTGAACATAGTATTCCCTGAGGACCTAGTTATACCACTCCTGGGCATATACTCAAAAGATTCTCTAACATGAAACTAGGACATGCTCCACTATGTTAATAGCAGCCTTATTTATAATAGCCAGAAGCTGGGAAGAACCCAGATGTCCATCAACGGAGGAATGGATACAGAAAATGTGGTACATTTACACAATGGAATACTACTGAGATGCTTGAATCTAGAATATAAGGGTGATAGTGAAGATATTAACAAAACAACAACTATGTATAACTTAACCAATGATACTTTGACAGGGAAAAGAGATTGAAACCTCAAAGCATGTCAAGAATTGTTTTTGAAATATGAGCAGAAGACACCAATCTGACCATAAGTGAAAACAATTTCTAGCATGCGCCAACATAATTTGGTTACATCCACACTATCAATATTGTGTGCCCAAGCACTCAGGGGTGGAGCCAATTCATTCCAAATTTAATTATATCTCATTATAAGGAGCAGGTTTCACACATATGTGATGGTAGTTGGCATGTCATCAAAGTCTATCTAAATATCAAGCTTATAATGTTCTCCAAATAGTTGAATAAAGCACACTAGGACTTCAGGTGTTTAGGGAAATGCCCCCAAAATGGATGCAATAATTAGTATAATCAGGTATGGGAGGATGTGACCAAGCCACTGGGTGAAAAAGAAAGACCCAAGGGCTTCTCCCCTGACCAGTCTTACCTATATGGACACAATTACCAGACATATTAGAATTATAGCCCGTGGGTTACTTGGGTCAGGTTGTATAAAAACTGGATAGTATTTAAAACCACCAAGATTATTCTCTTTGACTATGTGCCTGTTCGGTCCTAGAGACCCCAATCCAATGCTATTGGCTACATTGTACATACCACTCCTGCCGCAGTAGCACTGACACTGTGTGCTATCCCAACCATGCTATCTAGGTCATAATTGCTGCCAAGGTCACAGTTGCCACATAGGTCATAGATATATCCTCCCACATGCCACAGTCATGGGTACTGGCTTCAGCTATGTGTTACCAGTGAAAGCTGCTGAGAAGATCCACCTTATCCAGGATTTTCTGGGGACCTGTAGGCTACCACTTCATGGTCTCTCATCGGTGTGCTGCTTGTTGTTCTGCAGAATTTGAAAAGAAAACAACTAACCTACAAGCAGAATCAGAAATATGTTTGGGTCCCTTGGCTATCCCCCCTCAATTTTCTCCTTCTATTTATTTGCTTACGTATTTTTATTTTTTTCAAAAAACTACGTTCATCAAGCTTTTCCCTGGAAACCAAAGGCTACTGAACACAGCCCAAGGACTGAGGAGACTGCAATATCTCCTCCATCCCACTTGCCTGGTATCCCCAAATCTCCTGAAACCACCAATATAAAACTGCCAGTATCTAGGTTTTACTTGTTAGAAGATAACTGCCTGTCTCTCAATTCAACTTGCCAACATATAACTGTTTACTTCTACATTATCTGCTTGGTAGTGGATTCTACTTGCCTGTGTGTTACAACCAACAAATAGAAATGTGCCCCTTCTGTGCTTTTATTGTTTTCCTTTATCCCTTTTAGTTTTAGTTTTATTTCTCCCTTACCCTTCATTATTGCAGTTCTCTTGGGAACATTCCCTCAACTGACTAACTTAGTAGTCAGATGTTCATCATTAAGGGACCTGCTGCCCTCTGCATGGATTCAGCCATTTACTAAATAAGGCAGTGAGGAATGAAGAAAGGACCTGCTGCCCTCTGTATGCTTTTAAGGCATTAACTAAATAGGGCAGTGAGGAATGTAAAAAGGGTAGAGAGACACATATAAACAAAAAAGGTGAAATTGGGTGCTATGTTTTGCTCTAATGGAGAAGCCACTGCCACATGAATCAGAATGTATATTATATGAAGTTCAAGAGAAAAAGAGGGTTACTACAAACAAGTGAACAAGGAAGCCCTGTTTATGTTATACAGTTGAGTCAAGGAGGCAGAATGAGTTAATTTCTATAAGCATGATGTCTTTTTTCTTTTTTATTGAATATTTTATTTATGTTTCAGATGTTGTTCCCCTACCCCACTTCCCCTCCCTAAACCCCCCATCCCATAACCCCTCCTCCTTTTGATTTTATACCATTTTAATTACATATAATTATTAAGGTCAGTTCTAGGTTGAGAAACTAGCAATATAATAGATGCAAATTTTCAATGACCAAGCAAGACAATAAACACAAATAGTCAAAGAACAAGCAAGGCATTAATCACAATTATGTGAACACTCCTGTGATCACTGTTTCTAAGGGCTTATCAGGATGACCAAAATATCTGAACCTACTTCCCTGTCCTAGCCCAAAGTTATTTTCATGTCTGAAGCTTACTTCCTTGTTCTAGCCTAAGATTTATATTTCTGCCTAAAATTATTTCTTTGTTTTAGCCTAATATTTAGATTCCTGCCTGAAATTATATCTTTGTTCCAGCCTAAGATTTAGATTGATACCTGAAATTACTTATTTGTACTAACTTAATGTCAGAATCCTGCCTGGAGCCCACTTCCTTGTCCTTTGCCAATGTCATATCCCTGCCAAACAGTCCATTTCCTTGTCCTTGGCCCTTGGCTCATGTCAGATTCTTGCCAATCAGCCCCCAAAGCTCTCTGCCTCTCCCCCTTTTTTATTTCATAAACAAGACTCTGTCTTAGGTCATTCTGCCAAGAATGTCTTCTTCACCCATAGTGGAATATGCATTATCAAAAGCAATGTACTTATGTCATAGGTTGGAAAGGCTGTGTGCAGAATCTTACCCATCCTTGTCTTGCCAACCTATTAATTTAAGAACTCTGTCTGGAGGACTATTTCCAGTTTCAAGTCATGTACTTTGGCTGCCAACATATTGATGTTGTTAAATACAAGCTTTAACAAGATGGGTAGGAATAAAAGTATCCTTAGGACAAGGGGGAAATGTATTTCCATACATAAGAGGAATAAGAGGATAAAACTTGAAATGCAAATATTATAACCAACTACATAAAAGGGAAAAAAGTTGTTAGAACCAACATCTTTAAAAAAAATGTCAGCCCTCTAGGAAAAAAAAATGTTAGTAGTTTCTTTATGAGCATTCCTTAGGTCATAAAAAGCCAATGTGAGAAAGTTATGAAGTACACGTTTTGCACACACAATCAACAATTTCACTTGGATCATAGGACTTGCCACTATTCTGAGCCTTACATTCTGGGAGGAGTTTGTCAATTTCTCATGGGTCTGAGGCTTTGGAGTCCATGACATGGCCATATTATCAACAAGGAATGTTCACAGAAGATTTCACTAGCTTCCTACAAAAACCTAAAAATGTTTTGTTTTTCAAGTACAGATGCATACTGTTTACCTATGTTTTACTGTTCTATATATAATATTCAGTTTTAACAAAAACATTGAATCACATGATAATAAATAAGACAATGAGTAGAGAGACTTGGAACTGCTTAAGAATTTTATAATCAGAAGGTTGTCATATAATTAACACCTGAAAGGCTATACATAAAAAGTAACAACATGCATGAATTACTATTTTGTTCAAAGAGAAGAAAAACAGAAGAAATAATCAGATGTAAAAGGTTATAAAAAGGAATATTACAAAATAAATTAAGAATATTTGACAAGTACATCACTATTTACAACAGGGATGAAGAAATAACAATGTTTTAGGTAGATATTAAAATTTTTTTAAATGATAGAAAACCATCAATAGTGTTCCAAAATATTAAGTACTGGGACTTCAATTTAAATTATGTACAATTAAGTCCAAAACAAGAAGACAGACAGAAAATTTGGTAGAACTAGTATTTAAGGAGATAACAGCTAAAACTTACAGAAGCAATTAAAAGAAATCATTAAGGATAATAATCCCAATATATCACTTTTCTTTTCTATATTTTCTGCCTCCTTCCTCCTTTTCTTATTTCTTTTTGTCTATTTCTCTTTTTGTCTGCTTGTTTCTTCCTCTCTGTCTCTGTCTCTGTCTCTGTCTCTGTCTCTGTCACACACACACACACACACACACACACACACACACACACACACACACGCACGCACACACATTCTCTTTTACATGTAAAATTTCCATCCATTAAATACTACAAGAAAAAATAATAAACTAGTAATTTGGATTAGGAAAGTGATTGAATGCCATTGATTGGGCTTAATGAGCTTTCAAAGTAGGAACCAGAAAAATAGTAGTGCTAAGAGCAATGTGGGTTATGGAAGTCCAGATCAAATAACATATGAGAAGACTTTAAAAGTATCATTATTTGGGATGTCATTTTGACTAAATTTGATCAATAGATTTATAGCATTATAAAGAATTTTTCATTTTTTATTCAAAGTTTGTTAATAAGAATACACTAAGAGTACTCATATTATTAACAAGCTGTTTAGTTAGGCACCAAAACCACACTGTTATAATCCTAGCACTCATGAGAGTGAGGAAAAAGAATCATAAGTTTAAGGTCAAAATCAGTTAATTTACTTTTTAAATTCCTTGCAGGCTTGGGGATAGTAAGAACTAGTCTCAGACAAAAATATGCCATATTAGCAAAACTATTTTTAATAAATATGCAAATGTAAGTAAATGAGAGACTACACTTTAAATTGACTGTAAAATAATTGGAAAACCATATGTAAAAAAAATTCAAAATGTAATCTACATCTGTATCTTATGACAAAACTAACTCAAAATAGTTATATAAATACATGCAAAACAAAAACAGCTTATGATTCTAAAAGTAAATATAATTATAATCTTGAATTAACCAATAATGTCTTATATAAAATATAAATATGAAATCATTTAAAATTTTAAAACACAAAATTCATATACTTTCTTGGCAGTGGATAATTTTATTTATGCAAATTAACATGACATTAACTAAAAGAACAATTTTTGATGTATCAATGCAGTGAAATAATATGTAACAAAAGAACTGTTGATATTTGGATAAACTTCAAAATAATTATCTGAGTGAAAGTAACCAAATTAAAAAGGTAAATATTGAAAGACTCCATTTATAACATCACCTTATCTCATTAATTTATTTATTTTTTTCACTTTACATTCTGGTCACCACTTCACCTCCCTCCTCTTCTCAGTCCAATTCTTACAAATCCCTTCCTCCTTTATTCCCCAATTCTTCTTAGAGAAGGGAAAGTACACTTAGATACCTAATCACCCTAAGACATCAAGTCCCAACAGTACTAAGCTCATCCTTTCCCATTGAGGTCCTTCCAATAGTTGAGCTAAGGGAAGGGGATCAAATAGCAGGTAACAGAGTCAGAAACAGTCCCCACTCGAATTGCTAGGGGACCTATATGAAGAACAAGCTACATATCTGCTACAAATTAATAGGGGGACTAGGTTAACCACTGAATGTTTTTTGGTTGGTGGTTCAGTCTCTATGAGCCCCCGTGGACCCAGGTTAGTTGACACTGTGGGTCTATTTATAATGTCTTTGACCCTTCCAGGTCACTGAATTCTATCTTCCACTCTTTCTCAAGACTCCAAAGCTCTATCTGATCTTCAGCCGTTGGTCTTTGCATCTGTTACAGTCAGCTGCTGGGTGGATCCTCTCAGGAGACAGTTAGACTAGGCTCCTGTCTGCAAGCATTGCAGAGTATCATAATAGTGTCAGGTGTTGACTCTCTCCTATGGGATGATTCTCAAATTGGGCCAGGCATTGGTTGAGCCATACCCTCAATCTCTGCTTTAATTTTAGTCCTTTATATCTTGTAGGCAGGAGAAATTTTTTGAAGATTTTGTGGGTGGGTTGATGTCTCCTTCTCTTCATTGGAAGTCCCACCTGGTTACAGGAGGTGGCCACTTCAGTCTCAATATCCCTCTCTACTCAGAGTCTCAAGTAAGGTCACTCCTAAAGACTCCTTGGAGGTTCCCAGGTCTCAAGCTAGTCCCAGAGATGCTCCATATTGATTTCTGTTCTCTCATTCAGCCCTTTCCTCTACCCCTTTACCCACACCTGCCCCACATCCTCTTTCTATTTTTCACTCTCTTTCCCACCCAATTCCCCTCTTCCATCCAACTTCAATGTCTATTTTATTTGCCCTTTTGAGTGAAAATCATGCTTCTTAAATTCTGTGGATGGTTGCATAATTATACTGTACTTTATGTCTAATATCCACTTACAAGTGAGTACATACAATGCTACCATGATTGTCTTTCTGGGACTGGGTTACTTCACTCAGGATATTTTCTCGTTCCATCCATTTGCCTGCAAAATTCATGATGTTTTTGCTTTTAATAGCTGAATAATGTTTCATTGTGTAGATGTACCACATTTTCTTTATCCATTCTTTAGAGGGACAACTAGGCTGTTTCCTGTTTCTGGCTATTACGAATAAAGCTGCTACAAACATAGGAGAGCACGAGTCCTAAGGAATCTTTGGGTCTAAGCCCAGGAGTGGTATAGCTGGTTTTTTGATAGAACTATTTCCAGTTTTCTGGAGAAATTGCCAAATTGATTTTCAAAGTGGTTGTACATGTTTACACTTCCACCACCAATGGAGGAGAGTTCCCCTCACTCCACATCCTCACAGCATGTGGTGTCACTTTTTGATCTTAACCATTCTTACTGAGGTAGAATGTAGGAATCATTTTCTATTTTGTAGGTTGCCATTTTGTCCAATTGATGGTGTCCTTAGCTTTGCAGAAAACTTTCAGTTTCCTAGGGTTTCATTTATTAATTTTTTCATCTTAGGTACTGTGATATATGTGTTCTCTTAAGGAATCCGTCTCCTGTGACAATGGGTTCAAGGCAGTTCCCTATGTTCTCTTCTGTTAGATTTAGTGTGTCTAGTCTTACAATCTTTGATCCTCATAGACTTGAGTTTTGTGCAGGGTGAAAACTATGGGTCTATTTTCATTCTTCTACACGTAGACATCCAATTAAACCAGCACCATTTGTTAAAGTTGATTTCTTTTTCCATTCAATGGTTTTGGCATCTACGTCAAAAATGAAGTATCCCTAAGTATGGGGGGTTATTTCTGTGTCTTTAATTCTGTTCCACTTTTGAACCTGTCTGTTGGTATGCCAATACAATGCAGTTTCTGTTACTATTTCTCTGTAGTATAACTTGACATTAGGAATGGTGGTAGTACCTCCAGAATTTCTTTGATTTTCGTTTGTTAAAGTTTGTTTTTTGATTTTTAAATTTTTTGTTTCATTGAATGTTTTCTTTATTTACATTTCATATGTTATCCTCTTTTCAGGCCTCTGCTCCAGCAACTCCCATCTCCTCCCACTCCCCCTGCGTCTATGAGAATGCTACACCACCTACGCACCCATTCCTGTCTTCCCAACATAGCATTCCACTACACTGGGGGATAGGGCCCCCACAGAATCAAACTTGAATGGCTGAGAAGCACCTAAAGAAATGTTCATCATTCTTAGTCATCAGAGAAATACAAATCAAAACAACCCTGAAATTCCACCTCACACCAGTCAGAATGGCTAAGATCAAAAACACAGATGCTGGTGAGGATGTGGAGAATGAGAAACACTCCTCCATTGTTGGTGGGATTGCAAGCTGGTACAACCACTCTGGAAATCAATCTGGTGGTTCCTCAGGAAATTGAACATATATTCCCCGAGGACCCAGCTATAACACTCCTGGGCATATACTCAGAAGATTCTCCAACATGTAACTAGGACATGCTCCACTATGTTCATAGCAGCCTTATTTATAATAGCCAGAAGCTGGTAAGAACTTAGATGTCCTTCAACAGAAGAATGGATACAGAAAATGTGGTACATTTACACAATGGAATACTACTCAGCTATTAAAAACATTGAATTCATGAAATCCTTAGGCAAATGGGTGGAACTAGAAAATATCCTGAGGTAACCCAATCACAAAAGGACACACATGGTATGCACTCATTGATAAGTGGATATTAGCCCAAAAGCTCACAATACCCAAGGTACAATTCACAGACCACATGAAGCTAAAGATGAAGGAAGACCAAAGTATGGATGCTACAGTATTTCTTAGCATTGGGAACAAAATACTCACAGGAGGAAACACAGAGACAAAGTGTGGAGCAGTGACTGAAGGAAAGGCCATCCAGAGATTGCCCCACATGGGAGTCCACCTCATATGCAGTCAGCAAACTCAGATGCTATTGCAGATGCCAGGAAATGCTTTATGACAGGAGCCTGATATGGTTGTCTCCTAAGAGGCTCTGCCAGAGCCTGACAAATACGTAGGAGGATTTTCACAGCCAAATATTGGACTGAGCCCGGGGACACCAATGAAAGAGTTAGGGAAAGAACTGAAGGATCTGAAGGGGTTTGAAACCTCATAAGAAGAACAACAATATCAACCAACCAGACCCCCAGAGCTCCCAGGAACTGGACCACAAACCAAAGAGTACACATAGATGAATTCATGGCTCTGCCCGAGTATGTGGCAGAGGATGGCCCTGTTAGATATCAGTAGGAGGAGTGGCCCTTGGGTACAGAAGTTCTTGTATTGTACAGGATTATTTTCAATATCCTGGGCTTTTTGTTTTTCCATGTGACGTTAGAATTGCTCTTTTAAATTCTGTAGCAAATAGTTTTGGGATTTAGATAAGGATTCCATTGAATGGATAGATTGCTTTTGTTAAGATGGCCATTTCTACTATGTTAATGGTCCTGATCCATGAGCATGGGAGATCTTTCCATCTTCTGGTATCTTCCTCAATTTCTTCCATCAAAACTTAAAGTTCATGTCATATAGGTCTTTCACTTGCTTGGTTAGAGTTACTCCAAGATGTTTTATATGATTTGTGGCTATTGTAAAGGTTGTTTTTTTCCCCTAATATCTTTCTCAACATGCTTATCATTTGTGTAAAGGAGGGCTACTGATTATGGTTTTTTTTTAGCTTACTTTGTACCCAAACATTTTTATCATCTGCAAAGAGCAATTTTTTTTTACTGCACCCTTTCCTACTTGTTTCCCCTTGATCTTCTTAAATTGTGTTATTGCTCTACCTAGAACTTCAAGTGCCATGTTTTGTAGATACATAGAGTATCTAAACAGCTATCTCTTGTACATGATTTTACTGGAACTGCTTTAACTTTCTCTCCATTTAATTTATGCTGGCTATTTGCTTGCTGTACATTGACTTTGTTATGTTTAGGTATGGACCTTGTATCTCAGATCTCTCCAAGACTTTTAACATAAAGAAATGTTCGATTTTTTTCAAACTCTTTGTTAGCATCTAATGAGATGATGCTGGGTTTTATTTTCTTTCAGTTTGTTATATGGTGAATCACATTGTTGGATTTTTTTATACTGAACAATTGCTGCATCACTTGGATGACACCTATTTGATCATGATGTTTGATGTTTGGTGTGTTCTTGGATTCAAATATTTTATGAAATATTTTTGCATAACTGTTCAAAAAAGAAATTGAACTGAATTTATTTCTTTTGGGGGTTTTGTGTGTTTGGCTTAGGTATCAGGGTGAGGATATATAGTAGAGAACATATAAAATTTAGACCAATTAGAAAAAATTAAAAGTTCTAGGAATTAATATGTACTTTTCCGTATTATGTAGGTAAAGATCTTAACAGCATCCAAAGCACTAAGTGAGGTAAAAGAGAAGACTCAACTCTGCTTTCTAAACAAATACACAGAGAGAAAAATGATATAAAATAATATTCTAACCAAGTAGAAATTAAAAACAAACAGAACATTCTTTTTCATATATGACACAATAGATTTCAAAATAAATTTAGTCAGAAAATATAAATAATGCCAAACTAACTAACCGATCAATAAGGCATGACATTAAATATATATGTACTAAACTTTGATCCTCCCAACTTCATAAAACAAACATTGCTGGGATCAAAGGGACTGATAGGTCCATGTTGCAATAAAAGTGTGTAACATCGATGTTCTAGTCTTATTAAGTAGAACACCTAAACCTAGAAAAATCAACAAAGAACCATTAGATTTAAATTTTACAACACATTAAATGTACTTTATATAAATTCACAGAATATTCCATCTTATACTAATAGAATACACAGTCTCTTTGCAACCAGTAAACAGTATCTTAAATCAATCATCATGTAGTCTATACAGTATTAAATACAAAAATATTGAAGTAATTCCTAAATATTATTGTTAAAATTATATAAAACTATAAACCCACAGGAAAATTGAGAAAATACACAAAAATTTAGATTTAACAATACAGTTTGAGGAGGAGTAGATTATTGAAGAACTTAAACTAGAATTAAATAAAATGTAATTTATGTTCTACAGAATACAGCTAGAGTCTTATGAAAAGAGAAGTCTGTAAATACTAGTATCTACATTGTTTAAAAAAATCATATACATAAAACAAGTACAATTCCTGAGTACATTCCAAAAGGATTCAAAGCTGGCATGTAATAAGGAAACGATTCATAATACCAAATTATTGAAGTAAGTCAGCTGCAATGCTTAGAAAGAATGAGTTAAAGATGTACACATGCAAAGTCAAATGTTAGCCACATGCAAAATAAGTAATTTACCAAAGATGGCTAGAACTAGAGGTCATCCTGTTAAGTAAAATAAGCTAGACTTAGAAAAATAGTGTGGAATATTTTCTCATATGTGCTTTTGAGAGAGTGAAGAAAGCAGAAGGGGAACTAACTGTTCAGGAAAGGGTAAGGCAACAATGGAAAGGAGAAAGAAGGATAACAATGACTGGATTTTACCAAAGAACAGTAAATGCATATATAAAAAGTCATATTTAAAATTACTTTTTATAATTCTTTTTTCTTTTCTTTTATTGGATATTTCTTTATTTACATTTCAAATGTTATCCCTTTCCCGGTTTCCCCACCAGAACCCCCCTATCCGATCCCCCCTCCCACTGCTTCTATTAGGGTGCTTTCCCATTCACCCTTATGCACCATCCATAAAACAGTATTAAGCAAGAACTCATTCAAAATCATTAATATATCAGAATGACTAAACTTGATGAGCCATAAATAACAAGTGAGGCTGAATTAAATTAAATTATCATGTATATGTATTTTATTAAATATACTTTGTTTTGTTTTCTACACAACTATAAATTATGCTGCCTGTATTAATTATTATTGTTATGATTATTAGCATCATTACTATTATTGTTGGTTTCTCTTTGTATCTCTAATCATGCTGGAAAACACTATGAAGACCAGGCTGTGCTGCTGCCTGGGGTTATGATGATGTATATGGTTCATGCTATTGGAGCCAGCCATGTTCATATCCTTGGTCTGTACTGCCATTAACCAGAGGACATGGTGAGCACCATGGTCTTTGCTGATGTTGGAGACAGTGAGGATGTCTGTGGTCTGTGCTCTAGCTAGAAACCACCTGGAAGTATGTGATCCACGATCCTGCTGAGTATAAAGGGCAAGGAAGCTACATTTGCAGTGGCATCTTTGCAGAAGTTCAAATGAGAAACAGGGACACAGAAAGCTCAAGTGATAACCCCTAATCCCTCAAAAGTAAAAGTCTAGACTAAAAGCCATAGAAGAGAATTCTCTAATATTGTGATAAGGATGATGAAGAGTAGCTCACAACAACAGATGGCTTCTCACATGGGTGTGGGTGGGAGAGGGCTCAGTTTTTTTGTAAGGGACTAGCTACTACAGTTTGGTCATGCCCCAGTGAGTATAAGGGTGGTCTTCTTCCTGTTTCTTTTTCCTCTTCCTTTTCCTCCTCCTTGTTTTCCTCATCCTCCTTCTTTTGGGTAGAGATCACAGGGGTGGAGTAAACCTGGGAAGATATGGAAGCAAGTGTGATCAGGCTGCATCAAAATAAAAAGGAAATACAAAGAAAAAGAAACATTTTCCATATTGAAGTTCATGTCAACGAAGGCCATGTTGATGTCTGTGGTCTTTTCTGCCACTAGAAGCCATGTCTGTAGTCCATGATAATGTTGGAGGCATAACTGATGTCCATGCTCTGTACTGCCACAAAAAAACTGTGTTTCAACCAGCAACCATGTTACTGTCTGTGATCTGTAATGTCAATCAATCTGTGTTACTTTCATAGCTGGCTGTTATGGTCAAGGAAGTTTCTTTTGCAGTAGTATCGATGACTACAGACACATAACAGAAAATGAGAGACATTGAAGTCCTCTGTGATAATCCCTCTTCAAAGAAACAGTCCAGAAAGGAAGCTATTGAAGAGAGTCTTTTAAAAGTGTGATAAATATGTTGAAGTGGAGCACTTTACAGGTTATGGCTTCTGGCAGAGGAGTGGGGAAGTACATAGTTTTCTTTAAGGGGCTGGCCACTTGGAGTTTTACCATGCTCCAATGAGTATCTGGGAAAGACATATTGGACTTGGTGTTTTTATTATCTTTTCTCTTCTTACCTTTTCGTTTTGTTGTGAGAAAGAGTCAATGCAAGTGTAGACCTGGAAAGAATGGGAAAAAAATGTGGTCAGGAAGCATTGTATGAAATTTCCAAATAATTAATAAAAAATGAGTGGACGAAACAGAAACATTTTCAAACATGATTTCATAAAAATCAAATATAAGTAAATTCAGTGTTAGATGTTAATATTCTATTAAAATGAAGCAGAAAGTATCAATCTAAGATATTGAAAAGCATGTCAAGAATCCTAGCAACAAACTGAATAAACTCTTACTCAAAAAATATTACAGAAACTTCACTATACTCATGAAATAATCCCAATTTTAACTATTTGACTAAGATAACAAAACTTATGTAATAAAATATTTTTGTTTTGGTATTTACAGCATTGCTCATTGTACAAAATGCCCATAATGTGAAAAACAAATCAAAAGATATTATAAAATATGAATGGATAAGAAAATTATTGTAGCATCACACTGAAATACTATTCAGCACTATAGAGGGATGCATTGTGCATATAAATATATATATTAAAATCAATGAGGCTGAAGTTTATTTGGCAAAGTAAAAAAAATTCTTAAGTTACATGTGGAGTTGAGGAGATGGCTCAGCATGTAAGAACATGTACTTTGATGTACTTTGCATGTATAAGGACCTGCTTTCAAATCTCCAGATCTCATATCAAAAGAAAAACATAATCATGCACAGACTACTAACCCTAGCACCATTGGATGAAAGAAAGAAGTTAATAGCTGGGGCTTCCTGGCAATTGGTCTAACTTTAGTTTTAAATCTTCTGTTTTACTGAATTAAGGTGGCACATGACTGAGCAAAGCACCTCATGTGCCACCTTAATTCAGTAAAATATATAATTTCATGATATCCTCCTCTTGTCTCTCTTACACACATGGCCAAGTATTTACACACATATGTGCTCATGACAAACACACACCTTCATACATACACAAACACACTTGATGATATCTTTAGAAAAAAATGAATTGCAGCATAACAAACTGTTCAATTGTTTCCAGGTTCTATGCCTAGGGTCAGATTTTGAGTAAAGCAGAGTCTAAGTCATTGATGAAAGAAGGGAGTAGAACCCTTCTGTGTTTTGTTGTTTGTAGTTGATATCTGTATATGTTTTCATCCACAGGACTCTACATGAAGAAACCAGAATCGGGAAATTTATTCTATATCCATCCTACCAATTTTAAAAGTGAAAATATTACAAGGTTTTAAAAAGCAAATCCAATAAACAATATCACTACCTTTCAAATTTCCACTGGCTTCCCAGTTAACTATGAATCCAAGCCAAACCCTCTCTTCTTGTACTTACCATTCGTTCACTTAGTCATAAACCTCCAGCCATGCTGGACCCTATTCTTTCTTAGACACATCGAAAAATATTTCAGCCCCAGAGAGTTTGAATTTGCAATTCAGGCCTGAACACACAGAACCCAGATAGCTCCACGCCTTGCTTATATAGTTCTTTTCATTCTTTTTTCACATGTCAAATCTTCAGGAAACCCTGATTTTTGGATGTATCCATTTTCTGCTGATACTCTACATGTCTCTTCCATGTTTTCACTACACAGAAGTTATCACCATCTGGGACCTTAAATGTTTTACCTGCTTATTTCTTTCCTCTCTCTGCCCACTTGGATGTTATATAAAATGAGGATAAAGTAGTTTCCAAATCTGTTTTTTCCTTCTGTTCTATTTTTATCATTTGGAACACTGACTGTCACATAGTAGGTACTCAACCAATTTGTGTTGAATAAATTAATGAATTAACGAGTCAGAGATATTATAAAGGATACTAATGAAATATGATAGAAATAAATTTTTTAAGGCACCAGATTGTTGGAGATGGAGAAAAATAATAATAAGCTTGAAATTTATTACAGGAGATATAAGCAGTATACAGGTTCGAGAAAAAATAAAATAAAACATCTCCAAAAAGGCAATTTGATGACCCTGTGAAGATTAAAGATGAATAGGGTGAGCATGGGACACGATTCACAGAGAATAGTTCAGCATCCGTTTCTGCCCTCTATATGAAGAAATAGCCATGTGACATAAGTCACCCTGTGTTGCTTCCATTCAGTAGGTATTCAGGAGCCTCCTGCGATTGATCTCTCTTCTGTTCACTAAGATCTCCATTTGCATTCATTTCCTAATGCCAAATATGAATCTATGCTTATTGATTGGGTAGTCTTTAAAATGTTTCCCTTGGCTCTTTCAAATCTCATTATTTGTTCTGCTGGGAAAGAGAACACATCTTTTATTCTGTAAGTGCCCCTCTACACCACAAAGTACTCTATTTAGCAATGAGTATGGAGTTCAAATATGATAGTATGTTTTAACCAGACAGAGGGGTAAGGGAATATTTAAGACATTACCCAGGTTTGGCCTGTGCCATCATAATCATAGAAGGCTTATTTCTTTCATTCATTTTTCTTTGTGTGTGTGTGTGTGTGTGTGTGTGTGTGTGTGTGTGTGTATTTGGAAATCAGTCCAGAATACCTTTGCTGTTCTTCACACAAGTCTCTTTTCATGTGGAAGGTAATATTAAGATTTGAAGAAGATAGATGCAGAAACCAGAACCATCTGGAAATTGAAAAGGTAAGAAAATCAAGTAGCCTCTCTTATGAATGGATTTTCAAATGCTACATGCCTTGTTACATTACAGAGATTGTGTAGAGGTAGAAATTTGATAGATACCAACTCAGGAAGAAAAAATTCTGGAATCTATCATTTCATTTCTAATTGACAGTGGATTGGAACCAAATGCTCTCTGATCCAGTTACATTTGTCATTTTTGGATGCCTTTTTATTGGCATAAGACCTATAAACACCAGCCGGTCATGATTAGAAGCCTGTGAACTGGAAGACTTTCAGTTTGCCATTACTCTCAGGCTTAGAGATCCAGCCAGTAACAGAATGCTTCACGGAGCACTAACCGATCTAGTAACTTGATCTCGCACCCTCTAGCACTGTCTGACAAACAGCCTCCTCTGCAGAAGAGGGTGATTCATATTAAGTACAATTGTATGCAAAAACTTAGCATTTAGAAAGCCTGGCAGATAAAAAATCTCCCACTTCATTGTTTCGGGAGGAAGCAGATTATAAAATTAAATGACCTCAGAAAGAAGCAGTTTTTTCTTTGCTCTTCTGAATAGGCAGTATCTGAGAAGCCAAATGTGAATAAGAATTAGCCTAGAAATTAGCATTTCAAAATTAGATAAACTCTGCAGGTTATCTAATTAGATATAGCTCCTAGTTTATATGCATAAAGAAAAACAGTCACCTAGAAAAGATTTACTGTGTGTTCACAATGTGCCAAAGAGTGTGCTTGGCACTACTGAGATCAGGGTTAGAAGAAAGCACAGTGCTTATGCTATCATGGGTTAGAATGGTTCAAGGAAGATTAAAGTGCAAACTCCATAGAGCTAAATATATGTAAACACACTTTATGTAGAAGTGAGACCTAATCAAAATGAGAGAAGCATATCTCTGCTTACCTAAGCTGCCAAAGATTTTTGTGGAGAATTCTACCACAAGATGTGTAATGAAACTCTATTGACCCACATTTGAAGGCCACAAACAATTGTGTTTTACTTGACATCTTAGGCTGAGACTCTTTTTAAGGACTGGATGAATTTTAGGACAACTTATCGGTTCCTATTTCAGTGCTTAAGAATGATTTTCTTCCAGACAGCCAATAGACAGGCACACTTAAACTACTTGCATATCTTCATGCCTCTTTTATGTTAACAACACTTACTGTTACAGGTTATGAGTGAGGAGAGTTGGGAGAGGAAGCCAATATTAAAATGCTTGTAAATAATCTAAGCATCAGTATTCAAGATTTTGTATTATAAAAACAAGTACTGACATTATTCTACATGTTGGACTCCTGACAAGTTCATGAAGCATATGAAACACATCATAAATGAAGAACCATGAGTAATGAATCTCATCAGAACATCTGGCCATCTATTTGCTGTTAATGATTCTTCAAGAATAAGAATTGTTCTTTGAAATGTAGAGTAATTATTTTCAGGGATTCTACAGATATCCTTTCTTAAACACACACACACACACACACACACACACACACACACAAGTATATTTGTAATGCTACCTGTATCTCAGTGACCTATAAAGTGGTGAAGTAAAGCAAGGCATGTTTACACATTTGTTGTGCTGGAATGCTTGCCAGCAATGCAAGGCTTTAGGCTGTCACCCAGCCCTGAGGCATGAATCTCTGGTGGTCATTTTAGTGCTTGTGTAACTCAAAAAGGCTGTGAACTTAAACTGAAATTTCAAAATGATTAGTCCACATTTGCCACTAAAGTAATTGCTCCAACTATTATAAGGGGACAACTGAGAGCATAAAGTCCCCAAATGACTTACCCCATATACTGTGGAAAGCCCAACAAAGCTTCAGCAGGGAAGCCAGTAATATTTAACTTCCTCATTCAAGTTGCCTACTACCTGAAAGCTCAGATAGAAATACAGTTCTAGGGGGAACAGCGGATAATGAGCTCCCATGAATATAGCTTGAGTAGTTCTAAATAAGACTTGGTTTTAATTCCACGAGGGAAGCACCAAGGGAAACATACATCTTTAGTAGGCCACAAGTAAAGCATAGGAATGACTGCATGTGTCTACATCCAGTACATGAAAGTTGTTAGAGACCTATGAAAACAGCTTTGTTACTTAAGCACTGACCAAATTTTAGAGAATAATCAAAGCCTAAGATAATTGCCAAGAAGTTGTATGAGTTCACTTCATGAATAAGCTTCTGGCTACAAATATTGATGAAACTCAACTAAAAGTATAGTTGATATAGTATAAAAGATCACAGCTGATACATGTCATAACATTAATTTAAGTGATTAATTAGTATTTTTAAGCAGTATGGTTAGTACACATCTCAGAAATAGGATTATGCTACTCAGTGGAATGAAGAAATTGAGTCACGGAGGACTTTTCCAGCTGACACAATAGTTGGTGACATTTCAACAAAGTATGAAGAATTTTCATGGACAGTAATTTATTTTGTTGTCCCAACAAATCTTTATGTAAGTCAGTGTAGATTGCATTTTCTTTTTTTTTTTTTAAACATACTGACTAGGTTTTCATTCGTGCATTCAATTTCTTAAAATATAACTAAATAAAATCTAATAATATGAAACTGATGTTGGGCATGGTGGCATTTGCCTTTAATTCTAGCACACAGGAGGCAGTAGTAAGCAGACCTCTGTGTGTTCAAGGCAGTCTCGTCTCTATCAGAAGGAAAGGTTGTGGCTGCAGTGGAGCAGGGGTGGGAGCAGAGTACAGGCGCAGAGTCCTGGACAGAGAGAGAGAGAGAACTTGCACACATGGGAGGGAGGATGGTCATGTGCGCATGGGAAAATGAGGTTCTCAGCAGGCAGTGTGCCTGGCAGAGGTGGAGCTAGACCTGCTTTTCAGTGAACCAGTGGCTATAGTGGCTTCAGTGGCTACAATGAGAGCAAGCAAATGAGGGAGGGGGTGGGGGGAGGGGAAAGACTATGCTACTGATTGCTAGCAAGACAGTGGCTTTAAAGTGTGTCAGTTTAGTGGTCATGTAGAGATATTGATTTCTGCTAATTGTGAATTAGACCGACACATCCCAGTAAGTAGCAACAAGGCAGCAAATGTCGACCCATGGATGAGAATACTGCTATTAACGACCCCTACTAGTATTCTGAAGGTATTATTAATAACCAGAGAGATTTCTAGCAAAGGCAAGACCACCAGGTTGTCATATGATGGGCTGGGAGCAATGCTCTGAGCTGGTGCTACTGAGCTACAGAGAGCAGTTTACCCAGGCCTGAGGATTCTTAGCAGCAAGAAAGAAACTTTCTCAAAGAAGAGAGGAAACTCTCATGCAACCCAAGGAAAAAAGTCCTAGAACAAGGATCAGTGAAAAGACTTACTGTCTCCATCTTCAAGGGCAGCACAGGGGTAGCTCCAAGATCAAGAACTCTCCTGGGACCATGGGTATGTTTACTCTGACCAGTGGAGAAAGGGGGCTTACCAGTTCTCCGAAGTTTAATCTCCATATGGGAGCAGGATGGGGGTATAACCTGTAGAGTTTCTAAATCTGAATCTCAGCACCATATGATGTGTTTATGAAAAGATAAAGAGAAGGGATATGTGGTGGATATGTGGTGACGGATGAGGAAGGGGGTGCTTTGGCAGGTCTATGCTGAGGCATCCCTTCCCTCTGAAGGATCAGTCACATGATGATGGTATATATAGAATAGAGTTTATTCAGGGCATGGGGAGGTGTGTTAAGAGGGTAGTAGAGGCAGAGAAAGGCAGAGAGGGGGGGTATAGGAGGAGAGGCTGGCCATGAGTATGTGGAGAGAGAGAAGGGGAAAGAGTGAGGAAAGAGGGGAGAAGGGGTGATAGGACAGAGGGAGAGCAAGAAGGCAAGAGCAAGAGGACAAAGAGGTGGCAAGCAGCCCCTTTTATAGTAATCAGGCATACCTGGCTACTGCCAGGTAACTGTGGGGCAGAGCATACCTGGCTGTTGTCAGTTAACTGTGGGGTGGAGCTTAGACAAAAAAGGATGCTGATTCATAAGATAATCAAAGGGGAACCTGGAGTAAATGACTGGATTGATATGTAAAACAAAAGACTGGGCTTATGATCTATAAGAGGTGAGCTATCCAGAGAACTGTCTAGAATAGCAAAAAAAAAAAAAAAAAAAAAAAAAGAAGAACTGCTGGGAGAACTGTCTTGAAGAGAGAATAGCAAGAGAAAGTATCTAGAGAGAGAGAGTTGTCTGGAGAATCTCCAAAGAGAAAACTTAGATAAAGCAGTCTGGAAAGCTGTCTTGAGCATAACATAGCCTGCCATCTTAGAGCCACAATTTGACTTCAAGGCCTTTGTTTTCCTTCCTCCCAGACACTCTTTTTCTCAGAACCCTTCTCCAAGCTGAGGCTGGTCCTTGGTAAATTATTTTCCAAAGGATTTCCACAGCAATCCCCAAAGAACCCATCCGGTTGTCAAGAAAATAAAGGCTCTCTGCAAACTGGTGGCAAAGCCCAAATGGTGAAGAAAACACCTAAACAACACATTGAACTGGCACTTACATAAAGCCTTCACACTTAGGGTCTACCATCTTTGGTACAGAAAAGTACTCTGATAGTACCAAAGGTGAAGCTATAAACACCAACATTTTATCAACAATGGTGCACTTTGGGCAAGATATGCTGGAGTAATGATGGTCCAGTACTTGTGGGAGTAACTGAGCAACTACTAATTTTAGTTTAAGGCCAACTCGACAATATGTAACCCAGTTTGTAGTTTTCATTGAAGAGAAAACAATTAAAACTCAGATAGGATACATGAATACTAGCAAAACAGATGCTATTAAATGAGTGTGTTCTCCTGAGTCCCTGTGAATGATCTTGTATCTAACAGCAGATAGTATGGGAGCTAGTCAAATATTTTGTTTCTTTTTTTCAGTTTCATGTTTTATCCAACCAATGTAGTGCTAGCTCTTTTTTGCAAGTTACTCTTTAGAATACTTGTCACCTTACACAAACTAATAATGATGATTATGGTTAATTTTTTCTCAGTCTTTCTTTGTATAAAACATTGTCGTAAGCTCTTCAAATAAGTATTGATTTATGATTTGTTCACTAACCAACCAGAGAGATTAGCACTATTGCTGTACTTATCTTTTAATAAGACTTGTTACGGTTAGGATTGGTTAGATGTAGACAATCTGAGTTTTAGAAGACACATTTATCTATTCATACCTAAGCTGTCATTCCAGAGACCAAGAAGTGTTTTAGCCTTACCATAACATATGGTGCAATTTGTGTTCATTTTCTTTGAAGCCACCCTTCCTAACACAGTTTGCAACAAGACATTAGACAATTGATAACGAGAGTTACTTTCCTACATAGAAGCATTGAGATGACTCAAAATAAGCTATGAGAGTCTCCTTTATAAAGTTATTCTTTTATGAAATTTTTGTAAATAGGTTTGTATTAAAAGAAAACAGAAACTTTTACAGAAATATCTTGTTTTTTTTTTTCCTAAAACTAGTGTTCCAACAAATGTTGGGTACATGTAACTGATTGATAATAATAGAATCGAAGTGAAGATAAATTATATAGGTTGAGTAAGCATACAGAATAGATACAAGAGTTTCATAATCAGTTGAAATAGCACACATTGCCATCAATGTAAATAGATTAAGTGATTATCAAGTAGTGATTGGCACCAAAACAAAATCTAGGTTTGTAATTTTACTGATGCAAAGAAAGTTTGAGTAACTGAGCATTTTAGTTTTCGAAAGCATTATAACAGAAGCAAGATTCTCCTTACTTGTTGACATCTGGTATACCATATATTGTGCCAGTACAACTCAAAAGAGAAGGCAGCAACTTTCATTTCGTTGTTTTTTCCTATTTTAGGGACAGTAACATAGTTGTATCTGCTATAGTCTTTGATATATCCATCGCTTATATTCTTCTAGTCCTCCCTCTGCTATCTCATCTACTGTTGCTTTCTGTTCTTTTCATTCTTTTCTAACTTTTCTTTAACAAATATGTTTTAGGATGCATACTGGTGAGCACACTGACATGTTGCCTCCTCTCATTTAGCTGAGAGACTGTTAATAAATCCTGACTTTTATTTCTTAAATTATACAAATAAAAAAGTAATCATAAATGGAAGTATGGATAATAGAGAAATGAAGTTAGTATAGATAGATCTAGTACATTGTCCCAGATTATGGATAACAACTAGTCACTGTGGTGACATGCATAGGAGATACTCCCATAGACTTATGTGTTTTAATGTTTATCTCATAGGGAGTGACACTACTGGGAGGTATGGTCTAGATGAAGTAGGTGTGCCTTTGTTAGAGGAAGTGTGTTGTTCAGAGTATGCTCTGAAGTCTCAGACTCTCAAACCTGGCCAGTGTGTTGTTGCCTCTTCCTACTCCCTGTGGATTCAGATGTAAAACTCTCAGTTCCTTCTCCAGGGCCATGTCTGCCTACATGCCAACATGCTTGCCACCATGACAATAATGAGCTAAACCTCTAACCGTAAACCATCCCTAATTAAATGTTTTCCTTCATAAGAGTTTTCATGGTCATAGTCTCTTTTCACAGCAATAAAACACAGACTAAAACAGGTACCATACCATAAAGGTTTTACCCTCTGATACTAAACAGAAATTGTCTGCTTGCTGGAAGCTTTGAAAGTTAGTGCAACACACAGAACCTGTTTTCAGATATCCTATTTCTTTTTACTAGTGTAAAGAGAAATGTCAGTGCATAAGCCACCAACCCCTTCATTCAACAAAATTATATTCCCATGAATCTACTGCATATTTTTGTGTTTAGGACTTCATATGCAGAAATAGTTGCAAAACATTTGAGACTCAGGGTTTGTGCTCAGCAGAAAGTCAGCCATGTATGACAATGAAATTCATTTGTTAAATGTACAGCTATAGTTATTCCTTCCCTGTGTTGTCTGTGGTGTTGCCTGTCTAGAGAACTTCTGTGGGATCCTGGTTTTATGAAGAGTAGGCAAATCACCTACCTCTAATTCAGGCACATGTCTCATAAAAGCACAACAGATTTTAAAACTATGACAAATTGTTCATCCCGTTTAAGTTAGAATTAAAACCCATAGGAAAGAGGCAATAGCTGAATAGCATACACTATGGACTACCAAAACATCTAAGTTTGGCGGCTGGCACAAATCAGAAAGCAAACTGCTATCAATTTGAAGTGACCTCCTACTGGCTGTTAGGGTCGGCACTATGTACTTAAGAAAAGATTCCTATATAAAAGTAGCAGGGTCATCCCAAAAAACGTGTTAGCCAGTTAGTCAACTATATGCCTGGTCAAGAAAAACAAAAACAAACAACAACAAAAAAACTCCAACAAACAAAAAATGATGTTGTCTCAACAAATGTAGAAGGCAAAGTAGGACGTCTAAGTTTGCACTCCAACTTCCAAATGTGCATTGGAGTGTACTACTTCTCATGCTCTTACACACAAACACATGTTGTATGAACACACATAAACATATTATTCACATGAAAACATATAATATGAATCTATCCAATGTTTACTCTAGCAATAATTAAGACATGTCTAATATACAACTGGAATACCTGTAAGTCACATTCTATATTTGCAACTCTTCTGCTATACAACTTACTAACATTATATACGTTATTCTGTGAACTCTAGCTACCTTGATGTCTCTTTCGATTCTTACCTCTTCTACTCAGTTCAGTGATATGGAAAGGTTCTTCCTAGATTCCTCTCTTCTATACTTCAGAAGCTCCTCAGATTTCACAAGTTTCCTCTGACTTACATCTTATCCCTTGAAGGTCACTGTCCTTTGTTGTGTGATCTTCAATATCTTGACAAGATACATTTTTTTATATCCAGGACTTTTGTCCAATTTAAGTAGCCCTGTCCATGTTACTTCATCTGGCAAAATTCTAAGTCTTCTGGGTTCCTTTGTGTCAAAACTTGTCACCATAAAAACATTCTAGAAAACAATGAAACTCTCTTTCCTTTACTATGTTAGTTCCTAGCTTTAATAAAAGACCGATGTGAATTATCACAATAAATGTGTAGTGTAATCATACTGATTGCTGAATCTTCAGAGGATGACATCAAGTGAAAAAAGATAGATTAGGCCAAATTCCTCATTCAATTCTAAATAAAATTATACCAAATATTAAGTGATTAAGTGCCTCTCAGGCTAGGCTTTCTGTCACACTTCTTTATCTATATGGGGTTCTATCTGTGACTCCCTTCCATGTACTTAACACCTTCTTCTGCTCAGGGATGACAAAGTCAAACTCACTGGGAATAACTGAATAAGAATCTATCTGAAAAGAACATTAGAACATTTTCCACCTTCATTTTGTCTTAATAAATTATCAGTTGGAAAAACATTATTTAGTACTATCTTAATAATAACTCTGCAAATTAAGAGTTACGATTTGTCTAAGAATGGGATGAAAGCCAAAATCAGCATCAGAATAAAAAGCCAAGACTGTGCCAGCAATTCTGTTTAATTTCATTGTTGTACATACATTGAAATAGTTTTAATTATAATGGCCATATCAACAAAAGGTAGCTGAAGTCTACTTCTTAGAGGGGAACTGGGGAGATGCCTTATTAGATAAAGTGTTGTAAGGTTTGAGGGTTTGAATCTAAAGCTCTAGTGTCATGGTTTGAACCTTTTTGCAGAGAGAAAACACAATTCCCATAAGTCACATATGATGAAAGGGTATAATTCACCTTATAGCTTTTAGTACTAAAAGCTATATGATGTACTCATCTAGGGAATTCAAAACAGGAAGTCAAGGAACATGGAGGCAGGAACTGAAGGAATGCTGATTACTGACTTGCTCCCATTGGTGTGATCAGCCTGCTTTTTATACAGTCTAGTACCACTATTTCTGGAGTAGCATGGCCCACAATGAGATGGGCCCTTTTATATCAATCATCAGAATTAAGAAAGCACACTATAGACTTATTAACCTACAGGCCAATCTGATGGAAGTATGTTCTCAAATATGGTTCTTTGACCTAGAAGTGTTGAAAGATACCACATTATGGTTCATAGAAGCCTAATTGTTAGCACAATATGAAAGCCTAAAAATATATTTGTCAGATGCAGTTATCTGTTTCCTACTGAGATGCAGACTGGATGTGCCTGTAAATGCCTCCTTATTTAAAATGCTAAAGAATGGAGAGTTTCAGCCTATTTTGTGGTAAATCGCTTGGTAAAGGTCTTATGGTCTTTGCTGTCTGATCCCAGGCAATGTCACTTGAGCTGTCTCACTTGAAAGGGGAATTGGTTTGGGCCCCTATTGACTTGGCTTGGATCCCCACACCTTGAAGGTAACATGATTCAGATTTCCAAGTGTGTACTGGAGGAACAATAGACTTCCTTTTTAGCAATTGAACTTTTGATAACTCAGGGCAGGATTGTTCTTTGGGCTATTCATCTTTTGTCTTAAAAGAACTTCCTAAAAGAACCTCCAGGTAAGAGATAGATTAGGACTGGCAGGAATCACAGAGAAGGAGCTGGCAAGACACAGGTGAAACAGTATTCCAAGAAAGAGAGCTGAGAAGCCCTTTCAGTTTCAGGAAAGCACAAGAGAAAGGGAGATTAGCTCAGTAGTATTAAACAGAAAGACATTTCTAAAGAGTTAGCAGTTTAGTTATAGAATCAGGCTTGCAAATAGATATTTTGTAAGTAGTTATGAAAATAAAGCTTTCTACTCACCCTCATGACTTCGGTCTTATTGCCACTCTCCCCAAAACCTAATCAAATTCCCATTTTCCCCTCCCTGTCACCTTTCACTCCCAGGTTCCTCCTTCCTTCCTCCCTCTTTCCCTCCATACCTCCATGATTGTTTCTTCTCTCTCCCTCCCAGGTGGGATTGAGGCATCCTCACTTGGGCCCTTTGGCTTGTTAGCCTTCTTGAGTTATGTGGATTGTATCCTCAAATTCTGGAATTCTGTACATTTATGGCTAATATCTATTTATTAGTGAGCACATACCATGCATATCCTTTTGGGAGTGAGTTACCTCACTCAGGATGATATTTTCTCGTTTCATCCATTTGTCTGCAAAACTAATAATGTCCTCATTCTGAATAGCTGAGTAGTGTTGTGTAAATGAACTACATTTTCTGTGAATGAACCCACTCTTCTATTGTGGGATATCTGAGTTGTTTCCAGTTTCTGGCTATCACAAATAAGGCTGCTATGAAGGAGGCTGGGGGACCCTCTAGAATTTACCAGAGACCTGGGAGGTGAAAGACTCTCCGAACTCAAAGGGAGGGACCTTAGATGAAATGCCCTACAGTGGGGAGAGGGAACTTGTAGACTCCAACTCCAGCAGAAAGAGTATCAAAGAAGGATGTGGTTACCATCCCACAGTCAAAAACTCTGACCCAGAGTTGTTCCTGACCGAAAGACCTGAAGAACAAAAATGAAGAGTCTCAGGAAAAGGAGGTTCAGTGACAGGCCAAAATCAGGATCCAGCTCACAAGGAGGCCCCAAGGCCTGACACTATTACTGATGCTATGGTGTGCTTAAAAACAGGGGCCTATGGTGACTGCTTTCCAAAATACTCAACAAGCATCTAAAAGTGTCAGATGTAGATATTTACACCCAACTATTGGACAGAAGCTGGTGAACCCTGTGGTTGAATTAGGGAAGAACTGAAGGAAGCTGAGGAGAAGAGCGACTATAGGATGACCAGCAGTCTCAACTAACCTGGAACCATGGGATCTCTCAGACACTGAGTCACCATATGAGCAGCATACACCAGCTGATATGAGGCCCCCAACACATAAGAAGCAGAGGACCACCAGGTCTGGACTCGACATAGAAGATGCACTTAAGCCTCAAGTGATTTGAAAAGTTATAAAAGCATAATCTTTAGTTATAAAAGTTATAAAAGCATAATCTACATAACAGGTAATGTAGCCAATGGTAGTACCAAGTCAATGAGAAACTTTGTCTAAAATATATGGCAAAAAACAACAGAGGAAAAAACTCATCTTAGATGTCTGCTTCAACACATGCAGCCTAGTTTTGAAGAAAGGGTAGTACATGAACACACCCAAACAACTCTACTTTGAATTTTTGAGTGAATAAAAATCAAAAGCAGTAACTTATTAACATATTACATTTAGTCTGAATTCTTATTTACATGATTTTGTGACTGCAGATGATAGTGTGTGAACTGAACTCTTCATTTTAGAAATGAGATAATGGTTCAGACTTAAAACTTAACATTGTAAGTTCTAGATATTTGAATGTCTAAATAGGCACCATTAGAGGTTAAACCTCTCTGTTTCAACTTGCATGGTGATCATCTAGAAATATCATATCTAGAGATGAAATACCAGATCTAGCAAACACCTTGACTTTTTGGCTCTCACAATCTTTATATTCCCTCCCCTTCAATGTTCCCAGAGCCATAGTTATGGGAGTGTTTTGTAGCTATATCTATTGGGATTGGGCTGCATTGCCCTGTATTTTTATTGGTTGTGGTTTTCTGTAATAGTTTCTATATGAGATTAAAAAAAGGACAACAACAATATACATGCCAAAGTGGACAGGGGAAATCCTATGAAGTCCTAATCCACATAAGTAACTACAGGAAACTAGGAATGCTAAGGATGGGAAAAATAGAATATAGTCTTCTTCAAGGTTAGCATACTAATTAGTTGTCCAATATTAAATGGTCATCCCTGGAAAAAACATATAAGTAACACTACACGAAGTGAGAAAACTGTCATTATGTATTTAGGAATGTAGAGATAGAGATAGAGATTGAGATAGAGATAGAGATAGAGATAGAGATAGAGATAGAGAGAGAGAGAGAGAGAGAGAGAGATAGAGATGGTAGAGATATATCAACAATTAGTGGAGAAAAGAGGTAGGTGATGAATTTAAAGAGAACAGGGACTGGTGTATGGAAGCATTTGGAGGTAGGAAAGTGAGGGGAGAGTAGTGATTTAAGTATATTATAATCTCAAAAATGAAAGAAAAATTAAAATAAATAAATAAAACCTTAAATTGCTTAAAATATTTTTCCTATTTACTCTTCTACCCAGAAAGGATATTTTTTTCCAGAAAGTGGTTTGTGATACTGACTGTTTAAATTCAGTTTTGAAATATAGCACTTATGTTAAAAATGTACTATTTGGTATTTCTATAAAAACCAACACATTTATTGTGAAATATTTTTCTTCTCTAAAATTATAAAATAAAGGTAAATTATTGCCTCCATAATTAGTCTTTGTGTCTCATTAGCTGTATCATTTCAAATTCAACAAATCTATCTATTCTGACCAGGAGACTGAAGACAATGGGCAACAAACAGCTATACAGGTGCTGATTTAGCTATCAATGTGTTTGTTGGTGACAATTTTTGTTTATTGCAAAAAAATAAAATCAACCTATGCTGCTGACTAGGATCTATTTTTATCTCACTCTGAATAAATTAGCTGCTAGTACACATCTTAACAAATTCAGAGAATTTGAGTTTTTTAAAAACACTCATTTCATTTGAATGTAAAGCATATTCTGAATCCATTATCTATTTAGTGTGGGTGCAAGTATTACCAATACCATTATCACAATCATCAACCACTTCATACTTAGTAGTAAGAACAACGGCATCCTAAGTTTTAATACACATAAACCACAAAAAGACATGAGATATCACAGAGGCTAACAAAATTACTTGATTCAAAGAAATCTAATCAGAGATTATGGAAAACTACTTTCCAGTGATGTATGCTATATTATTCAGTGCTAAAATATTCATGTACAACTATCTTGTTAAGCAATAAAATTCATTTTACCCTTACCTACTTTATATCTTGTCATTCAGTGGCCTTTATGTGGATCTCTCATCTCCTTGGGGATTGTTGTCCACAGGATCATGATAACAAAGTAAGAAGGATCAAACAGTTTGGACAACCATCAGTATGCTTTAAGGACTTCTGAAGACAGCTTTAGTGAGAAAGCTCTACTTTGGGTACCTGAGGGCTCTTAGGGGTATAGGGCTGATTGGTGATAACATAGTACCTATTTATCATAGGGGAAGAAAGTTAGAGCAGGACTTGTGTGCTGAATCAAGCAGCATTTTCAGGAAGCTCTGTTCAGGGTTTTCCTCTAAAGAAGGTCAGGCATAGTGTTCAGAGACACTTTCCAAACAAGGACATGCAGAGAAAAGGAAGCCCCACTGAGAAAAGAGAGTCCTCATTTTGCACTGAACTCCAAAGAGCTATCTGAATATGGTGAATTACAACCTTAATAGCAGGGTTCTCCAACACCTTTATACTGAAGTTGTGTGAGTATTCCATTTGTCTTTGAGAAAATGTTTTTTTAAAAAATCTATCAGTGTCAAATTTTTAATGAGACAAGAAAGCTTGATTTTTCACATGGTATATCCTTATTTTATTTTTGAATTATTAAATTTGTTTAGTGTCTTTGTGTGTGTGTGTGTGTGTGTGTGTGTGTGTGTGTGTGTGTGTGTGTGCATGCGTGCACACATTTCAGGGAGTGTATGTGAATGTCAGAGGAAAACTTGCAGGTATAGATTCTCCTACAATGTGGGGTATCTAATTGAAGTCCTAAGGCTTAGTAACAAATATTTTTACTGACTGTGACATTATACCAGGAATTACTTTTTATGTGAATTACCTTTGTATTTTGAGTATTAGATAATTTGTGGAATTTTGGATGTGTTAGACTGAATACAACACAAATCAAATACGTTGCATTTATAATATATCATATATATATATATATATTAAAATTGGCTTTCTTTTAATATTTTTAGTTTTGTTTGTATGTTATCATGTTCTGGCATTGACATAAATTTTATCAATTAAAATTATTATTAATTTATTAATGAAGACATGAAAATCATATATATATTGTTGTGCTTTGAATGAGATGCCACCCATAAGTCTTGGGCAATTAAATATTTGGTCTCCAGTTGATAGCTGGTTGTGATAAGGGTTAGGAGACGTGGCCTTGTTGGAGGGCATATTTTACTTGGGGTTACTGTTTTAAGTTTCAGAGAAATTTTGCCATTCCTGGTGTGTTATTTTGGCTTCTTGTCTATGGTTCCAGATATGGGCTCTCATTTTCTGAACCCACTGATTTCTGCCTGTCACATGCTGCCTCTGCCCTGGAACCATAGACTATTCTTTGACCGTAAGCCAAATAATCCCTTCCTTCTAGACTTGGTCATGATGTTCAATCACAGTCATAGAAAATTAATTGATACACATATTATTTTTTAAATAAATTTAAACATTTTGTTGATCAAATATGGATCATTTTTGTTTTTAATATCATTGGGATTTTTGAACTATATAAGATTATATAGTTATAAATTATCATAATGGACAATGTAACACCAGAACTTCTCACTTGTACTTAGTAATGACTTAGAATGAATTGTTTAGTTTGTCCTTGTTTCTATCCCTGTTTGAAGTACTATTGAGTTTGTGTTTTATTATAAAAAATTTTTGGCTAAAACATAATTCCGTCAGATAATATAATTTGTAAGTTTAAGGCCTGAAGTAGATAAAAATATAATTATTTTTTTGCATATTTGCTCTATAGTCAGAGTTTGAAAATAATCTCGACTATATTAGTATTTGTATATACTTGTTGGTGCTTAATTTATTAACTATCATTTGGAAATTAAAGGATCAATTTAATCTATCAACAATTAGAACAAATCATATACTCACAAGGATGAAGAGTTATTGACAGAATTGAAGAGCCAGTCAGAAATTTGAAGTCAAATTGATATCAGCCAACACAGGTAGTATAAACAGATCCTGGAAAGGCTAAATAATTTTAAAAGTAAAGATGATGCTGATTCCATTTTGTCGGTGATAATGTTCTGTCATAAAAACAACAAAAAAAAATGGGACTGAATTGAAATACCAATGATTCTTAACAGAAACTGAATATCTCAAAAAAAAAGGTTTTTTATGACAGCAATTTTAAAATTCTTGAAAAAAAATTGTAGTATAAACCCTTCCTGCCTATACCAATGGCATCTGTAATCCCATCAAAAGCTCATGCAATATCCTATTTGATTCTCTTGATGGTCTATTACCAAAGACATCTATTTATATTTCTTACCATGGTGTTAGATATTCACTGCATAAATGATCACATATTCATCAGCTCCTATTTTGGAAAGTGAAATATCCACAAGATGAAATGAAAACTAGAGAGCTGGACTAAGGAAACTAAGTTGAAAGAGAGCAATAAGAGGTAGATGGGGTGTTTGGAGGAAGGAAGGAAAAGGAAGGAAGAAATGCAATTATATTATATTCTCAAAAATGGAAAAAAAGAAAACTGAATTTTTACTAAGACTAATCCCATTAATACAAATATTTATTTGAAAATGGGTTGGGTTAATTTGACCAATGAACTCAATTTTCAGCTTTACAAAAGAGTCACAGACCTAGACTAGAAAATTGTATCTTCATTAAAGCTATTGTCAGAGGGGAATACATAGTTTTGTTGAATGTATTTTGTATATTTGGATAAAGCATACCTCAAAGAGAAGTAATTTGATCTTGGATTCAAATTTTCAGCTTTTTAATGTCTAATATTCATTTTTCCATTTTATTGTTTGTTTATTTCCTCTCCCAGTCATATCTTTATTGTGTAAAAATATATCAGTAGCAGTATCTAATTTCTCAAATAAAGTATGATATAGTTAGTTTAGTATTTTTGTCACATTCATCATTCACCATATGGGTTATTTCCATTTCAGCATTATCTATTACAATAATTTATATCTAGTTATATTTAACTCTTCTCCTTTATACTATATATTATCTCCCTCAATTTTCATGCAAAAATGTCATTAAAATGTAACTTTCCATGTTTTGTCTAGAGACGTTTTAGTTTTATCAGTATTAGAATATTTTCTTTAAAAAATAGTCAAATTTGTCCATAAACAATCTCACACATGAATACAATGTGGGCTGATTCTTCTCCCCATACTCTCTCATTTTGATTTGTGATAGACTGTTATTAAGTTGTGCCTTCAATGTGACTTTGTATTTGGACATTTGTTGGATCCTGGTTAGCTTAGCAGTAGGTACAAAACTAATGGCAATGATTGTCACGTCCCCAAAACCTACCAGTAGCCAAGATTTCTGGGGGCAAATGGTAGAATCCTGTGAGCCACTCCCTTTTTCTCCATTAACGCTTGTGATGGTATTCAAAGTTTGTAGTCAGTAAAATACTACCCTTTAAAGTAATTTGCAAATAAGGGAGAAAGAGAGAGAGAAGACACAGAGAAAGGTATTTCATAACTCTCATATATAGTGCTTCAGTGTGTAGCAATTCAATGTATAAGCTGTATAATATTCTTAGTATCATTAACTGTATCAAGCCCTTTTACCATGATCATCCAAAAGCCTTCTGGAAAACATTTTTATATAATGGAAATTTAATTTAAGATTTTCTCCTTCTTTCTCCTTCCTTCACCTTCTCTTCTTTCTTCCCTTCCCTCTTCCTGTATTTTTTCCTCTTTTTTTCTCTCCCATGAATTCGAAACATATAATAGGCCATGTGATTTTCTTTGTTGTGTGTAACATGGCTTTCATTGTTTCTCACTATATCACTATACAGTTGCTCACAAACCTTCTTTGTGTTGATACATTATAGCATATAAAATTATGAGTGTATATAACAGAATGCATTTCTTTATCTCTATGAAATTCCAATGAATTTCTTAGGAGGAGGGCAAGAAAATTTGATTCCAAAGAAAATGAAGTAAACAGGCATTCAGACTTAAATTTCCCTTCTCATAGATTAACTCTGAGTTAAGTAAGAGGAAAAGTTATACAGTCAACGCTTGGAGACACTGCCCAACTGTCATTAGTAGGACTTGCAACTGGAAGCATTTATTATAACAGAGAAAGCTACCTTCTATTATACAAAACTTTTAATTAACTACTTGAATTGTGTCAAACAATGTGCAATGATAAGTGCCATCTGTAAATTCAGAAAAGGAAACATATAAGGCAATACAATTGATGATTATAATTACTGATAGTCAATTCATTTTAGTCTATTATGCTTTTATCTGTCCTAGCAGATTAAAGTGGAAGGTTAGAAATCATCTCTCTGGAAGTCACATGATTTTTCCAAACAAGGCATAAAATATTTTCATTTCAAGGCTTGTCCTTCCAACTAGTCTTCTCTTCCTGAGGAAATGTAAAACTTATAAAATGAGACACAATAAACAGCTTTTTAAAACGTTCATATTTTATAGTGTGGCAATGAAGGGACACATTGACACAAAACTGATATACAGGGAGCACTCTGAGCTTTGTAGCACATAGGATATAACTGAAACTAGCTGAAGACAGTCAAAAAATATCATCAATGTCAGAGAAGAAAGTGTCTCAATGAATAAGGAAGTCCTTTTACTTAAAAAGACCAAATATGTAATGCTATATCAGCAGCACTGGGGAAAACTAAAGCCTAAGTGTCCTTAGAAGTTTGGTTTCTGCCTCTTAGCTATAGTGCACAGTTTTAATGACAGCATTCTCATTAGCTCAACCTTACTGGACTATTTCAAGCATTCATCATCTTATGTGACTAACAGCATAGTTCATGCAAAATTAGTGGAGGAGGGAATGAGGAGGATTAAAAAGGTCTTGCTGCTTAAGGGAGTAAAAAGCAGTTGTCCTGAGCTCTTCATCTAGTCCTCTACATTTATTAAGGGCAAAACCATTTATCTTTCTACTCATAAATGGAACTGATACAGTGTCTCTCCCCTGGGCCTCTGAAACCACTGGGGGAAAGCTAGATTAGGCCTAGAGAACTGATGCAACCTAGTGCGGTGCATTACTTCATGGAGCAGTAAGTTAGCAACACACTTTGATTCCAAATATTTTTAATATGGTTTGTTACACACACACAGAGGGATGCTAGACTGGGAAGAGGTTGTCATTATCTGTTGTATACTGTATTCACTATAAGAACTGTGTTGAAAGTCTCATAAAAGGACATGTGAAACAATTGAATATGGCTACAGTCTTCCTTCTTTGAGACTTTCCGGGCAAAAAAAAAACAAACAATAAGAAATAAACCTCAGGGCTGGAGAGAACAGCTATGTAGAACTGCATTGTTTTCATTTAAATGTCAATTAGGTTTTAGCTTCTTACCACTTTCTTGGTCACTGTCATTTTTCCTCTGTAGGACAGATCGATCCAGAGTTCTAAGAAGAAAGTTTATCGTTCAGCTTGGCTTGTGTTAGCTGGAACACACTAATTTGTCCTACTACATTTTTAATTTCAGGATTGATATGTTGGCTTTGCAACTATCTGTCAGAATAATTCATATACACAGTATTAAAAATAAGCATGTGGTGGTTTTATTAATGTACTCTTAAAGAATAATGAAACCTTCAGATCTGCTCTAATGAATTCTGATGAAGTGTAATGCTTAAGAATGATATTCTTTGTACAGACTTACTCCTCATTTAAGAATGTAAAATGTCAGCTCAAAGGGCCAAAATTTCAAAAATCAATTTATAAACCCTCTGTGAATTAATTCTTTTATCTATATATTAAGTCATTATGTAAAAAAATGAAATTAAATATTTCTACTTATGTTTAGAAATTAAAACAAAAAGGATAGATTTTCTGTTGCTTTAAAAATCCTTCATCTTTCCTGATCTCCCACTCTCTGACAGCATGCATATATTTAGAATGTATTTTTGAATGTAGCTTGCTAATGTTGAGAACACACAGCTTCTCTGTTTTAATATTGCTATGATACTGTCGATGTGACATGCTGTTTGTTCATAAAAATCCTGGTTATATTTACTGTACCTATATTAATATCAGGAATGACATGTTATAAAAATTAGCCTATTTTGCTTTTTTAATGCATTGATCAGATGTGGCAGTGTAACCATAGCCAGACATTTAAAATGCATGTGTATGAGAGCATTTTGCAAGGAAAGGGGGTTTTGTGGTGGGCATACAGACAGATTGATGAGTCAAGCTTCATCAGACTTTCATTATTGGAAGCATTTTTGTTCACTGTGCCATTGTCATGTCTTTATCATGTTTTAGTACTTACATTATGGTATCAGTTTTACAGATAATTAGTAACCATACCCCCTGGAAATAAATCTGCATTCATATGCTTTGAAAATCACCACCTAAAACTTATATCCTCACCAACAGTGGGAGTTAATGTTTGAGTGATAGTAAACATGTAATTTTGATTTTGTTCATCATAAGTGTTTGGTTTCTGGAAATCATTATCAGGTGGCTTTGGAATCAGCTCTTCTCAGGGTGAAAACGAGCTCAATCACTTACAAGCTTTATGAATGTGTACTACTTAAACCTTAACTTTTTTCCTGTGAAGAACATGACAAAATTCACTTAAGTTGTTTTATTTTGCAAGGTGGAAAATATAATTGCCTGATTGCCTGGCATAAGATGGGCATATTCCCTTTCTAACTCATATAGCTGGAGAGATAGATAGATAGATAGATAAATAGATAGAAACATACATACATACATACATACATACATACATACATACATACTATACACATAGATACATTAGAAACATAGATTCATAAGAGTTTACTTGGCTAATTTTCACAACAACCTAATAAACTAGGCAACAGCAAAATGAATATGGACAGATAAATAAGAAATGAAGGTCCACACAGCCACCCACAAACAGAACTATGGTAGGAATCCAGGTGATTATTTCCGAGTTTGGTGTCAAGTTTGGGAAGAGAAATCATTCTGGCACATTTATTTTTTAATTCACATTCATATGGAAATGGATATACCCTCACAGGAGACCATTCATATGCATTATTTAGGTACATATTTTCTTTGGAAACATCTTAAGGCTTGAAAATACACTGTTTAAATTACTGAATTAATGATCCAACAGCTTTACATTTATGTGAAGTGTTATATTTAAAACACTTTATTGTAAAAGCAAAGAAAATTCCTGGTGGAAAATTCAAACCAAAGTAAAGCAAGATTTCTTGGCACCCTTTCTTCTGTGAAAGCTCAAAGCAGTGGAACATCAACACATGAAAATGATGGGTCAACACGCAGACTGTCTTAACCTAACTTTGTTTTTTAGTGTGACATGAAAAGGTTGTAAATACTAAAAAGGAGTTCCATTCTCTGAAACTCTCAAGCCACAGGCTGCCAGTGCAGCATAGGCAGCTGACAGCCTTAACAACCCCAATGCAGCCTTGCTGGTGCTCCCTGCACTACTGCTCAGATTTGATGACTGTCTTCTCCCAGTGTCCCTAAGGCCACTAGCATCCTGCTCTAGGGACTGTCCCTTTCAGGTAATGGTGACTACTGGGACAAGTACAAGGGTGTCATTTGCCAACTCCCTACATGGCTGTTCTATACCACCAAGAGCAGCCACCAACAGATACCTTCTGAGGAGCCAGTGTGGTTTGTACCACTCAAGAGAATACAGTAAAAAAAAAAAAAAAAAAGCTGCATGAAATCATTGGAATATTGCGGTTCTTTAAGAATTTCCTTTATGTACACTTACTGAAGTCTAAAGAAGTGATTTTAGGAAAATGCTGACACAACTTTATATTTACCTAACTCCTCATATTAGTTCTTCTTTGTCTGAATAAGAAGAAAAGTTGGCTTCTGGTTCTTCTGTTTTTTATTTTAGCACAAAAGTCAAAATGAATGAAAACACATACCAAGACACCTTTTGCATCCACAGGACAAAGAAAAACCTGATTTGCCTTCCACCAGCCCAAATGCAAATATCAGCTTCCCTCATCAGTTCATATGCTTCTGCAAGAACCAGAAAATTGCTTTTATTTTTCTCATGAGCTCAGCATCATGTTTCTGTATATTCCAGTCATTTACTATAGCTATTGAATTAAACAAATGACAAGAAAATTAAGAGTGGATTTGCCAAAGTTGTGCTGTGACCTTTTGTTTTTATTTTTTCTTAAACACACAGAGACAATGTGTGTGTGTTCATGTTTTCAAGGAGAAGATGCAAAATGATTTGTATCATTCAAAGGAGGTACAGTCAAGGCACAGGTCAAAATATAATTTTAGGATTAGGAAATGCTAATAAGCTTGCATTTATTGTCTATTATATGATTTAATTACCATGGTATCACGATGAAGTAAGTGTTAATGATCTTCATTTTTTTTAGTTACTTTTTTTGTTACACTTTTCTTTTTTTTTCTTTTTTTAAAATTTTTTTTATTGGGTATTATATTTACATTTCAAATTTTATCCCCTTACCCCACTTCCTCCCACCACCCAGAAACCTCCTATCCCATCCGCCCTCCTCATGCTTCTATGAGGCTGTGCCCCCACCTACCTCCCACCCCCACTACCCCCTCCCCATCCTCATATTCCCCCCTGCACTCTGTGTTCGTTTTTCATGGGACCAAGAATCTCCTCTCCCACCTATGCCCGACCAGGCCATCCTCTCCTACATATACAGCTGGAATCATGGGTCCCTCCCTATGTGCTCCCAGGCTGGTGGTTTAGACCGTGGGAGCTCTGGTTGGTTGGTTGGTATTGTTGCTTTCCTTATGGGGTCACAGACCCTTTCTGCTCCTTCAGTCTTCTCTCTAACTTCTCCATTGCGAAACCCTTGATCATATCAGTGGTTAGCTGTGAGCATCGTCCTCTGAATGTGTCAGACTCTGGCAGACCTCTAAGGAGACAGCTATATCAGGCTCCTGTCAGCATGCACTTCCTGCCATCCACATCAGTGTCTAGCTTAGGTGACTGTACATGGGATGGATGCCCAGGTGGAATGGTCTCCAGATGGCTCCTTCTTCAGTTTCTGTCCCATGTTTTGTTTCCATATTTGCTCCCTTGAGTATTTTTGTTACTCGTTCTAACATACTCAATACTTTCTCTCCTCTGCCGCTCTGGGTTCAGTGGACCCTCTACCACTCTGGGTTCAGTGGACCCTCTAGGTTGTCTCGGGAGGAGTCCGGTGTCCACACAGGAGTGGACCTGGTGCAGGTCTGCCCCAGGCCTCAGATCCGGGAGAGGGGCAGAAGGGGAGCACCACTCGGCAGGGGCAGGGTTTGGGTTTCTGCTGGAATCTGAGCACTCCCTGCACCCAACTATGGGCATAGGGCAGTGTTTGGGTCTTCTTATCTACCACTCTGGGTTTAATGGGCCCTCTAGGATGTCTCGGGAGTCCAGTGCCCAGGGAGGAGTGGACCGGGCGCAATGATCTTCATTTTAAACTGAGGAATTAAAGGGTCAGGAAAGCTTAGACATTTACCCAAGGCTACACAGTAAACTGTCTTGCCAAGTGTCAGTCATGTGTGAGACTGAAAAATCAAGGCTTATTCCAGCATCACACAGTTGTCTTTTTCTCATGGTTTGTAACTTTAATGTTAAGATGGAAGTCTCTAAAAGCTAAAAAGAAATGATTTGGCACAGCAATGTACCAAAAATAAAATAAAATTGGGAGCATTATCTTTGATTTAAAATCAGAAACAAAGGCACAGTAGGGAAAGGATGCAAGCCGGCCATATTAACATACATTTACATTTTTAAAATGTTAGGTAAATTAAGAAGGTAGCACTTCAAATTTCTTTCCTATCAATGGAAAGTAGGAAACTGTGTCTCTGTGTTAGATCCAGAAGCTGTTCCCAATGGATTCCTATGGTGTATAGGGAAGTGTGAATAGCGAAGGCTGAGTGAACAGTATCATTCAATCAGATAACCATTAAGAAGCAGTCTTACAAAGCAATTGCCATGGATCCTAGCATCTTTATCTTGTAAAATATATTGAGAATTAAGATTAATTTTTACATTTAATGGTATCAAGTGCACTTTGAACATGTGCATGTAACGTTTTGCGAAGATACTATCAGAGATTTTACCACATAATAGCATACTTTGCTGTTTAAAACATAAAATTTATAATACGTCAATGAACTAAAAATTGTATCTGCATTTAATTTCATATGCAACATAGAAGGAGATTTATCCTGGTTAGTTTTAAGAAACTTAAAATGTTTTATGAATTTGGACTTTTATATAGCCTATCAATTTCTCATTCATCTAGGATGAACATTATGTCACACAACTAATTTGAAACTGTACCTTTAAAATAAATAAGTGAAAGATGTCTACATTTGCTGAAAATTCCAGTATTAACCATGTCTAGATTTGATTGTCCCTTATAAACAGCATTATCTCACATTTTATTTTCAATTTCTAGTCCTTTAATTATTTTCTCAAGTCATCAAAGTGTTATGATTCTATTCTTTGAGCTATTTTTGCATTTATTATATCAGCCTTAGCAAAAACTGGTAGATTTGTAGTAGGAAGAGCCACTAGAGGAGAAACAGTCCAATCACCAAGATGGATTGATAAATATTTTATCTGTATATGTATGCCTCCTCTTAGAAGCAACAGATATAGAGAACTGTGTGATAATGTTGAATACCATTTTACTTAAAGTGAAATCTCATTTACCTCAGGCAGTATGCTTATTTTCTTGTTAGCTATTTTAAGTGTCAGAAAGAGATGCTGTTCAATGTCAAAGAAAAGAGTTTTACATCACATTCAGTTGCTACTTCTAGGTCACTACCCCTAGAAGGAAACCAAAACAGCTGGATCTCTGTGAGTTGTGTGATTATAGGAGTCACTTTAAGTTTTTTAGTCTCCAAGTCCAGGTGGGGGGAAGTGTTTGTGTGTAATGTATTTATTGCCCTCTAGTGGATGGAGTGTAAAGGTTTTTTATTTTTTATTTATTTTTTATTTTTTTATATATATATATAATGAACCTAAATACCAGTCTTAAGATAGCCAGAATGCTGCCCCCACATTTTCCAAAGACAATTGTGGCAGCAACTTTGATCGTTATACTTAGACCACAATTTTAAATTACTCTGCTCCCATATGATACCTTTTGGGTTGCTTTCTCTTTTTCAAGATTATCAAGAAAGCAACAGGTATATTTGAAAAACCATTATATACACATGGCCATGACTGAATCTGCAAGAGATAAGCAGAAGCCTGGTATAGTCTATAGCTTTATAAACTTCACATTTATCATAGATGTCATATGTGCATCTGAAAAACAGCAGAGTATCTTGACTGGTGTTAAATGCTAGCTAACTGTACCCTTTCAATAAAGAAGGCTATTAGATTTCAGAAGATAGTCATCTCACATTTCTTGGTCATCATATAGCAGTGCCAGGTCTTAACAGAACTTTTACAGTTGATGAGCATGGAACATGAATGGGGTCATGGCTTGAGGAAGGAATAAATGTTGTGTCTGGTCACTTTGAATTATACTCATATATCTTAGTTCTGAAGACTTCTTTTAATATGAAATGATTGACTTCATGTCTTAGAGTAGTCAGGACTTGGGAATTCAACAGTGGAAAAAGTATCTTAGGACATTTAATATGAAAAATATTGGGGCCTAAAATTATACTATATTAGATATTTATTGAAGGTTGTGATGAGTCAGAGTGAGGTTGAATGATAAACTTTGCTGCTTAAGTCAGGTAAATATATGGAAATTATCCAAATACTTTTCTATGATCTCTCCTCATGTAAACTGCCTATTCTTATATATCCATCTGTGGATTGGCAAAACCTTTCTTATTGAAACATAGGAAAAACAGTTAAAGAAGAAATGAAAGAAAGTATCAGCATACATTGGTATGCATCCATAAATTATATTTTTATATTTTTATTTTTATCCTTAAATACAATGAAAATGTCTTAAAATGTTAAAACCTCCATTGAACATTCATTGGCTGTTTCACTCCAATAAGGAATTGAAGTGTGATAGTACTTCCCAGTGTTGAGCAAAATTGCTTTTATTAACTTTCTCAACTGCACCAGATTGTGAGCTTTTTCTGCTTTTTCTTTTTCTTTCTCTTGTTGCAGTCTTATTTTTAATACTCTCTTATGCTTAGAATAAGTTCAGGTGCAAAGTAGACCTACAATTCAGTAAACTATCAATGAATTTATATAACACTGATTAAAATGGTGGACATTTTGCAAAATATTTGTTATTGTGATAAATAACATGTGACAGAATATATTTGGAAGACTACTTCATTTTTACCAATGGCTCTTTCAGTTATTTGTCTCAGTCATTCATTAAGATCAAGCATATCTTATGACTCCAAACCACAAGAAGTCTCTGAGTATTAGTAATTGAGAGAAGACCATGTTGCCACTATTTTACAAAGCCTATCAAAAATGAACAAAGTCAAATTAAGCCATGCAGTAAATTATCTAATGATTGAGTTGAAGAATATAATGATCTTTTTATGGAAATTTTATTGCAAAAAGTCCCTAGAAACTAGTGTTATATCATTAGTCTGATGAGGAAAGTAATCTCCATGCGATTATAAAGCTTTAAGAAAAAAAATAAAAAGCCCCATGCTTTAAAATAAGGTGATTAAAAAAAAAAAACCTATAAATGTGGTAGATAAGGGATTGAAAGAATCCCATTGAAATCCTAATTTTTATAAGCACAAAAAAAGAAGAAACCAATTTTAATGTTAGAATCTTTCATAGGAACACATTGTACAGGAATTCAGTAACTAGTTGTTTCTGGTATGTAAATTAACAGAAATATAAAACAGTACAAACAAAGAGAAAGGGAAGTTTAAAATTAAATAAAAATATCAATTAGGGCACAGGAACATCATTCTGATAGTTACAGAAAAAGAAGTACACAAGTTATGAAAAAGGAAAACAGTTAAAGAAGAAATGAAAGAAAGTATCAGCATACATTGGTATGCATTCATAAATTATATTTTTGTATTTTTATTTTTATTCTTGAATACAATGAAAATGTCTTGAAATGTTAAAACCTCCATTGACATTCATTCATTGGCTGTTTTATTCCAATTGGGAATATGATATAGGCCAGGCAAGACAAGAAGAAACCTTTGGAAGCATAAGACTGAATCATGGCTCTGTATTCACCTTTCTCATATACACTGTCATTAGATAGATAAGAGATCTCCATTTTTTTTCTTTTCAGTGTCAGCAGGTGTTAAATCTGTGGTGAAAGTCACACTATTCAAAAAAATAAGTAACATTCACAGTTTAGAAAAAAATGTTAGTGACTGGTCTAAGATTACTGAAGATCCCTCTCACTTCCTTCCTTCCTACACAGCACTAGGAAATTAGAGACAACTGAATATACATGTTACTATATGAAAATTTATCCTTATCTTACAAGTTTCTCTGGCTTGTTTGATGGCTCAGTAGGTAAAGGCATTTAGCACCAAGCCTGAAGATCCCAGAAAAACATGTGGCAAAAGAAGAGAATTCCTTACAATCTAACTATCTTCTCTTCATAGTGTGTATTCATAATAATCAATACAGTAAAAATAAATTTATTTTTAAGTAAAATATAAAAATATCTGAGGTAACTTATGTAAAAAAGTCATATTATTAACACGGTGACTTTGCAAGTAAAGTGGTTCCCATGAAGTCTTTTTAATTATTTAATGCAAGTACAGAATGCTGACGGCTAAAAGACCTCTCCTCTAGTATAATTTGTCAAAGCTAACGTGAGAGTTGTTTTCTTCATCTTAAAAAAAAAACCTACTGTGTTCATATGCAGATGTTATGATTTAGTATAAATCCTTAAAAATTCCTGTCTTCTAAATAAGCCAAGCAAGACATCTATGAGCTCACAGAGACTGAGGCAGCAAGCACAGGGTCTACACATGTCTCTACTTGGTCTTCTGCATATATATTATAAGTATTAGGTTAGTATTCTTATGAAACTTCTTATTATAAGAATGTGTCTCTTTCTCTTGTGCTTAGTCCCAGGACTATTCCTTCAGTTGGTTTGCCTTGTCTAACTTTGACATGAAAGTTTTTCCTTCATCTTATTACATTTTATTGTGCCATGATTGGTTGAAATCTTTTCTAATGAAAGACACAAATTAAAGGATCCAGAGGAGAGAGGAAGTAGTGAGGACCTGGGATGAGTAGAGGGAGGGGAAACTATAATCAGGATATATTTATTATGTGAGGAAATAATGTATTTTCAAGAAAACAAACAAAAAAGATACCTTCCAAAAGCTATTCAAAGCAAAGGAATAGAAGTGACATCTGGATTTCTTGAACTAAATTCATTTGTTGGTTTTTTTTTTTTTTTTTTTTTGTGAGACATTTTAAGAGGTATGGGGAAAGCCAAAGAAGAAAAGGAAAGAAAACAGAATGTGGACAGAATAAATAACAATCTCCACTCAGCATAACCAAACTGTAGATCACTGGCCTAAATAGATATGAATTAAGCCCAAGACCAAGTTATAAGCTGTTAAAATGTCATGAGGAGTTTTTTGAAAAACATATTAGCACAATTACTAGGATCTTGACTGTGAATTTTGTAGATACTATTACCAAAATGTTGGACAAACTATAAGCGACAGGTTCTAAATTTATGAAGGCAAGGCTTTATTTTTATATCCTCTCTTGAACCTAGTCAGTGAGCACCAGACCATGTCACTAAAGTAGTATAATCATCAAAAATAGAGTCTTTTACATATAAATAACTAGTTCTACTTGTGCCTCCAAACATTTCCTTTGCTTTTTTTCTTGCAGAAATTTCATTGTGTATAGTGGTATGTTTTATGAAGACAATATAAGTATATCTCAAATAGATATTTATATTCAGTTCCCTCTTTCCCCCTCCTGCTTCTGGTTAGTTGTTTTAAAGATATTCCTTCAATATGGTTTCTGCTTTCATGCCACATATTTATGTGTATATGTGTATTCATCAATTTGTCATGCACACACACACACACACACACACACACAAATACACACACACACATACACACACACATTTACAGGATCTACAAGGTATTTTGCATCTAACTTGGATGCACAAATAAACAAAACATATTTGTCTTTGAGACTCCTTTTTTTTGTTTAGTATGATAATTTACTTGCATAGATATCACACATTTACTTACATAGATATCACTCAGTCACATTTCATTTTTTATAGCTTTTTTTGTTGTCACATCAATATAAATCCAACAATATATAAACCATGTTTTCTTTGTCCATTCATCTGCTGAAGAATTCCTAAGTTGATTTTATAAATTGGCTATCATAAACAGTTCTGCAAAAATAGCATGGGTGTGCAAGTACTTCAGTTATATGCTAACTTAGATTCCTTAAATTTTCTTTTAAAGAAGTCTTCTTACAAAGCATAGTCATTTTTTACTAGATGATTCTTTCTTGGTTTGGAAAAATTTCACAGCTCTTTTGAGTATCATTGTAGAGTTTAAATTCTGAAGTGTAAACCATTCCAGAATGTCTCTTTCTTTAGTTAGATAAGAATTCCCCCAAGGAAATTGGTCCTCTATTGCAGTTAATGAACTTTAGTGGATGCTTGTGCAGTGTTCAGATTCAAATAAAAATCCTCATTTTTCCAAAGATATTATTTTCCAGAAAGAGCATTCTTTCTGTTTCACTTCTAAGTAAACCTCTTACAACTCTTACAACGCCATGATACACAAATTGAAGTGTGGCAAAGAAATCAGCCTTTCAATGTAACAGTGCTTTGTTCATGTTTCATGTGTGGCACCAAGCAGCAAAGGTGCAACTCCATCAAGCCTTTGATCTCTACACTAAAAGCTTGAAGTGCATTTATAGCCACATACTTTAATAGCCACGGAAGCAAAACCAAACCAAAGCACAGAATTTACTCGTTAGAATATATAGATTCTTCTTGTTGAGTTAGACACTGTTTTCTCTTCTGATTCTTTTGTGCCATTTCAGTTACTTGTCACTTGGACTTATAAATTTGAAAAAAAAAATCAGCATCTCTGCAAATTAACTGGTGCAAAGGAAAATGAAAGAAACATCTTCTCTCTGATATATCAGTAATTCAAAATTTAGCTATTTATCATGCTTCCTAAGTCCCATGTTCCACAAAAGAGACAAATTTGACTGTGATATGCTGTGTACATCATTGTGGACTGAAATCTTTCCTCAAAGCAGAACAGGGATACAAAAAGTAGAGATGTAAAAATACAGATAACGTGCCTCTGTACCAGGGACAAAAAGAAGCAGTAACCAAAAAGGCTTAACTATATAATGAACAGTAAATATTCTTAATTCTCAAATCCATGAGAATGTAACCTGTTTAATAGTGAATGAATGTTAAATATGAAAAACATTTCCAACAGGATTCAAAAGAGATTACATCCTATCAGAGGTACATAAAAGTAGAAGGTGTCAAAAGCTCCTGGGAAAATTGCAGCTCAGTGGTAAAGAATGAACATTGGAGAATGTGTGTGTGTGTGTGTGTGTGTGTGTGTGTGTGTGTGTGTGTGTGT
>JANHMN010000005.1:45939208-46040283 GCA_030674055.1 Rhabdomys pumilio
ATATATATATATATATATATATATATATATATATATATATATATATATTCTGAAGAAACTAAATATCAAAATATTAAATAACCCAAACTTTAAAATGTTTTCTAGATCTAAACAGAGAATTCTCAATAGAGAGGAACCTCAAATGGCTGAAAAAGACCTAAAAAAATATTCAACATTCTTAACCATCAAGGAAATGCAAATTAAAACTACCTTAAGATTCTATCCTATACCTGTCAGAATGGCTAAGATTAAGAACACAAGTGACAGTTCATGCTGGGGAGGATGTGGAGCAAGGTGAATACTTCTCCATTACTGGTGAAAGTGCAAAGTTCTATATAGCCACTATGGAAATCAATAGGGTGATTCCTCAGAAAAACTGGGATTGAATCTCTATTGACCCAGTTGCACAACTATTGTACATATACCCAAGGGACACTCCATCCTACCACAAGGACACTTGCTCAGCCATATTCATTGCAATTGTATTTGTAATAGAAAAAAAACTAGAAACAACCTAGATGTCTCTTAAGAATGGATAAAGAAAATATGGTATGTTTATGGAATGAAATATTGCAAAATTGTTAAAACTTGACATAACATTTGCAGGCCAATGGATGGAATTAGAAAAAAATCAACCTTAGTAAAGTGACCCAGACCCAGAGAGATAAATATGGTATGTAATCAATTCTAAGTGAAAATAGCTGTAAAGTAAATGATAGCCAAGCTACAAACTGTAGACACAGACATATTAGTGAAAGGGGAGGGATTGAGGTGTACAGATAGATTTTTCTGGGAAAGGAAATTAGAATATATTTTAATAGGCTGACTAGGAGTGAGTGGGTATAGGAAGCAGGGAAGATAAGGTTGGCAGGGAGCTGGAGTTGGGAGGGACATATGAGTCTGTGTTACAAACCTAGCAAAGAGGAAACTTAGTACAAAATATGCTAGAGTAATGGTGACACAGGACTTGTGAGAGTAACCAACAAATGTCTGACTTGACCTAAGGCCAACTCCAGAAGAAGAAACTCATATCTAATACTGCTTAGTTAGCCAAGAACCAGAGACTGGATAGACTAGAGACTTGGAGTAAAACCAAACACCATGGGTGAAGGGGAAACTTCTAGTTTCTTTATAAAGTCAGATATGTCAAATGATGGTCTGCTGGCACACACAGGTGAAAGGATGTTTTACTGGAGCAGACATAGGGAAAATGTTTTCATGAAGCAGACAGCAGTGACAGCAAACATGTGGAAGGGCCTGTAATAAAGGAGTATAAATGTGACCCCACTGACAGCAGGAGTCGAGCACTGTGCACTGGTTTGGTTTGCTCTGCCTTGCTATTCTTCACTAATGACATGCACATATTGGTTTGCCTTACAGAGTTCAACTTGTAGTAATGCTGCCATTGAAAGACGCTCATCCAAGAACTTCTTATAAGGATTCTGGAGCAGCTTGCAGCCTCAGGCTTGTTGACAAGCCTTGTGGTTTCTCCAGGATTGAACTGCAGTTGCTGGTTAATACCTGGGGTCTTTCCTGCCAAAAGGACTGGACTGTAGTTGCTGGTTCATGTGTGGTATCTGTCTAACTAAAACACTGGTCTGCAGATGCTGGTTCATATTTTGCATCCACTAGAGGACTGAACTGTTGCCAAAGAAGATTGAGCTCACTACAAAGAACTATTGCTAAACAGGTCCACTTCCCCAAGATCCTAATAGCTTTTTTTCTTCCACTGTCTCTGGTAAGTGGTGGGCAAGAGGGTAGGTTGAACATTTATTAAAAGTAGGTTGCAAAGAATGTATGCCTACTCATGGGTCTAAAAAATATCAATAAAATGAGTCCTAATGTTATTTTGGTATACTCACATATGTCAGAGAGGCTTCCTCTGGTATCAGATGGCAACAGATACAGAGACTCACAACCAGACATTATGTAGAGAGAAAGTCTAAACTGGAGGTCTCTATCAAGTCCCTCTCCTCAGAGCTCAGGGAATCCCAAGGAAGAGGATGTAGAAAGACTTTAGGAGTCAGAGGGGTAAAGGACATGAGGAGATCAAGCTGAAGTCCATAAACAAAGCAAGGTGCATATGGACTGAGATACTGAAACTCAAGTACAGGGCCTGCGTGGTTTTGTACCAGATCCTCTGTGTATATATTAAAGCTATTAGCTCAATATTTTGGGGGACTCCTGACTGTGAGAATGAGTGGGTCTCTGACTGCTTGTTTGTTATTTTTTCTTTCTATCTTTTTATTATTAATCATTTTACCTGCTTAAAATAATAATTATTTTATTTGTTTCAAATGATATCCCCCTTCCTGATCACCCTTCCACAGACCATCCACCCCATCCTCCTCTCCCTTCTCCCCTTTGTCTCTATGAGGGTGCTCCTCTACCCACTCACTCAGTCCCTCCTCACCACTCTAACATCCCCCTATGCTGGGAATCTAGCCTCTAGGAGATACCCTCCATTGATTTCTCTGACTCTTTTGTGCTCCAGGGACAATTTTACTCCTGTTGGGTTGCCATGTCTAACTTCAATATGATAGTTTTTGTTTTATATTACTATATTTTATTTTGTCAAGTTTGTTTTTTATCTCTTAGAAGTCTGTTCTTTCTAATGAGAAACAGAAATGAGTGAATCTGGAGGGGGTTGAATGGTAGGCAGGAAGAAACTGGGAAAAAGTAGGTTGAGAAACTTAAGGATATATAGTATGAATAGAGAATCTATTTTTAGTAAAATAAAAAGTATTAAAAACCAATTTTTAAAGATACCACCTGACAGAGTGGATAAGTGTTAATCACAAATTTATTTTCATGGTACAGATTATATAATATCTTATGTATAAGACATTTATATTCAAACATACACTGACTCCCAATAGAGGAAGAAGTATGTGAGTATTTTAAGATCAGACTTCTCTTTGTGTTCAAAATGGTGTCTGGCATGAGATAACTGCCAAATAATATAATTAAGTTCATAAATTTAGTTTTTCATTTGATCTATGAAGGTGTCTCTAGAGGACTGCAGTTGTCTTTTTGTTTTACTGTTTGGTTTACATTCACCCAGAAGTCATATGAGAGTGATTTTAAAAGTTATGTTTGTAGTGTCAGAGTGCTGCCTCTAGTGACATTTGACATCTTTGTAACATTCTGGAAAAGAACCAAATTCAGCTCTACAGTTCAATAAAGAGATGTGCTTATAGTCTGAATTCTTAGTGAAAGAGTAAAACATTCTACAATCCTTATCAATAACCTGTGCACTTCCTTCTTGCCATCTTCATTTCATTCTTGCTTTATTTAATATAGTTTATTCAAATGATAAAACAACATATATTCCTACCCTGAAATTTTAATTGCAATTTCAGTAAAATTGTATTTAACATAATATTTTGTAAATGATTGTCGATTATTGAAAACTGAATGTTTATTTAATCACTTTACCCCTGTATTAGGGTTTCCATTGCTGTGAAATGACACCATGACCAAAGCAACTCTTATAAAGACAAATATTTGATTGGAGTTGGCTACCAGTTTTCAGAGTTTCAGTCTATTATCATAATGGTGGGAAGCATGGCATTACGTAGAAAGACTTGGAGCTAGAGAAAAGAGTTTTACAACTTGCTCTGAAGCGGGAGATTGTTCTCTGCAGGCAACAAGGAGGAGGCTCTCTTCTATATTGGGCAGAGCCTGAGAATAGGAGGAGTCTTCAAAGACTATCTGTACAGCAACAGAAGCACTTCCTCTAATAAGGCCACACCTAATCCTATGAGTCCACAACTCCTAATAGTGCTACTCTCTGGGCCAAGCATATTCAAACCACTACAACCTTCTAGATTTTTCATGAAAACTTCAAGTGATTGAAAGTGATAGTATAGCTGGCTGACAACAAAATAAAACACTGGCAGAAATTTCTGATTTATCTTCAACTACCAGGTCTAGTAATGACAGATATCATACAATTCTCAATTATAGACAATAGTTGCTTGCATTTTCAACATGTTGGCCAAAATATGATCTGTCAACAATAATATAGTATCTTTGGTGTTCATAAATAATTTTATATAATTTTTCATAGACTAGAATTTGAATAAAAGAAATTAAGTATTTGAAATAAAAAAGATACAGTTCTTAGTAATCCAAATTTAGTAGATAACAATACATAAGTATTTTAAGGGAATCAACCTTATTTCTATGTCCTATATGGTTACCTCCTCAAAGCTTCATTCTTGCTAACAGACTTTGTGCATTGTCTTTTGTGGTGTTTGGACAATAGCAGCTTAGAATAATCATTTCTTTACTGAAGAAAATTGCTAATGATTTGCATTATTCCAGCTGATTCTTAATGATCCAGTTTCACAAAAAATCAGTAGATAAGGTCCCAGCAGCAAAGTCTAAAATAATCTTAACTCCCCTACACTCTCTGCGACACACTGGATGCACATCATTAAGGAATTGAGAGCCTTCCAAGTGCATCATAGGAATGCAGAGTCTACAAAACAAAGAAATCTTCACAATCACTTCTAACCTCTTTTATCTGAAGAAATTATAACGAGAGATCCCTTGGAGGCCAATTTCTTCCTCAATATTCACGTCAAAAATCAACATCAGCCCTGAGATGACACTGCTGTTGAGCTTTTTTTTTTTTTTTTAGATGAAGTACCCTGGAGGAACTGCAGTATGACTTTTTATAAATAATCAGAGCTGCTCAATTCTAAAGAAGGTAGAAAATAGGATTTTACATTAAACAACTCAAATCTGTGGGTTCCACAAGTCACATGCATTTAGAGTTGCAGACTTTATTCTAAAAACACTAGAACCATGTTCATTTTCTTCTATCTCGTTTTGTTTTAACTGAGGTTTGTTGTTGTTGTTGTTAGTTACTTGCTGTAAAATGAAGAACTATCTCGTTTCAAAGCTTTCCTCTGCTTCTGGATGATGCATACATTCTGGCGACCATAATAATCAGGTGTCTATTCCAATTCTGAGAGGATACTTCAGAGGAAACACATTTCCCAGGCATTTCAAGTACTGCACATCTTTAAAAGTATGCCAAGAAATACAGTGTCATCTTCAGTAACACAGTGGGTATGTAGGTCCTTAGGTGGCTAGAATGAACCTAGACTTTCCTGATATGTGGCTGAGTTGAATAAGTGTTCTAGGAAAACTGGTGAACAAAGAGCTCAAGGAAAGATATGCATGACTAATGAATACATTTTTGTGTATTCCCACCAAGGTGCTCAATAAGGAACAAAGGGAACACATTTCTGTCTCATTCTTTTAAGTATCTCTGTGTGTATCTGTAACTACTATATGAAGCTATGTCTTAGAAGAATATTACAAAGAGCACAAAAAGAAAGCCTATGAATCTCTCAAATAAAATATAGTTTAAAAAACAAGAAATAAAATTCTAAAATGATAGCTCCTTACTTTTTGGAGACAGGGTTTCATTTTTAGTTAAAAAAATCTTCATCTCAAAATGTTTATTTTATTTACATATTCAATAAGGTTAAATAGATAAATAGAAAGAATCTAAATAGGTAAAAATTAGGTACCATGGTAAATTTCACAGATATGGTTATAGTATGAGTGCATTGTTTTCATAAAATTTCCCTTCAATTTGAATAAACAAACAATAACCTGTAAAAGTAATACAATTTAATTGTACTTTATGTAATGAAATAAAAAAGTGATAGGACATGTAGCTAAAGCAGATTCTCTGTAAGTGATGTAAGGGATGAGAATGGACTTAACACTGGGTAGGAAAAGGGAGGGGCAGGTGAGTCAGGTGTGTGTGTGGGATTAGGTGTATGGAGAGCAGAGGAAAAAGAATGGAAGTCTGGTGTCCAGCAAACTCTAAGATATGCCAGAAACCTGGTACCAGGGAAAGCTAAAGGCTGCCCATGGGGACTTCTCTAGCTGAGACTCCTAGCAGTGGAAGATGATGGATTCTGAATGGCCAATTTCTGTAGCCAGGCAGGACACCTCCTAGGGGAGGGATAAGGGCAGCAACCCACCCACAAAACCTTTGACCCAAAATGTGTCCAGCTTATAAGATGTGCTGGGACTAAGGTGGAGCAGAGACTGAGATTGAACAACCAATGACTGGTCCAGTTGTGACCCATCCCGTGGGCAGGAACCAATCCCTGACATTAACAATATTCTGTTACACTTGGAGACAGGAACAAAGTACAACTGTCTTTGGAGAGGCTTCACCTAGCAGCCAATGGAAACAGATAGAGACCCACAGCTAAACCTTATATAGAGCTGGGGAGTCTTGTAGAAGTATTGGGGTAAAGATTGAGGAATACAAAGAGAATAGGGCCTCAACAGGACAATGAACAGAGTCAACTAACTTGGACCCTTGTGGGCTCCCAGAGACTAAATGATCAACTAAATAGTGAGTATGGGCTGGACTTACCCTACCTCCCATCCCCTCCCAATATATATCTAGCAGAAGAACAATTTGTTGTTCATGCAGGTCCCCAAACACCTGAAACTGAGGCTTACCCTGAATCTGTTGCCTGCATATAACTATGGTTCCCATAACTGGGCTGCCTTATCTGGCCTCAGTGGGAGAGGATTCTCCTAGTCCTGCAGTGACTTGATGAGCCTTCGCATTGGTAGATGAGTGATACTCAGGGGCTTGCTATTCTCAGAGAAAAAAAGGGTAGGGATAATGTGGGGAAAATACATGTGAAAGGATATGGGAAGGAGAGGGAGACTGATACTGGAATGTAAATAAATTAATAACAAATAAATAAAATCTCAAAGTAAAAAGTCAAAGAAAAACAAAGCAAACAGAAATAATGATCCCTGATACAAAAGAAGCTTAATATTCTCCGTGAAAATCAAGGAATCTTAGGTATAATTTGAATCCGTGTCAGGGTTTACTTAGCCTCAAACTGCAATATATGCACATATACTATAATATTAAGTTAGTATTAAAAATTTGGTATTGCTATGACACACCTAACCATGTATTTTGGGAAGTCAAGATAGAAGAATCTTGGAGCTTATTACTGAGAAAAATAGGCTTCCTTTCCTGCTATCTGATATAAACAGATCAGTTCTCTCCTACAACTTTCCCTGAAGAGAAATGGAATAAACTGTTTCTGCAAAGTACATTGCATTAAGTGGTATTTCAATATTGTTGCTGAGCAATCTTGCAACTGATTTTGGAATTTTATAATAGTAATCATATGTAACATAAAATTAAATGTATAAGTATTTGTATACTTATACTATATAAAATATGTAAACTTATGAGTCAACATAATAATCTTGTATATTAGATATATATGCTTTGCTCTAGTGTTATATAAATGTGAACTTGAATGTATGGTTGGAAATTTTAATTAAGTAATATGACTTTTATCTTTTTTTAATACATCTTATAACACTTTTCAACATGAAATTCCTTTTATCCAAAAGCAAAGCAAAACAAGATATTTTAGGCTGAATAAACAGAGACATTAGATAACTAGTAAGGGATAAATGGGTAGGAATTTTTTCCCATAGAAGGAAAACAAAATATAATTTTCCAAAAATATAAAAATAGGAAGGGAGTGGAAGAGCAGGGTACAAGAGGGAATATGGAGTGGAACACCTAACCTTAAAGTCCTTCTGAAAAGTCATATGGAAACCTAATAGTGTAGAACCTTCCTAAAATATATACATATGTCAAAGTAGTCACTAAATAACTAGGGAGATTAGCATTCACGTTGGTGCAAGGTACTTTTTGCTAATGGAGAAGAGAAGCAATCATCAATTTCATCCAGCTAGAACAGATGGCTACATGCATGATAAACAGGTGTAATAAGGGCACAAATATTTTTTGTGGTAATCAACCACATTTTCATTGGGTTTAAGGCCCATTCCATGTGACTAACCCATTAATGGCACTGATAAAGTGGACCTGAGACTAGACAGGTTACAAGCCTAGAGTAATACCTACTACTGTTATTCTGCTAAAAGAATATAGAAATAAAATGACACCAAATGACATAATGCTATAACCATATATATCACTGCTTCACTCAAAGCTTACCATAGAATGTTCTTCTTATAGAAGATGGTCAATAAAAAAGAGACACATAAATTAAAACTGTGTAGAGACTGAGAGATTTTGGAGTGGCCATTCCAAAATAAGTTGTGTTTATCAAGCCTCTACTCTCAACTATGTGAGTCTATACAAAGGAGATAGTAGAAAGGTTGTGACCAGATGGGTTGTTTGGCTTCAAAAAAATTTCATCTTCCAGACATGACACAAGACAGGACTAATAACCATATGACCTCAGCAAAATTTTGATAGTAAAAACAAGACCTGCAGGATTTCAACTCAGATAAAATACCAGCATTGAGCTGGGAAAGTGTATACAAAACCTGGCCATAACTAAGGATTTCTCTTTGTAATTCAGTCTCCTATGTAGGGCCATTAGATACATCAACCGCACCCCAGAGCAAGGCCCATGCCTAAGAGTAGTTGGCCAACACTATGCAGACTTCATGTTTCTTTCTCTGTATGCTATGTTTTATTTTTTGTAGTTTTTATATTATTTGGCTTCTTTTGTTGTTTTTTGTTTTTATTTAAGTTTTTTATTTTGATTATTTAAGAGAAAGAAAGAGAAACAATGTGGAGTTGAGTGTGTAGGAAGGTATAGAGAATCATAGAGGAGGTATGAGAAGCAAAGTTTATGATTAAAATATGTTGTTTTAAAACAAAATTTTAAATGAAAACAGAAAGATATATAGTGTATGAAATTCACAAAAATAAATAAAAGCATTATTGTTCTGAAAAAATAATTTATTAAAATAACAAAAAAGTAATTAAAATAACATTTTTTTACAAAGCAAAAGGAGTAGAGAAATGACTCATTGATAAAGAACACCTACTCTTCAGTGAGATCCCAGCACCAGTGTTAGCAACTACTCAGCCATCTGATTATCGTTTTCTGGCCTCTGCAGGTAACTGCTTACAAGCATACACACAAACACATACCCACACGTCTACCTACCCCCCTACACACAAGCAAAAATAAATCCCCCAAAAAACCAATAAATGATACAATTTAACTTTAAAATAATTGCTTATTTATTTAATTAAATAACAGAAGAATACTTACAGGATAAATATTAACAAGGATAAAACTCTTACACCATTGTAGATGTATAATTGAACTGCATTTTTGATATGCTCTTTTTTCATCACTTTTTTGTGGGGTTATATCTTCATAGATAACTAACATTTACATGAATATTTTCTAATTCAGGCTTTATTTTCTTCTTTGATGATTTATATTTAATTTTTAATGTTGGTCCATATTATCTTGTCACTGTAGCAATACTGACTACTTGAAGTTTATTCTTCAGATTTATCACAAAGTAAATTTGAAGAAGTTATTGTTTAAATTCCTATAGGTGGATGTTAATATTTTATATTTTTAAATTACTTCTGCTAGATGCAAAATAATATATTATGGTTTCATTTTTTTAAAGGTTCTTAAGTGTAACATTTCATTTACTTGTGGCATGAATTATCGTTGAAAAATTCTGATGAAAATTTTTAATTTCAATTCTACTAAGACAAATGTTCTTGTTTTATATATTCTTCAAGAATTTTTTTTAACATTTTTAATTTTTCTGGAATCTAAGGGTAAAATTGTATAATAGTCTCTTTTCTAAGGAATAGATGATATCCCAGGTAGGATACATTCAATCTTATTTTGAACAGTTTTCTATAAATATTAAAAGAGAATATAAATAATATCCTTCATGTAGAAGGAAACTAGATACTGGATAAATGACAGTTATCCCTATTCCTTTGTCAACTTATTAACTTACAGACTCTATTTTGTTACCATGACTGTTGTGGGTTTTTTTCATGTTTGGCAATCCTAATTACTAAATTCCTGGCTTCTTTACATGGATTCTGGGTCTCAAACTCATCTTCAGGCTTGTAGGGGCCAGACTTGAGTAAGTTACCTCCCCAGGCATGCGTAACATTTATTTTATTCATTAATTTAATTAGAACATTGTTTACATTTTTGCTGTCAACCATAATCATTTGTTTATTTGAACTAAAGTCACCTGACTTCATTAGAAGCATCAATTGCTGTCAGTAAATGAAAGTGAGCTTGACTTTCATAATTAACTATAAAGATAAGAGGTTGATTTCTAATAGGATAGACAATATTTTAATGAGATGACAATGAAAATCAAGGATAGGGTCTTGGTTTAATGTAACCTGTGTGATGAAATTAAACAGCGAACACTAAACTGTTTTCTGAAAATGCCACCCTCTCAAAGTTCATTACTTAGCCCTTTTTCTAAACAGAACATGCTTAAACGAATTAAGAAAGGACTGGAAATAAGGTTTCCAAGGGTGTAATTTTACTTTACTATTACTTTCCTGGTTCAACTTAGAAAATCACTATGAACTGAAACTTTTTTTGTGTTGTACTTGGGCATATCTCCCCCTTTTTTATTTTATGAAGATACTGTTTTAAAATTCCATGGGCTTGTTCAACAGTTTCTTGTCCTTGACAATTATAAGGAATCCCCATAACATGGGTAATGTTAAATTGCTGCTAAAGAGTCTCAAATGTCTGACTGCCATAGCCAGTTCCATTATTTGTCTGTTTGTTTGTTTTCCTTTTTCATTTTTTATTATTGGGTACTTTATCTACATTTCAGATGTTATCACTTTCCCCATTCCCCACCCCCATTTCCCCTCCCTTGAATTTCCCCTCACTAGGGCATCCAGCCTTCAAGGGACCAAGGCCCTCCTCTCCCACTGATGCCCTACAAGCCCATCCTTCTCTACAAATAAAGCTAGAGACATAGGTCCCTCCATGTGTGTTCCCAGGCTAGCTATTTAGACCCAGGGAGCTCTGGTTAGTTGATATTGTCACTCTCCCCATGGGAACACAAGCCCCTTCAACTCCTTCAATCTTCTCTCTACCTCTTCCACTGGGAACCCTGTGGTCAGTTTAATGGTTAGCTGTGAGCATCCACCTCTGTATATATCAGGCTCTGGCAGTGCCTCTCAGGAGACAAGTATATCAGGTTCCTGTCAGCATGCACTTTGGGACATCCACAACAGTGTTTGCATATGATGATATCATCTGAGAGGGATCTCAAGGTGGGGCAGTCTCTGGATGGTCTCTCCTCTAGTTTCTGCCTCACACATTGTCTTATATTTGCTCCTGTGAGTATTTTGTTACTCCTAAGAAGGACTGAAGCACCCACACTTTGGTCTTTCTTTTTCTCGGGCTTCACATGGTCTGTGAGTTATGTCTTGGGTATTGTGAGATTTTGGGCTAATATCAACTTATCAATGAGTGCATACCATGTGTCTTCTTTTGTGATTGGGAAGCTTTAATTCCTTCATTTGTGGCTAGTGCAACGGGTTAACAAATGAATATGTTGTTTATCATATCTGATTCTCAGGGACAATGCAGTGAAAAGAGAGAATCCATTCTCTTAAATTTTCCTGTGACATTCACACACATGCTGTGGCACTCATGTATAAACAAAATTAATAAGTATAATTAAGTATACATATCTTCTTAAGATCATATTTTGTCATTAACTGGAGTAATAAAATTAATAAAAAGAAGAATTTGGGGTATGGTATCTTAGAGTTGGATCTCTAGTTCTATTAAACACCGAGTAAGTTTAAATAATCTATTAAGCTTTTCTTTGTCCTTAGTATCATAATCTGAAGAATGAAGGTAGATGATATAATTATTTTATCTCAAAGAATGTAAAGAGTAAAGAGGACAATTTAGATCATTGTATGACAGGTAGTTTCTTTGTACTATTTGTTATTTTTAAGGGCTCATATATAATGGGGTTTCATAGTAAATTCATAAGTAATTCGTTATTGACTATACTTATTATAGGACTTGTTCAACATATTTTGTCTGAGCATATCATATATTTTACATTTCAACCTTAACTTAGATGTGGATTAGAGATAAAGGGGAAGGGAGAAAAGTTAAAGGTCTTGTATTCATCTCCTATCCCTATAGTAATATTAGTTTAACTTCACTTTCAATTACATTGTCTCCTGTAAATTAACTTAGAAATCACTTTCTAAATGTGATGTATTTATTCTTTCACCCCAGTAATTATAATTTAGTCAGCTGAATAGGATATTTTTATTAATGGGTTGGTACTGTTTAGTTGCCTTAGGCTTATCCTTGTTAACATCAGCTCTTGCTGATATAAACAATGCCTACCTGCCAACAAAACTGTAAAAGAGGCCAAGTTTAGTTTGGGCTATTTTCCTCTGCTAGTGACCCCCCTCCTATGTGCCTCTTGTCCCTCTTTTTGGCATACCCTCCTCCCTACTCAGTTGCCTCTTTCCAAGCCAACTTCTATTGTCACCTGAATGTCAGCTCAGTGAATAGCTAATGATAGTGTTGCAAAATCATCAATTTGGAGATTAGCATCATGCAGAGTTGGTAATTTTAAAGACACATAAAAAAGAAATAAAAACCAAAATATAATGGTGTTATATGTTACCGATAGTAAGTGACAATACATAAGAAATCAAATATTCTACTCAAAAGTGTTTTGGCTTTTGTGAGTACAAGAGTCAAATGTTCAAATGTGATTAGTTTGAAACAAGAGAAACATTAAAATTAAACCAAGAAAATGTCCAAAATGCTGATGGTAATTTATTTTTAAGACTCTTATATACAGATATTTATATTGTTCTAAAAGAAATATTAAATGGAGGCATTGATTCATTGGGTTCTTATTCACTATAATTTAAATGTAAATGAATACTGAATAATTACTAAGCACTACTGAAAAAAAGAAAGGAGATATGGGTACTACCAGAACAAAAGAGGGTATTTGTAAATCAAGGAAAAGTAAATTCTGTAATAGTACCTGAATGTCTTTCAGTATTTTCTTGCAGATAAACTTAACAAAGCCTATATTTTATTATTTCAAATAACAAGTAGAATCTGAAATGTAGTCTTAAGCAAAGCTGATATTTTTGGAGCTTAGGCATTGGTTCCTTGCACTTCATCTTATAGGAAACTTCTGTTATATGAGTGATAATTCTGGAGCTAGTTTTATAGACTCTCATAGGATGGACCATTTTACTCTTGGCAATATCAAAGAGAATAAAGAACATTCTGTTGCTAAAGTTTGACTTAATATCTGTGAAAGTGCATGGATGTAAAAATTATTGGTGATCCAAATGTTTGTCTAATGCTCATCACCACTTTCCAAATTTCTTACTTAACAGTTTCTTGTCAAGTTAACACATTCCACCACCCACCCCCACCATTTTACTCTTATTTTTGCTGAGAATCATAGTCTACTTTGCTATATGAAATCTGGAAAACTGGGGATACCTACTACTTTCTTACTCTTCTAAGTTTCTATTATATGGGCCCTAGAAATCAAATTTGGGTCATTACATTTGGCAGGAGGCATTTTACCTTTAGAACTACCTTCCCAGCCCAAAGCTGAGCTTCACCTTATACTGTGCAGTTACCTAAGGTTCTTCACTAGGAGAAAGGTAAACATAGTGTTTCTTTATTTCTTATGATTATCACTGTCGTACAGTTACCTATAGTTCAAGTACTATATATTGATCTGATTTCCTCATTATCTTTTTTTTCCTTTTTTTTTTTTACGTACACAGAGGAGGCCAATTATTATTCTGAGAGATAATACAGATTAGATTCATGTTAAGAATTTAGATGGATCTTTCAGTGGACTCTAACTATAACAGTGTGAAAATAGTTTACAATAGTATATATTTTATGTGTTTTATTGTGAATTTTTATTCATGTCACTGACTTTTGTTTATATTGTTGCAACAAAGAAGTTCATCACTTCTTGCTTTCTTCATTCAGTGATTTCTTTTACTCATCTATTTTCATGATGTCTATTGGTAGAAAGCAGAGATTGTTACATTGCCCATTCAAAACAATAGAAGTATCCACTCCTATAGTCTATGTTCTGACTACTTGAAGATCTAGAAACGCTTCTAGATTTTTCTTTTTATTTGATATACACCAAATTCTTAGGTGGTATAAGGTTGGGTAGGGGAGAGGAGAGTTTATACACTAATTTTAATCAGTCTGTTTTCAGCAATATGAAGATTTATTAACTATGAACTCATAGAAGTTTCCAAAGATCACAATTTATGAAATTATTATTCTCTGAGTTGCACTTGCATTGTTCCGTGATTGTTAGTGATTTGGTGAGGGACTTTGTGAATACACCCAGACTTATGTCATTATATTACCTATATTTGGTGCCACAGATCCTGTTTTACTCTAACAGGGTTTGCAGTTCAAGTTCACTGTGATTATTTAGTCCTTAAACTAATATACCCATATACAGTTTGTCCCAAGGAAAAGCAATTACATTTAATAGTACTTGGGAGCACAGAAATTATTCACTAGAATGTAATAAAAATGTTGTTAGGTGGTAACATCTGTGCCTATTATTTTCTAAATGAAAAGATTTCCCCTCATATACCATTGCTTAAGTGTAAGAGAAGGAATTTAATATTTATTTCAAAACTAAGAGAATAAAACAGATTCATTTCTAAAGTCAGAGAAGGCTATGCAACACTGTTACTTTTGAAACTTCTCAATCACAGTATGAAAAAATAAATAAAAAATAAAACAAATGAACAAACAAGCTATATAATGGCATGTTGGTGGCAAGTAATCCATATTATTTGCTGTTTGTTAAGAAAGGAAAACTAATAGCACTGGCAAGGTGGATAACTAGTTAAGAGTACATGTATCTATTAATGGAGACTAAGTTCAGTTCCTATCAACCATGCCAAGTGGCTGATAACCACCTTTAAATCCAACTTCAGAGGACTCAACACCTTTTTTTCTTGCCTCCATGAGCACTCTCACACATATATACACAAACAGAAACACACATACACATAAATATATATGCATAAAAATGAAAAGGAACCACATGGAGGAAGAAAATTGGAGATTTATGTAATGACATTCCATTGTGTAACTATGGAATTCTCAAGAGCAAAGAAAAGGTAAAAAGATTAAAATATATTTTATAAATTTAAAATAACTAATAAATAAAAATTAGAAATAAAACTAAGTTAGGTTTTATTGTTTAAAATGTACCTTAATCACTAAGAAATATCAAATATAGATCCTGCATACCTGACAATGCCTGTAGGTATATACAGTCTGGTAAAAGAAAAATATCACAATGCTACCAAAGTAAATGGCTGGGTATGTGTACTCTTAATAAGAAAATCCTCACTAAAACAAGTGAATGTGGTTTGGATGTGAAATGTCAATCCAGAAATATTGTGTTTGAATACTTGGCCCAAGATTGTGGCAATACTTTGGAAATTTCTAAAATATTAGTATATAGTACTTGACTGTCGTATATGATGTTATAAGGGCAGGACTTGAGAGTGAGTTACTTCTGGCTATAATTCTCTAATTTCATCATAATGTAACAAACAATAGGTACCTACTCCTACTACCACTGGAACAATCCATTCCTCACACAATATCTTATAAGCTATAACCCATGAACAAACATATATTCCATGAGAAAAAATAAATCCTCCATGCCTGAAGTTGTTTCTTTCACATGTTTTGTTATGTCAGTGGAAAAGGTACCTAATAAAAGGCCCAAACAGTGAAAGGTAATTATATAACATATTGCTGGTGAAAACTGAGATTGGACAGACTCTCTCTTAAGGATATATAGACATATATCCTTTGTTCAGTGTCTTATGCATTTTATTTATTAAAGTCTTTGCTTATAGAAATTTGAGCTTATGCATTAGAGTGTGAGTTTTGTGAAGAGAGAGATGAAACCTTGCCAAGTGCTGTATTTATAATGTAGATCATGATATCTCCAGTGAACAGTAGCAGCAGGTTAACAAATAGTTCTTTATTTCTCAATTCATTCTGTTTTCTAAAGAGGATATTTGATAACTCTGATTCTTTATCATTTATTCACTCTTCCTAAAAACCATACAGTTCATTTTGATCAATTACCTATTCTTCAATTTTATGGTAAAGTTATCAGTGTCCAAAGACAATCACACCTGCAGTTAAAGGATGATCAAATACTATGGGAATAGCTGTTTTCTCCCTAAAATTTGACTCAAGATGAAAAACATTGATGCAGAAAATGTTTGGCACTCATCTATCCTAGCAGTTCCTGTCAGGATAACATGAGTGAAAAAAATTGCTACAACTCTTCCAAAGTCCCAAGTTTCCATCTCCTTTAATGGTGTTATAATTTAGATAGAATTCACAGCATCCTGAAAGTATAAGTGTGTTTCTTAGTCACTCTTACATCCATGTGAGCCCATGGGACCATATCTGAACTAAAGGTATATTACGAATAGAGATTTAAGGTGTGTAATTTTTAAATGGTATCTTTAAACCAGCAAACACCCCTCTGGTCATTCTTTTCTTTTTATACCATGCTTGGATTAACATGACAAAACCACTTATCACTCTATACCTCCACAGATGGATTCTGCCCTGCAATTTCCCACAAAAGAAAACAATCAATCAATCGATCAATAGATAAATATAAACTGTAAAATAAAAAAATCTTGCTATGGAGGCTGTGACGTTTTGCCCAAATGGCTTTACTTGCAAATGTTCATTGCAATATATTAAGGCATCTGACTTCTGTTACACCATCAATCCTGGATCATCACCCAGTACTCCTCTCAGATATCCATTTTTTGTCCTGTGTCATGGAGATTCTGCAGCTTTGGTTCTATGCAATTGGTCCCTTCATGTTCTCTAGTCATTCATAAATGAGTTAGATGTTGTGGTCAAACATCCCAAAGTTCCATATCTGGGCCTGGGTGGTTGCTAAGCTGGTCAGTGCACCAACTCTCTCACACCCATGTGACCAGGGCCAGCTTGCCTGTGCCTATGCTACTAGGGCCAACTCTCCTGTGCTGCCTATGCAAGGTATGGAATAAGTGCTCTTCTAAGTAACTAAGAGGTTAAATAAGAAGATTGCTAGAGTATTTTAATGGAAGAGAATTTTACTAGGGAGAGAAATAATTTATAGAATATCTTTCAACCAACAAGATACAGTAGAATGATATAATAAGTTATTGTAACCCCTAAAATTAACCTTTTATGGGTTTTGTTTATATTTAACTGAGAAGTAGAAATTGTAACAAAAGTGGAATTTTCTTTTGTTCTTGTCAATTCTGTATTTCTCCCTGCCTTCTTTCATGATCACTTAACATATCTACTTCATTGGTCAGAATTCTGAGAAAAACAAGATGATGAAAATTTATTATAAGTAATTGACTTTCCATCATTCTAGAGGCTGATGAGCTGTAAGACTTTCAGGTGCTGGATAATCTGCAGACCAAGGAGAGCCAATGGTGCATTTCCAGTTCATAAGCCATAGGGTATGGGATTCAATTCAAACAATAAAGTGTGAAAACTCTAATGTCCCAGTTCAAAAATAATCAAGAAGTCATCATCATATTTTACCTGGAGAAAGGCCAACCTCTTTTTCTCTTCAGATCCTCTGATTATCTAGCAAATCCTTCTTTCTTCAAAGTGCTAAGGGTTTTAATCACTTGACAGTTTTGTACATACATATAATGTGTTCTGATCAGATTCAACCTTATATTCTCTACTCCCTTAACCCTACAACTTTGTTCTCCCAATTTTATGCACTTCTTTTTAAAGGGAAATTTAGTCCATGTAATGATATTTGCACATGCCTGGGCAACTGGATCATGCAGTCTTATGCAAGCCACATCTCTGAACTAAAGAGACTTTCTGTCCTGTGGAGCTAATAAAGGCTGTTGGTACAGCAAAGGAGAGTATTAATCTAATGGAGTGACCTGTTAAGATTTCACAAGCTATACTATCTGACAGAAAGTCTCTAAAAAGCACAAAGATATATAAAAAAAAAAAATAAACAATACAACAACAACAACAATAAAAACCTAATGTGGTAGTGTAAGCCTTTCTTTCTTGCACAAGAAAGAAAATAACTTCTGAAACATTTCCTAATATGTATACAACTATAGACTTCATCCTACTGCACCAAACAAACAAACAAGAAAAAAAAAGCTTACATATGTTTTGGTGAAGGTCTCATCCTGGCCCTTTATTAAGAGATAACTTCCTTCTACTTGAGTTTGACATACAAGTAAAGCCTTTCTTGTTCTACTAAATACTTGTATCATTCTCATTGCTAGAGAGATGGCTATGTGGGCGAAAGTGATCATGGACAAGCTTGATGACCTGTGTTTGATTCATTGAATCTATCCTATAAGGACAGAACTTCATCCTCAAATAGTAATCTGACCTTCACATGTGCAATGTGAAAAGCACACGTCCCCCAACACACACACACACACACACACACACACACACAAACACACACACACACACACACACAGAGAGAGAGAGAGAGAGAGAGAGAGAGAGAGAGAGAGAGGGACACAGAGACAGAAAAAATAGTCATAATAAAATAAACGTTACAGAAATAAATAAAAAGATTGAAGTTAAAAATCATCTTCTCTGAAGAAGTATATAATTTTTATTCAATGATTAATAGGTGATTTGAGCAGGTAGAAGAAAAGATGGAGAAATTCAAATAGAGAAAAAATGATATTTTCTAGAAACAAACAGTAAATGATGAAAAATAAAGAAAGAGAAATCTTTAGGAGTCTAACCCCTCCTGGCTCACACTCTAACCATTCCACATCTCATACCTCATCACTGCCCCCTGTGTCTATGAGGATATCCCCACTGCCAACACCCCTCTCCACCAGACCTCTAAATTCCCTGGGGCCTTCAATCTCTTGAGGGTTAGGTGCATCTTCTCTGATTGAACCCAGACCCGGCTGTCCTCTGCTGTGTATGTGTTGGGGACTATATATCCCCTGGTGTGTACCGCCAGGTTGGTACACAGTCCAGTGTTTGAGAGATCTTGGGGTCCAGGTTAATTGAGACAACTGGTCCTCCAACAGGGTCACCTTCCTCCTCAGCTTCCTCCAGCCTTTCCCTAATTCAACCAAAGGTGTCAGCAGCTTCTGTCCATTCGTTGGGTTCAAATATCTGCATCTGACTCTTTAAGCTGCTTGTTGGGTCTTTCTGAGGGCAGTCATATAGGTCCCTTTTTGTGAGCTCTTCATAGCCTCAGTCGAAATTCTGATCCATAATTGTTCCTGTTGAAAAGAATTGTAGGGATGGAAATGGAGAGGAGCCTGAAGAAAAGAAAGTCCAGAGAAAGGCCCATAGTAGGATCCAGCTCAAAGGGAGATCCCAAGGAGACTATTTCTTATATATCAAAAGATCTATAAAGTTAAAGGTCTATGAAGAGAAGAAAAAGATGAAGAAATGACAAAAAGAAATACTGAACAAATAATAATTCTTCTTTCCCTAAACTAGATGGAAATCCTTAAACTATACATCCAAGGAAATCAATGAATTCTGTAAAATGTAAATTGAAAGAAATCTCTACCTAAATTCATTATAATCAAAATGTTAAAAGACAACATGAAACCAAGAAGAAAATAACAATTTGCACATATAAGATCTTCAATAATCATAAAATCAGAGACAGTAATGACATATTAAAAACATTAAACAAAAAATTGGTCAAACACGTATACTAATCTCAAAAATCACTGTCCATCAAAACTGAAGGACAAATCAAGGTATTTCCAGAAAAATAAATGTAACAGATAAACTGTCACCAGTGCTGCAAAAAGTATGAGGAGTCCTGTCATCACAAATAAAAGGATATAGATGATAACTAGTGTTCACATGAAGGAATAGTGAGCATTTATAGTAGTAAACACAGTACAAATATAAAATAAAAATTAATTATGTTTTGTTTATTACAGATTTTCACTCATTTGACTTGTAAGATAACTACATATGCAGTAGTTAAAACTATGTTTAAATGGGTATATAATTTAAAGAAATGTAACTTATAAAAATATAGAAAGGAAGAAATAGAATTACTTTTTTATAGAGTTGCCATCAATGTGGCATTAACCTTACTAAAATGCTGTAATTTATGGTGCTATATGTAATTTCCATACTACCATCAAAGAAAAGTTTGTGAAAATAATAAGGTTAAATTACAGAACTTACAAATATGAGGTCAAAATGTTAATTCAAGAAAAATAAGGCATTAATAGAGAACTAGAAAATATAATGATATAAAACATATAGCAAACAATTCATAAAATAGTATATAAAATCCTAGCTTGTCAGTAATTATGTATAATATGAATGGATTACATAACATAGTTGAAAGTAAATAATGGAAAGAAATAAGAAAATATGATCACATTAAGAGAAATAAAGCCCTAGCACATATTTCATAACTGTGCAGCTCATTCTCCATTGTTGCTATGTCTGACTTTAGGGGGAGAGGATGTACCTAATCTGGCCGACAGTTGAAATGTCAAGGTATAAGGGTACACAGAAGTGCCTCACCCTCCTGAAGGAGAAGAGGAGGGAGATAGGAGGAGGGACTCTGTGAGAGTGAGACAGTTAGAAAAATACAAAGTACAAAAAGCTCCTAACCCAAAACATCCTGGAAATTGAGAACACAATGAAAAGAGAAAACTTAAAAATAGTAGGAATAGAGGACAGTGAAGATTCTCAATTCAAAGAGCCAGAAAACATCTTCAACAAAATCATAGAAGAAAACTTCCCTAACCTAAAGTAAGAGATGATCATAAACATACAAGAATCCTACAGAACACCAAATAGATTGGACCTGAAAACAAATTCCACCTGTCACATAGTAACCAAAACACCAAATGCACAAAACAAAGAAATAATATTAAAAGCACTAAGGGAAAAAGGTCAAGTAAGATATACAGACAGACCTATCAGAATTATACCAGACTTTTCCATAGAAACTCTAAAAGCCAGAAGATATTGGTCAGATATCAAGCAGATCCAAAGAGAATACAAATGTCATCCCATGCTACTATACCCAGCAAAACTCTCAATTACCACAGATGGAGAAACCAAGATATTCCATGAAAAAAAAAAACAAATTTAAATAATATCTTTCCACTAATACAGCACTACAGAGGATAATAGAAGGAAACTTTCAACACAAGAAAGGAAACTACACCCAAGAAAAACCAAGAAATTAATCATCTAACAACAAACCCAAAAGATAGAACCATACAAACATCATACTACCTCTAACAACAAAAATAACAGGAGCCAAAACGCATTGGTCTTTAATGTCGGTCAACATCAATGGGATCAATTTCCCCATAAGAAAACATAGGCTATCAGACTGAATACATAAATTGGAACCAGCATTTTGCTGCATAGAGGAAACACAACTCTATATGTGACAAAGACAGACACTACCTCAGAGTAAAAGGACAGAAAAAATATTCCAACTAACTGGTCCCAAGAAACAAGCTGGAGTTGCTACTCTAATATCCAATAAAATAGTTGTTCAACCAAAAGTTATCAAAAGAGAATGGAAAGGATGCATATGACTCAAAGAAAAATCCATCAAGATGATCTATCAATTCTGTACACATATGCTCCAAACACAAGGAAACTCACATTAGAAAAAGAAATGTTACTGTTACTAAACATTAAAACTGTTTTTGAACCTCACACAATAATAGTGGGAAACATCAACACCCCACTCTCACTAATAGACAGATCATGGAAACAGAAACTAAACAGAAACACAGTGAAACTAACAGAAGTTGTTTACCAAATTGATTTAACAAATATCTACAGAACATTTTACCATAAAACAAAATAATATACCTTCTTCTCAGTATCTCATAGAACCTTCTCCAAAATCGACCATATGATCAGACACAAAATAAATCTCAACAGATACAAGAATATTGGAATTATCCCATGCATTCTAGAACAAAAAGAAGCAAACACACAGAAGAGGAGTAGACAGTAAGAAGTAAACAAACTCAGGGCTGAAATTAACCAATTAGAAACAAAGAGAATTATATAAAGGAGCACCAAAACTAAGAACTGGTTCTTTGAGAAAATAAACAGAACAGATAAACACTTAGCCAAACTAATTAAAGGGCACAGAGACAGTACCCGAATTAACAAAATCAGAAATGAAAATGGAGACATAACAGTAGAAACTGAGGAAAGTAAAAAAAAAAAATCATCAGATCTCACAACAAAATTGTAAACTCAAGAAAACTCTAAAATCTAGATGAAATGAATCATTTCTAGACTGATACTAGATACAAAAGTTGTATCAAGACCAGATAAACTATCTAAACTGTCTCATAAACCCTAAGGGAATAGAAGCAGTCATTAAAAATTAAGTTCCCTTCCCCCCCAAAAAAGCCCAGGGCCAGATGGTTTTAGTGCAGAATTCTACCAGAACTTTAAAAAGACCAAATACCAATAATTCTCATAATAATCCACAAACTAGAGACATGAAAAACTAATTTGTTGCATGAAGCCACAATTATGCTGATACCTAAATCACACAAAATCCCAACAAAGAAAGAGAACCTCAGATCAATTTCGCTTATGACTATTGATATAAATATACTCAACAAAATTCTCACAAACCAAATCCAAGCACACATCAAAACTATCATTCACCATGATCAAGTAGGCTTCATCACAGGGATACAAGAATGTTTCAATATATGGAAGTTCATCAACATAATCCACTGTGTAAACAAATTCCAAGCAAAAATCACATGATCATCTCCTTAGATGCTGAAAAATTCTTTGACAAAATACAACACCCTCTTTATGATAGGAGTCTTGGAGAGATCAATAGTTAAAGTCTTAACATAATATAAGAAACATAATAAAAGAAACATACAGCAAAACAACAGCCAACAGTAAATTAAATGGAGAGAAACTTGAAGCAATTTCACTAAAATCAGGGACAAGACAAGGCTAACCACTCTCTCCCTATTTATTCAATATATATCTTCAAGTTCTAGCTAGAGCAATTAGACGAGTGTGGGTCAAATGGATATAAACTTGAAAGGAAGAAGTCAAGGTAACATTATTTGCAGATAATATGATACTTTATTATCTATTCAGAGAACTCCTTTACGTGATAAACAACTCCAGCAAAATGGCTGGATATAAAATTAACTCAAACAAATCAGTAAACTTCCTCTATACAAAGGATACATGGGCTGAGAAAAAATTTAGAGAAACACCCTATACAATAGGCACAAATGATATAAAATATCTTGGTGTAACTCTAACCAAGGAAGTGAAAGATTTATAAGACAAGAACTTCAAGTCTCTTAAGAAAGAAATCAAAGACCTCAGAAGATAGAAAGATCATCCATGCTCATGAATTGGCAGGATTAATATAATAAATATAATAAATATAATAAATATAATAAATATAATACATATAATAAATATAATAAATATAATAAATATAATATAATAAAAATGGCCATCTTACCAAAAGCAATCCACACATTCAGTAAAATCCTCATCAAAACTCCAACTCAATTTTTTACAGACATAGAGCAATTTTCAACTTCATCTAGAATAACAAATGAACAAACAAAACCATTTTTGACTTCAAGTTATACTACACAGCAATAGTGATAAAAAGCACGTGGGACTGGTACAGGGTCAGACAGGTAGATCAATGTAATAGAAGACCCAGAAATAAACCCACAGACCTATAGTCACTAAGAAGCCAAAATCATATATTGTATATACTCACTGATAAGTGGATATTATTCCAAAAACTCAGAACTCCCAAGATACAAGTAACAGACCATATAAAGGTTAACAAAAAAGAAGACCAAAGTGTGGATGCTTCTATCCCACTTAGAAGGGGGAACCAAAGAATCATGAGGAGAAGGAGGGAGAAACCTGGGTGAGAGAGGAAAGAGGGGGTAGGTCAGGTATGGGAAGAGACAGGAGCAAAGTCCAGAAAGCCAGGTGAATGAATAGAATAGTGGGGAAGGAGGCATTGGGAACCACTAGAAAATTTCACACACCAGGTATCACAGAGGTTCCCAGGTCCCAATGGGGATGACATTATCCAAAATATCCAACAGGAGGGACATAGAACCTGAAAAGACCACTTCCAATAGATAGACAGACATGGCTCCCAGATGAGGTATGGGGCCACCCATCCGTCTCAAAATCTTTAACCCAGAATTGTTCCTTTCTAAAGAAAATGTAGGGACAAAAATGGAGCAAAGTCGGAAGGAAAGGCCATCCAAAGACCACCCCACCTAGGGATCTTTCACATCAGCAGACACCAAATCCTGACACTATTGCTGATGCCAATAAGTACTTCCAGACAGTAGCCTGGCATAGCTGTCCTCCAAAAGGTTCTGCCAGAACCTGATTAAGACAGAAGATACTCAGAGCCAACCATTGAACTGAACATGGGGGACCCCAATGAAAGAGTTAGGGGGAGCTAAAGGAGACTGAAACCCCATAGGAAAAACAACAATATCAAGTAACTGGACCCTTCAGAGCTCCCAGGGACTAAACTACTAACCAAAGAATATACATGTGTATGCTTATGGCTCCAGATACATATATAGCAGAGGACAGTTTTATTTGGCATCAGTGGGAAGTGAGGTGCTTGGTTCTGTGGTAGCTTGTTACCCCAGTGAAAGGGTATTCTATAGGGGTAAGGTGGGAATGGGTGGGTGAGGGAGTACCCTCTTAGATGAAAAGGGGAAGCGGATGGGGTAGGGTGCTTGCAGAGGGAAAACCTGGAAAGCGGACAGCCTCTGGAATGTAACTAAATAAAATAATTTAAAAATAAGATTGCAGAAATTATCTTAGGCCATTTGAATAAAATTCTCAAAATTCTTTTATTCAATGAATTTTACAAAATGTAAGCAGTTAGAATGGGATACAGAGGTAAACAAATTATTCTCAAGAGAGAAATCTTTAATTGTTGAGAGCCACTTAAAGAAAGAACTCTGGGAGAGAGGACTAGGAGTGGGGCAACATTTGGAATGTACATAAATAAAATAACTAATTAAAAATTAAAAGAAAGGTTTAAATAAGAAAAGAAGTGAAAGTAAAATGTGCCAAAATACAATGAATAAAAATATTTTGGCAATTAAAAGAATTTATATGTAATAGTAAATGTCTGCCTACATACACATTGTACTTACCTAATTGAAGGTTATTGAATAGAGAAGTTATTGAAAATTAGTAATTTATTCTAAAATAAATGTAATAAATAAAAACAAAAGGAATTTGTTAAACTCATAAAGCATATGTATAAGATACCATTAACAAACAGCACACTTACTCATAAAAAAACAGGGGTCATTTGTAGATTACATCAGTTGTCATCATATTTATTCATAATTTTATTGGATAGTTTAAAGAAAGCATTTGGGCCATGAGATAAATTCCATTTTGCTAGAAATAATTCATTTTATATTCCTTGAATAGAGTGCTCTACTCAAAATCATGTATATTAGTAAAAATAAAGTTTATCAGAGCTAAACAAATCAAAATAAAAACAGAAAGCTCAGTTACATCTCTTCTATTCATAATAGAAATTCCAAAATCCAATTAAACAATAAGATGATTAATGTAATAATTAAGATATTTCATAGAGAAAAGAACAATTGAGTAGAAATGAGAGTTCATAAAATAAGGCTTAAAAGTGTGGTCAACTGTTTGTCACAGGATGCCTAAATAGTTCCTTGAGAAAATAAAATAATTTTAATGAAGAATGCTACTATAAATTATACACAAATCTTATCACAAAATAGATAAAAATTTGAGGATTTAATTATTAAAATGTAATATAGAGATAAAGTCATTTTTGTTTCAGAGTTTGACATTAGTTTCTTAGACATGAGACCTAACAAAAAAAACCATAAATTGTTGGCAATAAAAATTTAAAACTGAGGTGAGGTCAGTATTTCTATTTTGGTCAAGCTTCAAAAATGGAATATATAGATTGATCATGCTAGCCCTTTTTGTCCTGGGAATATTTCTATTCCTGTACATTATGTTAAAGCTTGTCTTTAACAACATCAACATGTTTGAAGCCAAAGTACATGGCTTGAAACTGAAAATGAACCCCCAGACAGAGTTATTAAATTAACAGGCTGGCAAGCCAAGGACAGGTAAGATTCTGCACAAAGCCTTACTACCCTAAGACAGAAGTACATTGCTTTGGATAATGCATATTCCACGATGGGTAAAAAAGGCAATATTGTCAGAACAACCTAGGACAGGCTCAGTCTTGTTTATGAAGTAAAAAAGCAGGAGAGACAGTGAGCTTTTGAGGGTTGCTTGGCAAGAATCTGACATGAGCCCAGGACAAGGAAATGGGCTACTTGGCAGAAATATGACATCGGTCAAAGACAAGGAAGTGGGCTTCAGGCAAGAATCTAAATCTTAGGTTAGAAAAAAGAAGTAATTTCATGCCGGAATCTAAATATTAGGCTAGAACAAAGACTGTAATTGTAGACAAGAATCTAAATTTTAGGCTAGAACAAGGATGTAGGCTTGCGACATAAAAATTACTTTGGATTAGGACAGGGAAGTAGGCTCAGATATTTTGGTCATCCTGATAAGTCCCTAGAAACAGTGATCATGAGAGTGTTCACAGAATTTTGTTTATTGCTTTGCTTGTTTCTTGACTATTTGCATCTATTTTATTGCTAGTTCCTCAACCTAGAACTGCCCTTAATACTTGCATGTAATTAAAATGGTATAAAAGTAAAAAGTAGGAGAGGGATAGGATGGGAATTCTAGGGAGGAGAAATGGGGAAAGGAGAAGTCATCTGAAATGTAAATAAATAAAATAATTCAATTAAATAAGAAAAAATTTAAAACTGGAGACTTGATAAAACACTATTGGGAAGATAAAATGACAACTGGAAGACATGGATAGAGCACATCTACAAATTATATATCTGACATGATGCTATAATAAAAAGAGAAAAAGGTTTAAAATGAGATACAAAGCTGATTACACATTTATCTGAGTATATATCACTATTAAACATGAAAAATTCTCAAACTCAGTAAGCATTATGGCAACTGGTTTAAACACAATTAACTATCAAATCCTACACAATAGATTCCTCCATTTAAAATGATAGAAACATTAGATCTTGGTGAGGTTGGGGAGAAGTCAGAATGGAAATTTATTGGTATTACAAATATGAACTACTTGAGGCACTTTGGACACAATTCTGAGACTTTTTAAAAAATGAAGCACAGACGTACCAAACGACTGAATGGCAATAATCTTGCACACATTACTGGGAGGATTGAAAATAAATGTATCCTTACGGAAATCTTTGCATATAAATGTTGATAGAAGCGTTTATCTTCACAGACAATGAGGATTATTGATACATTCATAAGAAGAATATGATTTTCTCTATAAAATAAAATATTCTATAAAAAATATACCCAGAATTGATAGCCACTATACAAAGTATAGATACTCATTATTCCCAGATAAAGGTTTATTTGTGACTTACTTATATATATATTTTTTCTGAAATCACCTGTTACTGCTTGAATATTTTATAGAATCATAGTAAATTTATTCTAAGCGTAAAGACAGATATAAAAGAACACATGTGAAATATTCAATTTGGTTGACTTCAGCCTACTCAGAAAGCAATAAAGCAGCTTTGTCTCAAAGCCAGTATATAATAGAGTATTAATTAAAAGAAATATATAGGAGCTTACTTTTAAACTGATAAAAGTTTTGTATAACTAGGATGATAATTTTGTTCTTTTTGATATGTTAAAATTCACCATATTTTGTACAAGGAAATGTTCAATTTTAATGCATACCAATAATGTTTCAATAAAATGTCTACCAATATTTTTTGATATTTCATCTCTGTCCTTCAAAAGGAATTACATAAACATTTCATATTTAAATGTTTTCTTTTACTATAATTGGCTTTTGTTTTGCTGTATTGTACAAGAGGAGAAATATAGTTTTCATTTCTGATGACAGAAAACCCAATCCCCAGGCCTACTCATAGAGAAGACTTCTATGGTCACAGAGTTCTGCAATTCTACCTGTTTTGCTTAAAAATTCTTACAGAAATTTCTCTTGTTTGCTATGTATAACAATTAATTGAAACCATAGTGCTGTATTGTCTTCAGTTATTACAGCTTGATGTCTTTTGAAAAAATAGTCTATATATTTTGGCTTAATTATTTTTCTAAATCGAATTTTAGAGATGGTTAATGACTAAAATCAATATTATTAGAATTTTGACTGAAATTATATTTAATCTATGCATTAGTTTCAGACAAATTATGTGCTTCTAATATTGACTTACTCTTGTTCTTAAAGATAATTCCTATTCCTTTTTGAATAGTTATAGTTACAGAATACAAAGTACACCTAATAAATTTAAAGATAAGTTAATATAAAAAACAAAAGCAAAACACAGAACATGAATAAGATTGTAACACCTAGTAATGATAATTCCTGCTGTAAGTTATATTCATAAATGAAATTGAAATATATTAAAATAATCTTTTGTGATCATTAAATTCTTACTTTTAATTGTTTATATAATAAAAAGTAGCATTTACACAATTTCATTATTATTATTCCAAAAATTTCAGAAATTTTTGTTTGTTATTAACTCAAATAAATCAGTAGCCTGTTTTATACAAATGATAAACAGTCTGAGAAAGAAATTAGGCAAAAAAACTCTCCCTTCACAATAGCCACAAATAATATAAAATATCCTGTGGTAAGTATAACCAAACAAGTGACCTTGTAGATAGGCAGCCTTGGCGGATAGTACCAAATTAGATAAGGACAAGTGAATCATAGGCAGAGTCATAGTGACCTGACCCTTGAACCTTCACCCAGCTGATACCCTGTTCTGAAAGATATTTGTACTCCCCCTAAACACCTATGCTCCTGTGCCATCCCCTTCCCCACATTCTGCATTTTCGTGTATATAACACCTGTGTTAAAAAGTAAAAATTATGATTTGATAATAAAAAATATATAAAAAAAAGAAATTGGGGAACAGAGATGAAGCAAAGGATTCTCAGTTGAGAAATACCAAATGCCAAATGGCTGAGAAGCACCTAAAGAAATGTTCAACATCCTTAGTCATCAGGGGAATGCAAATCAAAACAACCCTGAGATACCACCTCACACCAGTCAGAATGGCTAAGATCAAAAACTCAGGTGACAGCAGATGCTGTCAAGGATGTGGGGAAAGAGGAACACTCCTCCATTGTTGGTGGGATCGCAAGCTGATACAACCACTCTGGAAATCAGTCTGGTGGTTCCTCAGAAAATTTGACATAATACTACCTGAGGACCCAGTTGTATCACTCCTAGGCATATATCCAAAAGATGCTCCAATGTATAACAAAGACATATGCTCCACTATGTTCTTGACAGGCTCATCTACAATAGCCAGAATGTGGAAAGAACCCAGAAGTTCTTCAACAGATAAAAGGATGTAGAAATGTTGGTTCATTTACACAATGGAATACTACTCAGCTTTTAAAAACCATGACTTTATGACATTCTTAAGCAAGTGGATAGAATTAGTAAAAATCATCCTGAGTGAGGTAACCCAATCACAAAAGAACACACTTGATATGCACTCACTGTTAAGAGAATATTAGAGTGTAAGCTAAGAATACCCAAGATAAAATTCACAGATCAAATGAAAAAGAAGGAAGACCAAAGTGTGGATGCTTCAGTCTTTCTTAGAAGGGGGAACAAAATATTCAAGGAAGGAAATACAGAATACTCAGGGTACAGTTCACGGAACTCACAAAGTTTAACAAGCTGCAGGGTCCAAGTGAGGACAACTTAATCGCATTGGGGAAGGGAGAAAGCAATCACAAGGGAAGAGGTAGGGAGAGACTTGGGTGGGAAAAGGGACAGGGAGGGGAAGAAGGGAACATGATAAGGTATTGGGTAGTAGAAAAAAAACTGAAGCCCTGAGGACCAACAGAAATAATTGAAACAGGTAACCTCAGGAGGTACCAGAAGGTACCAGAGACCTGGGAGGTAAGAGACTGTAAGGACTCAAAGGTAGGGACCTTAGATGAAATAAATATCCAATAGTGAGGAGAGGGTACTCATAGAGCCCACCTCCAGCAGAAAGACAGGGTATCAAGTGACAGATAGGATTGCCATCTCACAGTCAAAAACTCTGACCCAGAATTGTTTCTCTCTGAAAGAACTGCAGGGACAAAACTGGAGATGAGCTTGAGGAAAAGGAGATCTAGGGACAGGCCCAAAGTGGGATCCAGCTCAAGAAGAGACCATAAGGCCTGACACTATCAGGATTGCTCTCTGAAAGACCTAACAAGCAGCTGCAAGAGTCAGATGCAGATATATACACACAACCAATGGACAAAAGCTTCTGATCCCTGTGGTGGAATTAGGGAAAAGCTAGAAAAAGCTGAGGAGGGTGACCCTGTAGAAGGACCAGCAGTATCAATTAACCTGGACTACAGAGATCTCTCAGATACTGGACCACCAACCAGGCAGCCTACACCATCTGCTATGAGGCCCCCAACACATACACAGCAGAGGACTGTCAGGTTTGGGTTCAGTCAGAAAAGATGCACCTAACCCTCAAGAGACTGGAAGCCCCAAGGAGTGGAGAGCACTGGTGTGGTGGGGTTGGGGGAGGAGGCGTGGAGGGGTGAGAACATCCTTGTGGAAACAGAGGATGGGAAAGAGGTATGGGATGGGGAACAGTCAGAGGGTGGACCGGGAGGGGGATAAAATCTTGAGTGTAGAAAAAAAAACAATTAAATAATATTTAAAAAATAAAAAACAAATAAACATGTATTTAACATTTTTATGCATAAATATGCAGTGATTGTTTTCATTTTCAGTCTCATTATCAGCTCCTATACTCAGTTTTTCAACTGACTTTCTCCTTTATAAGTGCCCCTTGTGTTTTATTGATTTTGTACATGCGTGTGTGTGTGTGTGTGTGTGTGTGTGTGTGTGTGTGCTCACATGTGTATGTGTGTGTGTTTCTGTTTGTTCCATGGAGTTACACTAATGTTCTTTGCATGAACTCAAGAGGTTATTTACAGAATCATGGGCAACTTTACAGTGGCAACACCCCTGAGGAAATGGTATCCTCTCTCAACCATTATATGCTAGTACTCCCTCAAGGAGGGATTTGCCCCATGAACACCTTGCTCATCCATGATGAAATGGTGAAGGTCCCGATCTTACGGAGGTCTTGTGCAGACCTAACCATAGATGCATATAATTCATCATTGACAAATGCCTTTCAAGTGAAGAAGACAACCTTGTGAGGTGCACCTTCTCATATTCCAATGTTTATATTTTCTACTTCTTTTTCTGTTAGTACATTTTATTCAACATCAAATGAGAAAGAAATACATTCTCATTAAACTGTACCTAAAAATTAATACTTATGTCATTCTGCTCTATATAAACAGATGTATTGAGTATGGCTTGTCATATATTGCCTTTATTCCAACATGAAAACATATTTATGAGTTATTAAATATGTTCCAAAACATCTGGTATCACTTGATATGCATTCATTAAGTAAAGAATTAGGTCATACATGGCTTTGTAAAACATTGGGAAACAGAAATCATGAATTAAAGAAAAATACTAATAATGTAGATCTTTATGATTAACAATGTTAATATCTTTAAAGAATAGCTATTAACTAATAAACAAGAGATGATGAAATCCTTAGGAAAAAATGAGAGAAAATGGTGTACACTATTTATAAAGCATTCAATTATTCTTGTTGTTAGGAAAATATCAACTTATAATTATGTCTAATTATCCATACCTATATATGGGTTGAATAAAGAATTATAATATCTAATACTGATGATCATTGGGAAATAATATTCAAACATCTTTGATTATTTGTGTTTTACCCTAATAATATTGTTAAGTTATGTCACTCTGGTAGTAAATTTTTAAAACACATGGAAGCTACTCAAAACTTATAACCAAAATTAAGCAAGATATTAATTTATTGATAATATGTAAGGAATATAGAAATTATGAAAATGATTGCAATCTAGGTTTTGAAATAAAAATCATAACTCACATACTAGTTAAGAATATTATCTAAGAGACAACATAGAGTGTAAGAGTTGCACATCAGTGTATTGGTATTAAAATAAAAACTTCAAACTATTTTTCTAAGCATCTAGCATGTTTAATAATTCATAGTCCTAGAAATATATGTCCCCTTCCTGAATGTACATGCATGTTCTTCTCTTGACTATAAGAGCAAAGAAAAAGCTGAAAAAATGTCTCACTTTATTGACTCAATAACTTGAGCATTTATAATGTCTCCTTGATATCACTTTATTTAACTTTCTAAACAATTCAATCAAGATATTCCTCTATTTTGTGAATGAAATAAATAATGCTTCTCTTATCTCAAAGACAGTAAGTGGTAAATCAGAGATTTGATTGCACCCTGTGTCTAAGATTCCTTAAACATTTGTAAAGCTGAAGGAATATGGACAGTATTTAAGCTTAAAATGCCATCCCATAGAATTTAGGAAAAAAGCTGCACACAACTGCTTAATCAGTGATTCAGAAAGAATAGCAAAAAATATAAAATAAAACAGAATTACAGAAATAAATATCCAAAACAGGATCAGCAATTACATTTTTGGAAATCGTTGTTTAGTGGAAGAAATTCTAAAATGACCATCAATCAACTTCACTTACCTTGCCCTTCTATTGATTGACTGAATACAAGGATATGAAATATTGCTCCCAAGATTGTATTATATACAGCAAAGGGATTTTCCAGTTGTGATTCAATTTTCTATTGAATTAATTTGAATCAATCAAAGGAAAAAAATTCTTGGAGGGTCTGCCCTAACCACATAAGCCTTTTGAATCTGGGTCACAGACAAAGGAAGTCAAAATTTTACAGCATGAGAAGGAATCAATACTCTGGTTTTCAGGCTGCTTAAGATCTGTGTAACAAGTATATGAATGACCTCCTGGAAATGGAAAACTGCTACTTGTAACAATGAAACAAGAATTTTAGTCAGATAATTTCAAGAAACAGCAATCTCTAAACATTGTAAATAAACTTTCAAATGAAAACATTTACAGCCAAGTCTCCAGGAGGGAACAAGGCATCAGCATTTTGACTTCAGTTGCTATGCATTCTCTACACATAACCAAACAACACCAGGGTGTGCTTCTTACTTACTGAGTTTTGAATTAAGAAACAGAAGTTGATTTCATATGCTAACTTTATGGTAATTTGTTATGCAAACTTTGAACTGTAGTATATCTTACTATACTACCAAAATACAATTATTTATAGATATTAAAACAAAGTATAATACATTTTATGCTTTATAAAGTTTGCCCATATTATGATAAGTAGAATAGATAAAAATAGGCATGGAATTGTTTATTGCATGTTGAATAAGAAAACAATTTTTGAACTATATGTTTGTGTTTCATGTGTCTGTGATCCCTTTTGAATTGTAAATAGCTATGTGGTACTAGAGAAAGACTTAAAAATGTTTATTAAATGTTTCCCAAGAATTCTTGGAAATAAAGTGTCAAAAGGAGCAGGCCTTTGTACATCATTAAACTCCCTTACATGTGTGATTTTCTGTAGGAATACTACAAAAGAATACTGTACCACAGACTGGGTGACTTATAGGGGAAAAAAAGAAAATATTTCGCCTGATTGTGCAGTCTTATGCAGTATACAGTATATGCATTATACAATATAATGGTATAGGATTTGGCAGCAGGAGAATCAGAAATTCAAGGTCATCCTCAGCTACATAAGTGAGGTCGAAAGCAGCCTGAGATATATGATATCATGCTTCAAAAAACAAAGTATATAATTCACTGTTATTATAAACTATTTCTATAATTCAAAATTAAAAATACTATAAACAAACAAAGTAGGTATGAACAGAAAATGAAATTACTATCAGCTTATATTAAATTCATACAGTATAGACTGAAGAAGTAGAAAAGTAACACTAAAGCTTTGTGTTCTCTACATGTTCATTCACATGTAACTGGAAGGTGGTCATGTTTAGATTAACCAAGGGTAGGCTGTTTGTGTGTACTCACAGTTTCAATAGTAGAAGACAATCTAAGCCCACTCAGATCTGTTCCACATTAATTGTTGGTATACTATTCAAAAGGAAATATTTGTCAAATTGACAAGTTAAGATATAACCTGTCTTAATATGCCTCTTCCCATAGTGCATATATAGCAGCAGTTTTCAACCTGTAGGTCACTATTGATTTGGGGATTGCATATCAGACATGTTGAATATTGGATATTTATATTATAATTCATAACAGTAGTAAAATTACAGCTATGAAGTAGTAATGAAATAATTTTATGGTTGGAGTCCACCATAATATAAGGTACTGTACTAAAATTCACAGCATTAGTAAGGTTGAGAACCACTTCCATATAATTTTGGCTGCCTTTCCAGTACTTAAGAGCTTGTGGTCAAATACTATAGTAAGAACTCACCCAGGCTCTTATTACATATCTGTATCTACCCAAACTGTCAAGCTGTATTACATCTTAAACACAGTCCATCAAGATCGGCACACCACGGCCTTAGAATGGAGACCTGGGCTGCTATTGGATATTCATTTCTTAATTGGACTAGTGACCCTCAATCAACTGCATTATTTCTGGAATATAATTCTGAAGTACTGGAGCCCTATGCTTTCCCTTGTCAGTAGGGTAGTTCCAAATCCTTCATATATACATACGATTGAGAGTAGTAACTGTTAAGACGGCCCCAGTAATATAATTTGTGAAGCCAATACTAAGTGTGAGGAAAAACTCTTAGACATATTATGCCCTACCCTTAGGAAATGGGCTCTGTTGCATAATGTCAGTGATATATTGGTAAAGGAAGTCCTTTGGCACCAGGAATAATGTGAAAACGGACGTGAGCTCAAGTGTCCATTCCATAGATAATGTTGATTCAGAAAAACTGGACTACAAGTCTTGGGTGCTAGTGAAGATATAGAAGCCAATCTGTAAGGACTAATATGGTAATAATTGTTCCACCTGAGGTTTGATGCTCTCTCTCTCTCTCTCTCTCTCTCTCTCTCTCTCTCTCTCTCTCTCAAAGTTAAAGATATTTAGATAGTCTTGGGAACAGTGTATTTCCTGCCATTAAGCAACACAGTTAACATAAGATGCCATTACCCATAGGTAGAGCAATGGAAGTTTAGTAAGCATAAGACTTTATCTTGGAACTTAATGTTACTTTGATGTTGAACAGTGAACTGTTGAATGACCTACTGGTTGTTAGAAAAAATAGATAAATATAAACCTAGAATTAAATTACAACAAAATGTGACCATGACATTTGGGATACAGCTAAGGTAGTTATGAGAGGATAATTTATAGCTATGAGTTTTTTTGACCTAATCAAGAACTGGACTATGGAAGTGAACAAGGAACTCTAAAAACAAGAAATATTAATCAACAATGAACCATTTAAAAGTAATAAAAATCCTTCTCCATCAAAGAATTACAAATTAAAACTTCTTTGAGATTTTATGTCACTTAATTCAGAATGACTTTTATTTAATAACATCAAGTGACAGTAGATGCTGGCAAATTTTCAAAGAAAAGGGAATACATATTCATTGTTTGTAGAAGTATGAGAATTAGTGTGAAAGTTCCTCAAAAATCTAAAAACAAAATTTCCATATAATTTAGCTAAATGACTATTGGCTATGTACCCAAAGAGCTTTGTATCTTCCTACACAGATATTTGTTCATCCATGTTTATTGATGCTGTATTCACAATTATTAGAAAATACAAAGAGCCTACATGTCCATCAACTAAGGAACAGATAGTAAAAATGTGGCATATACACTGAATACAATTTTAATAAGCTATAAAGAAAGGGAAGATTATGAAAGCTGCAAGTAAGTAGTATAAACTAGAAAATATATACTTAGTGTAAATCTAAAATTAAAATTCAGGTAAATGGAATAAGAAAAAAATAGACTAAATGAGGGGGTGACACAGGGTCAGAGACGCAGGTTATTTCACATACGTGGATCTTAGCTTTGACTATTTTTCCTTAAATATGATTAACCTTGAGCATCTGTAGAAGCATAGAAGCTAATAAGGGTCGATATCTTAAGGGAAGAGAGTTAATAGGATGTAGGTGTCCTGGTTAGGGTTATTCTTGCTAAAAGGAAACATCAATACCAAAAGCAAGTCTGAAAGTGTTTTATGGCATACACTTCTACATCATAGTCCATCACTGTGTGAACTCAGGATAGGAACACAAGCAGGGCTAGAACCTGGAGGCAGGAGCTGATACAGAGACCATGGAGTAGTACTGCTTACTCTCTTGCTAATCATGGCTTGCACACTCTGGTTGCTTTAAAAACCAAGATCATCACTCCAGGGATGTCACCACCCTGGAGCCTCCCCAATCAAAAATTAAGTATAAAAATATCTTAGAGGCTTGCCTAAAGACATATCTTATGGAAACATTTTTTTAATTGAAGTTTCCTTCTCTTAGTTGAATTTTGGCTGTGTCAAGTTGACCTAAAGCTATCCAACACAATAGGTTAAATGAAAGTGGAAGATTGAGGAGAAACTAAGAATGAAAAAGAATCAAGAATGAATGGGGATTATACATGGAGGAGATGAGGAGACGATGGAAGGTTAACCAAAGTAAAGGGCATAAAAAAAAAGTCATATGGAAACCCACTATTTGCAAGAATACACACACAAACACACACACACACACACACACACACACACACACACACACACACACACTGGTCGGGGAGGTCCCACATGTCTCCCAAAACACAAACTATTGCCACTCCTATTGATTGTCTGCCAGAACTAGAAGATAAGAGCCCATTGCTTAAGACACCATATACTTTGAATATAAAATATAGAAAAAAAAAAGGTTTTGGTACCGATATGCTGATTAGTTTTCATTTTACTATGAGATGCCATGTAGGATTTGGAGAGAAATATGGTCTTCCTCGGCCCTGAACCATATGAAATACAATGGCAACCTGTAAGGCAATATGTACCCATTGGTGCAAAATTCCTGTAATGAGGATAACCAACCATTTTCAGATTGGATTTGAGATGCACTATACAGAAAGGTATGCATTGCTCATTCTGTAAACCTGGTCAGAAACTTGTAGCTTTGGAACTATATTCGTCTACTATGACTTTGTTAAATTGACCTGTCACCAAAATGCAGACTAAATATTTATGTTAACCCACAGACAAATGCTACTCCTTAAACAAAGAAATTCCTTGTGGAGTTAACACTGGCTGTTAAGATGCTTAGAATAAGTGAAGGTTGAGTGTTCCTCTATAAGAATGTTTATGCTACTCCTTCAGTAAACACTGTGAAAAAAGAGAACAGAAAGAATATATGATCTGGAAGAGAGGGAGTATGGTGATTTGAATATGTTTGACCCAGGGAGTGGTGCTGGTAGGAAGTGTGGCCTTGTTGGAGGAAGTGAGTCACTTTGGGGGTGGGCTTTGAGACACTCCTCCTAGCTGCCTTGGAGACAGTCTGCTCCTGACTGCATTTGGATTATGATGTAGAACTCTTAGTTCCTTCTCCAGCACTGTGTCTTCCTGGACAATGCCATGCTTGCTGCCAGGATGATAGTGAACTGAACCTCTGAACCTGTAAGTCAGTCCCAATTAATTGTCCCTTTTAAGAGTTGCCTTGGTCATGGTGTCTCTTTGTAGCAATGGAAACCCTAAAACAAGGAGTAAATGTGAAATGCTACATTAGAGTATGATAAAGTCATTGAATTGATAATCTTAAAGAAACTGTAGTTGTATGCACAGGGCCAAACAGAATAAGACTGAGAATACCATCAGACAATCATATCTTAGAGGGCTTTATACTTCTATGTTCATTTATTAGCAACTATTGTCACTACCTTCAGTTATATAATAAATGGTGAGCATATCAGGATGAAATGGACAGTTTTAAGCCAACAAACAGACAAGCAAAGTATACTGATTAAAATTAGAGAGTCTCAAGCAAAACAGTATTAATGTGAAAAAAAATCCTTGCTTAATGGATTCTCAGTTGCAGAGGTGAGAGAGCAGTAAGTAAGAGTAAATGATGAGTGTAAACAGATAGAACTATACTCATTAATGTCATTTAAAAAATAAAAAGAGGTAATCAATAATCAATAAACTCAGAGAGATACCTTATAAATAACCTAATGACAAACCACAAATTAAAAATGAAAATAAGAAGCACCCAAATCCAACCAAATAGAAGGCAAGAAATTATAGCAAATTTAATAAAATTGATGTGAAATGAACAATACATGGACTCAATCAACGTGTTGCTTTTTTCAAAAATAAAGACTGTTGACAAACAGTTATCACAAAAAAACAAAATAAGATGATAGGATATTCAAACTAATGGAATCAGAATTTAAAATAATGAGGTTCTTACAGAGTCTAATGCAAACTAGATAACCATTATACACTGTTTTTAAAAAATTATATTACAAAACTGAAAATTCTAGATGATAATAATATATTCCTAGACACATAAAGTACAAATATTAAATAAAGACGATAATAGATAAGTTAAATATATTTGTAACAACCAATGAGATTTGAGTAGTAATAACGTTTCTAAATAAAAAAATGTTCAGATGGTCTCAGTACCAAATTCAACCAAATATTTTTAAAAAACCTAACACCAATAAAATACTATTAAGCTCATTTTGTAAATATACCATTTCCTTGATAGTAAAATTGAATGATTAACAAATGAAAAACTATAAATTCAGATCCCTAAAAAATAGATGAAAAATAAGTATAATTCTGACAGACTTAATTTAAGAACACATAAAAAAATGACACATGACTAAGTTTTTTTTATTCCACTGCTTCAAGGTTATCTTTAACATACACAAATCAATATGTGTAATATAATACATAGATAGAGTTGGCAATCTAAAACCCATGTTTATCTCAGTAGATGCAATAAAATCCTTCATGATACTTTTCATAACAAAACACTTTGAGAAACTAGGAGTAGACAAAATATACCATAGCATACCAAAACTCTATAAGACAAAATAATAGTTCTTAAATAAGTTAAAAAAAACTGAGAATATTTCTTCTAACATTTGGAACAAGAAAATTATATGTACTCTGGTTCGATATAATACTTGAAGTCTTAGCTAAAGTAATAAGATAAGAGAAGAACAAAAGGATACAAATAGGAAATTGAAGTTATGGTGCTATTTTTAACTTTATAAAAAAGACTTCATTTAGATTTTCATGATGGTGGCATCATTTTATCCATCCAAAGAGCAGGAAATAATGGTATCTTGTTTTCTCCACATCCTCCTCAGCATTTGCTGTCATTTGTTTTCTTGATAATATATGTGAGTAATGTAGAGTGTGGTACCTGAGGATCTTGGACACTTTTGCAGGTATTCAATAGACATATTTACATCTTTTAGGAACTGTTTGTTTGGTACATTATCGCATTTTTTGTTCATACTGTTTACCTATTTATCCAAAATATTGTAAGGGAAGGAGAGAGGGAGAAAGAGAGAGAGAGATCCATTTAAGAATCACATTTCAAATGTGAGACCTGTCATATCAGAATTCCTTCTTTCTCAAAAAAGCTCAATATTTATAGTAATAGGGTTGCATGTGGTTGGAAGATACATTCCAACATCTTAGAAAAAAATCTGCTATGAAGAAATTCTGATGAAAACATCAATCTCATCTAGAAAACACCTTCACAAAGGCATGGAAATTAATGTTTGGACACATAACAGAACAATGTAGCCAAGGCATTTTCCATATGAGAATAACTCTTACAGCACTTCATTGACTGTATTGCTTTCAGATGAATTGAAGAATTTTATTTTTTGAATCACGCTGTTGGTTGAGAATGCATTAAAGAAGCAGATCATTATTACAAAACAATTCCATTAAATACTGTCCTATTATTTATACATAGTTATACATAGTTCACTATAGATGGGAAAATATTAAGAAAAATGAAAATACCCAACTAATTGATTTCCTTAAATTTACTATTCTAATTATAAGACAAGTAAATTAGTTTCTAAATTAAAATGATTGTTGAGAAAATCTACAAAATTTACATTTTATCATAAACTGAATTTTCTAACAAAATAATCTATCAAGTTTCATTTAATACTAATTTTCAGAAATAAACATAAAGTGAAAATCTTCACTTTAGGTCAAGCTTTTTTTTAACATAAAAGTGTTGGAATTAAGATTTCACAAAAATATATCAAGTTTTCTGTTTTCACTACAAATAGCTGAAAGATAATTGCTAGTCTTTTAGATAACTCAAAAATTCTCCATACTGGTGGTTTTCTATACACTTATGACAAAGAATTGCCATCTAATTTATTGATAATATTACAATCCATATAAGTTCTTAATATTCATCTATAAAGTGAGCATATTTTGTTGATTTACTTCCAAAAATGAAACTACAATCTTTCTCAAAGCATGGCTAAATCAACAAGGAATAAGTTGTTTTGATATCTGTTGTAACAATATATATGATCATTAATTAGGTATTTTAACACTTATTGTCAGAGTTGAAGAAATATTTTTAAAGTGAAACTGTTTATTTGAATTGTCATTATAATGAACAAAATCTCTTACTTCTTAATGGGACCAGTTGTATACTTAGAAACAATTTCAAAGGAGTAATATTAAAAATCTTTTTGACTTGGCCTAAAGTTGTATTCATACAGTAAAAATTGAAGAAATAAGTGATTTATGTTTTCAAGTCAAATGTGGTAGATTACATCTGCTAATACTTTGAAAAATCAATTAAAATGGCAAAACCTGAATTTTGAAAGGTTAAAGCTACAATCATAAGGCAAGTGATTATGATGCCCCCTTATTGGATATATATATATACATATATATATATATATATATATATATATATATATGTATATATATATTCTCCACATGAGATTAATTACCACAAAATGATTGTACATATATTAAGTGCTAAAATGTCACCAATGATTGCAGTTGAACAGATAGGTATTTTAGGGAGTCCCTGAAGAAATTATAGCCCTCAAAAAATTGATACCTGAATTTCATCTTTATGGGTGTAATTTTGGAAATATTGTTATTATTATATTGTTTTGTCATTTTATTTTTTTTGACATTATAGTTTAATAACATCTTTAGTCATATTGGCATTGAAGACTCAGTAGTACTATGTAGATGATGGAGCAAGAAACCATGAGCCCCCAAAAAGGAAAACAAATCTGTAAATTGATAAATGCAGTACAATGTCTTAGAAATAATAATTTTCTACTTAAAACTATTTCAGAGATGTGCAATGATTTCTACCAAAATGAATGAAAAAATATGATCTTAGTTTGTAATTTTTGGTTTTCTGTTATTTTTCAATATGATGATCTTGACACAAATTTAAGACATGCAAGGAGAAAAGGGGAATATGACCCAAAAACTAAAATTTAAAAAATCTGCTGAAAATGGTAGAAAATGGAGATATATAAATTGAACCCTGCCATTAAAGTAGTTGTCATAAAAATGATGAAAACAGCAAACTTGACATGCCATGAGATGGCTAGGAACACAGAAGAAAGATAATGACTATCAATATCAGACATTCAACAATAAAAAACAATAACATCATCACCATTGACCTTCACTCTTGAGTACACTTTAATTTTTTTGGTTATTAATCCATTCTCTTTGAGTAACAGTAGAAAAGGAGATAAAAAATATATTTTCTACACCACCCAGGAAGCAGTCATTTTTACTGTGTTAGGACTGTTAGGATTGAAGCTACCACCATCTTTTCCAACCACAACTGGATCATTGCACCAGAGTCACAGGTACCACTTAATTATCTATATTACAGAACACAGCCCTAGAGCAGTCTGGTGCCAGCCTACCACAGGGATACAAGAGAATCTGTGTCACATCTTGATTACAGAACCATAGTCTCTTTGAATATTTCCTTGATTGCCAAACCGGTTCTCTTACCTGCCACAGTGAAGTAAGTCATCATCTAAACTCAGTACCGTGTACATATTCACACTTATGTTGACACTCTGTGCACTGAGGCTTACTCCAGAGTATCCACTGATGATGAGACAGAGTGAAGTAAATGAACAAACAAACAAAAACAGTAATAGGCATATGCAGGCTAAGTGACTTAGCAGAATTGTAAATCAAAGATACATTGTTTGCAAACAAATGTAGTCAGCAGCAAAATAAACTTGGAAACTGAATTATAGAAGATAACCAGAGGAAAGAAAAAGAAAAAGAAAAAAATGTACAGGAAGCTTATTTAAAGAAAAAAATTAGAAAAATTTCTAAGAGTAGTGAGTGGTGTTGTTCAGATGAAAGAGGACACAGGTCTCGAATCAAATTCAAAGTGAATAAGACTATATCAAATCTTAAAATGAAATTGTCAGCAGAAAGACATATAAATGTAAAGTTTCAGAACATATTACAAAAGGAAGCCATATCATTCCATGTGAGTTTCATGAATTCAGAAGATACAAAAAAAAGAAACAAATGGATTCAAGCATGGGCATATGCAAACACACACACACACACACACATACACACACACACACACACACACCTCTACCTCCAACCCAGGATACATTTATTAGAAAATTTTTTCTCTAATATTGTCATTATCCTTAATATCATTTAGTGTTTTTGAGACAGGGTCTCCTTCTGTAGCCCAAGCTGTCTTGGCACTCACTATGTATCTGAGGCTTTCATGGAATTCAAGACAATTCTCTGGTATAGTCCGACAAAGTTGTGAGTCACTGTATCCAGCATGCTGTTTTTTATATCTTAAAGAAAAGAAAGATGAAAACAAACAAAAGCTGAAGGAGTTCATCATCATTAGACCTTTTATTATAAAAAGTTATAGAATGTTCTTTGAATTAAAGAAAAAGAGAATACTAGTGTATAACATTCAAATAAATGCAAATACATAACTGCACGGCAAAAGTACATAATCTAATTAAGAATAGTATAATATTAGAACAATGGTATTTAAATACATGTTAATATTTTAACTATTAGTAGACAAAGAATTAAAATATGAGAGTAATAATTTTTAATGAATAGAGACTATAAGAAGGTATAAATTCTGACCTCAGCAAACTTAACATGTGTGAAAGGTGTAGAATAACGTTGTAGATACTTTTAAATGTAATTAATACTATAAAATTATTGCCTTAAAATTGTTTGCTGTAAATGTAAAATATTATCCAGAACCTTAGTGGCAAACAAAATAAGCCTATAATGGATACAGAAAACATTAAAAAGTAAGGATTCATAGCATATTACAAGAGAAAAATGTAATCATAAACAAGAAAGTAAGAGAGAAATCACAGGGAAAAAGAAAGCTTGAAAAGAAGAAGCAACTAATTAATAAAATGGCAATAGTTTTTAATCACATCTATTCATGATGAAAAGTGAATTTAATAATTCAATCCATCAAAGACAAAAAAACAGCAACAACAAGAACCAATGAGGCTGGAGAGATGTCTAAGTCATTAAGAATACTGGCTGTTTTTTCAAATGATCTGTTTGGTTGCTAGCACAAGGTGGTGGTTCACTACTATCTCTAGTTTCAATTCTAGGGCATATGATGTATTTATTTGGCTTCTTTGCATACATGCTCATAAATTGACTGTGTGTACAAATTTCAAAAACAGAAACTGACTGTGTGTACAAATTTCAAAAACAGTATCTTTTTAAATGCTGTCTTCAATGACTCATTTCACGTATAAAGCCAGAGATTGCTTAAATGATATGGCAGGTAAGGGGAAACTTAGAAAGCCAGGATAGATACATTTCCATCAGATTCGACAGACTTTATATAGCAAGTTATAGAATGATATAAAAGAAGATATACTAGCAGTGGTGATATGGAACCTGAAGTGGCCACCTCCTCTGTCCAGGCAGGACCCCAGTGGAGGGACAAGGACACCAATCCAACCATAAAATTTTGACTCTTGTCTGTAAGAAATGCAGGTACAAAGATGGAACAAAGACTGAGGAAATGGCCAACCAATACCTGGCCCAACTTGAGACCCATCCCAAGGACAAGCACCAATCCCTGACACTATTAATGATACTCTGTTATGCTTGAAGACAGGAGCTAGCATAACTGTCCTTTGAGAGGCTCCACCAAATGGTTTACTGAAACAGATGCAAAGGCCCTCAGCCAAACATTGAAGGGAGTTCTTATGGAAGAGTTGTGGATGGTTGGGGGGCAGGGGGAAATTGAAGGCCATGAAGGGGAAAGGAAATCCACAGGAAGACCAATAAAGTCAACCAACCTCAACCCTTGGTTGGGGCTGTCAGAGACTGAACTGCCAACTGAAGAGCATAAACATACTGGACCTAGACTGCTGGAACATAAGTAGCATATGTGCACTTCAGTCTTTGTGTAGTGTAAGTTCCCCAACATTTGGAGTGGTGCTGTCCCTAAAGCTGTTTCCTTTTTGTGGTTACCATTCCCCTAACTGGGCTGCCTTGTCTGGCATCACTAGTAGAAGATATGCCTATCCCTGCAGAGACTGGATGTGCCATGTTGGGGGATATATGGGGGGAGAGGCTTCCACCTTCTCAGAGGCAAAGAAGGAGGGGGAATGGGAAGAGATGGTGAGAGGGGGAGACTGAGAGGAGGGGCAGCTATTGGGATGTAAAGTGAATAAATAATAGAAAAATGAAGATATTCTATAATCAGTAATATATAATGCTTAAAGGATTTATTAATAAAAATATTAATAAAAATACATATGCTATAGGCTTCATAGCTACTAAATATAAAATACATTAATAATTAATACACCTAAACAGAAATATACAGTTCCACAATGTAATAAAATAAATAAACTTTCTTACCTTTTCAAAAGTAAAAGGAATAAATTTTAATAATCACTTTTTTTTCACAGAATATAAAAAAGTGGCCTGTAGCTATAGGAAAGTATAATCCATATTACTAATTATTAATGTTATGTAAATTAAAACCACAGAATAATATCACCTCACACTGATAGTATGTTTATTGAGGGGAAGGGGGGTAATTAAATAAATGCAGAAATGCAATTTTGTGTAGAGATAGAGAAATTGGAAGCCTTGTTTGCAGTGAAGTCCAGCCTCTACAGCAAAGAGCATGGAGTTTCCTCAGAAAGTAAAAAATAGAATTATCATACGATTTAGCAATCTTACCTTTGAGTACCTTTATTTAAAAAGTTGAAATCAACATGTTAAAAGTATATGTGCACCTCTTCAACTAAGACTCACAATAACTAAGATACTGAAATAGTCCAAAGATTGATAGGTAAAGAATATGTATCAATTCACTGTGTAACATGATGTTACAACAGAGATTAACCTTACATAAATCATTGAAAGTAATAAAAGCCATTTACAGAAAAACAAATGTTCGAAGACATTGTAGGTAAGCAGAAAATTATGTGACATTTGCCAAGGTCTATGGAGAGAGATAGTGTCACCATTATATGGTAAAGAGCATTTGGCATTCTAGATGATAAAGTTTTACAGATCTTTGGTACAACCTTGGTCTTATAGTTATCAGAACTCTGCTGTATATTTAACTTTTTAACAAGATGAAGCTTGTGTTATGTACTTCTAAAAGAAAAAGAACAAAGAAAATAATAAAACTTTAATCCTTGTCTGCTTGTTTTGAGCTTATATCTTTTCCACATTTCAGTTTTCAAAATACATTGCAAATAGACTTTTTAATACAAACATCAAACATGGAAGAAATTACTAAAGGATATTTTTCTTTCAACTGGCATATTAAAGTTCAAAATATATTGAGTGCAGAACTTAGAGAGGTTTGTCAGACTAAAATGGCAAACTTAATTTTTTATATCAATACTACCATTGCAAAAAGAGACACAATCTAAATGGGATAATAAAAGAATAAATTTTCTGTTGTTGAACCATCAGGGGTAGACAACAAAAGTTCTAAGATATTGCACATTAGCTACAGTACGGAAAGTTAGGTATTAATTGCACGTATCATTTTCTTGCCAAGGGATCCGATTTAATTTCACGTATAGAGTTTAATGTACCATATCATCAGTTTGAAGCTATGCATTAAATGACATCTGCAGATATGTAGCAGGAAAATACAGACCTAGGAGAAGAATAGATAATCGAATTTCACATATTTTGTAATAGGCAGTGCTAATTTGTATATTATTTTGAAGGGCTTTCCACCCCTTACATGACTGCAACTATTTCTGTTTTCCTTACATATGAGGGTTTTTTTAAGATCATATTTATTCTGAATTTGTTCGATATATAAATGCAGTTTGTTGAAAATAAGGAGGCTCAAAATTCAAACATGTATAAAACTTGATTTTGAAATAAAATATCCTTGTGCCTGGTGTTCACTTTGGTGGTTTTCAGGCTCCCTGCACAAAACTTAGATAAGATTAAAAACAAAACAAAAATACAAATTATGTCTGTTAGAAATGTCCTGGAAATCACAAGGACAGGTAACATGGTTTTTCTATGAAGCAATCTCCTTTTATAAGCCGAAATTCCACGTTTAGCCTAACTCCATTAGTGGTTTAATATAAATGAGACATGCTTAGAACATTGCCTGCAGTTATATCAGTGTATACCATTTTTAGCTATATATGTACCAACAGGTTTTATGTGTGTGTGTGTGTGTGTGTGTGTGTGTGTGTGTGTGTGTGTGTGTGTGTACATGATGGCCAATGCCTATACTCTTAATACTCTGTAATGATCAGAAATTCAAGGTCCTCTTCAGCTTAATAGAAAATTCAACTTTAGACTGAGATACATGATACCCTGTTTGAAGAACGAAAGGAAGAACATTACCATAAGATACTATAGGTAAAAGAAATAAAAACTACAAATGGTCCCTGTACATAGAAATTTTACTCTGTTCTCACAAGTAAAGTTTTGTGCTTAGTGGTCTGGTTTGAATAGGAATCAATTTTAACTTTATTACTCCCAGCATTTACTATGTGTGTGTACAAATGTATGAACATTTACAAATTACATATGTAAATTATACCTTCTTTGTTTCTTATAAAATTTTTGAACCAAAGAGGATGATGTATTTTTGAAAAAAGAAAATGATTTTGAAAAACTAGGCAGGTTATCACTGTTCCCTCAACATCGTAAGAAAACTGTTTTACATTACAGACACAAAACATTTGCAAGAGAACATGTGCTTACCACCTACAAACAGATAATTGAATCAATGCATGTAGATCTTATAAAAGACTCCCCCCCAAGCACAAAGATCATTGTTATATCATGAGTTCAAAATATTTGTAGAAAAGCATGTGATGAATCTTTTCCATGCTGTCTTAAACCCAAACCCCCTACCTCTGCCTCAGCATTATCCTATAGCCACTGAAGACAGGGGAATGAATTATATCTGATGATAAATGATTCCTTTTCATAATAGGGCATTATCAGCACAGCTGCACAACTTCGATGCTCTGTGTCCACACACAGATGGTCGGGCTGGAGGAGTTTGTGAATTTCTAGTTTTGTGCTCTCCTGGCTTCTTTACTAGGTTGGCTAGGATGCACTAACAGCTGCAGCTCTGCCAACATTTCTCTAAAATTTACTCATATTTTCAAAGACATGATAGTTGAAACATCAGTGTTTCTTTTTTTATATTTTGAATAGTTCCAGAAGCCAGGTAGAAGGTTACACATATCTGTTCAAATTCTTCCCCTATAGCAGACTGACTCATCTTTTTAATTGTGCCACTTTCTATTATTCTTACATTGTTTGTGCAAGTCACTGTGATAAATCTAGCCTCTGTTAATTCAAGTAGAAAGCTGAGGATTCACATAGACTTTCCAGCTATATTACAGATCTGCAATTCAGAACCCTATTTGGAATGTTTTGAGTCAGAAAACAAGGCTTCATCCTGTCAGCCAGCTTTGCAAGGGAAAGATCAGAGATTCTCAGAACAGTTCGGAAAAAAAAAATCACAGAGAACTCAGGGAACACTTTGTCTGTTTCAAGAAATGGATCTCCTGTGTGATAGAAGCATGTGCAACTTGCCATGCAAGAAAAGAAAATGACAAAAGGCTTCGTTTTACCTTTTCTTCCCTGACATTTTTATAGTTTATAGCATGCACACACCTCAAATCCTTTGTGATACTGATTGAAAGCAGAATCAATTTTGCACTTGCCATTTTGTTATGAAGATTAAGATAACATTTCCAAGGACTTAATGAGTATGGGGCAATAATCAGGTTATACTTGTTTTTAACTTTTTCCAATTTCTGTTTGGTCTTTGAAGTTAGTTCTTCCATTTTGGTTTAGGACTTACCCTGTGACTGAGAAAATAGCAACATCTTTCCTGTTAACTTACTGATTTGTAAAACTCAGAAGCAGGTTTACAATTTAATGAGGTAAATCCATTGCTTTTTATACTCCATGGAAACACTTTCTTCAGGCAATCTGAATATCATACAGTTCTAGTGGCAGGTGTTGTAAAATGCAACTTGAAATGGAAGTGTGGTTTGTTTACATACCTATTTTTATTTAGCACTTCTGGTTTTCAGAGTACTCTAATAGGTGTTAAAACTAAAAAGCTGTAAGACTCTTTGGTGTGCTCTTAATAAGTTTTCAAATAAAAATGCTGCCATAATATGCTTGGGTAATTCCAAATGAAAATATTTTAAGGCTCATGAGCATCAGTTGACTTTGCTTGAACAGAAAGCATTAGTTGGAAAAAGAATAATGTGGGCTCCATGATAAACATCTTGAAACTTACAAATGAGTTTTATAGAGAAATGATATACTAATCTTATAAATTTATGCATGGCAAACTAATAGATTGCACATGATATCGCCACCTTGAAAACATTGTTATCCATTAATATAAACATCAAGAGCACCATCAAATCATATCCAAGAAACAGCATGATATTGAAGAAAAAATTTAGATTTCTTAATAGTATTGCAGAAACTGGGGCAATGGGATATTTAGTAGGAAAAGCAAAAAGAGATGGGAATAGAGTATATCTTTGTAGAAAACATCACTCAGCATTTTTTGGTGGCTTTACTTAGTTTTACAACTTGAAGAAACCAATTTGTAGAAATAGATAAATGCATGAAAAGCCATTTCAGTATTTAATGAGAAAAAAAATTTTACTATGGGAGCCATCTCATATTTAAGTTCCTCCTTTGGAAGGACAAATAATCATTCCTTTCAAGTTAGTTCATTTTTTTCCATTATGGATCTAGGGCTTTTAAACAGATTTTAAAATAAATTTTTAGAAATAAATGTGTATATGTGTGCCTGCTGTGCATATGTGCACCATGTATGTACAGGTGTATCCAGGGAGGCCCTCTGGCCTCTGATGTCCAGCAGCTAGAGTTATAAATGCTTGTGAGTTACTCTGTATAGGTGCTCAGGTACTCAAAAAAAGAAGCAAGTGCTCCTAACAACTGAGCCATCTCTCTAGCCCAAGAATTTGAATTTTAAATGACTTATTAAGCAGAATTTGATTTGTTTGTATTAATGGTACAAGAATATTTGATCTTAACTTGTACCATATCATTTTAGATCAATAATTATTTCACTGTACTTCTACATCTTTCATTTTGAATTAAGATAAGATAACTAAGATGGCAATAGGCAAGCCCAAAAACATAAGCAACAGAAAAAATGCCACTTGGCGCCATCAGAACTCAGTTCTCCCACCACAGCAAGCCCTGGATAACCTAACATACCTGAAAAGCAAGATTCCAACCTAAAATTTCATCTCATGAAGATGATAGAGAACCTTAAGGAGGACAAAAATAACTCCCTTAAAGAAATACAGGAGATCACAGGGAAACAGGTAGAAGCCCTTAAAGAGGAAGCATTTAAAATCCCTTAAAGAAATACAGGAAAAGACAATCAAATAGGTGAAAGAATTGAACAAAGTGGTCCAAGACCAAAAATGGAAGTAGAAATGATAAAGAAATCACAAACAGAGGCAACCCTAGAGATGGAAAACCTACAAAAGAGATCATGAGTTATAGATGCAAGCATCTCCAACAAGAGATATAAGGGAATCTCAGGCATAAAAGATACTATAGAACATATTTACAAAACAGTCCAAAAAAATACAAAGTACAAAAAGCTTCTAACCCTAAACATCTAAGAAATTCGGGACACAATGAAAAGACCAAACCTAATAATAATAGAAATAGAAGAAACAAGATTCCCCATGCAAAGGGCCAGTAAACATCTTCATAGACGATCATAGAAGAAAACTTACCTAATCTAAAGGAAGAGATGGTCATAAATGTAAACAGAAGCCTACAGAATACCAAACAGATTGGACCAGAAAAAATTCTCCAGTCACATGATAATTAAAACACTAAATACACAGAATTAAGGATATTAAAAGCAGTAAGGAAAATGGGTCAACTAACATATTAAGGCAGAGCTAAGAGAATTATATCAGACTTCTCAATAGAGACTAAAACCCAGGTGCTTCTTGAATGGCTGAGAAGAACCATCTTGGATACATGTCATAGAGACCCTAAAAGAACACAAATGCCAGCCCAGGCTACTGAACTAAGCACAACTCTAAATCACCAGAGATAGAGAAACTATGATATTTCTTGAAAAAAACAAATTTAAACAATATCTGTCCACCAATACCGTCCTACAGAGTATTCTAGAAATAAAACTTCAATACAAGGAGAGTATCTACACCCAAGTAAAACCAAGTGGGTCAAAGACCTCCACATAAAACCAGATATCCTGAATATAATTGAAGAGAAAGTGGGACAGAACATTGAACACATTGGCACAGGGGAAAATTTCCTAAACAGAACACCAATGGCTCAGGCTCAAATATCAACAATTGAAAACTGGGACCTCATGAAGCTGAAAAACTTCTGTAAGGAAAAGGACATTGTCAACAGGACAGAATGGCAAGCCACAGATAGGGAAAAGATCCTTGCCAACCCTATGTCCAATAGAGGGCTCATATCCAAAATATACAAAGAATTCAAGAGGATAGACTCCAGAAAACAAAATAACACAATTTAAAAATGGGATAAGACCTAAATAGAGAATTCTCAACTGAGCAATCTCTAATGGCTGTGAAGCACCTAAAGAAATGCAAGGTGTAGATCAAATGGAGATCATGCCTTGTGTCAGGAGCCTGGATTCTGAAAGCACGGAAGAATAGATGCCTGTCCCTCACAGGCAATGGACACTTGTTGAGTCTCCGGGCTATTTCCAGCCAGTGCTTTGACCAAAACCAGCCATGCTATCATGGTCCTACATCTCACTCTCTTTTCTTTCATAAAAGTTAGTTTTTCTCACTGACATGTAACTTTAGCTATTTGACTTTGGCAAAAGACTTCATCTGTAGTTGGAAGGTCTGGATCTGTCTGTAGGACTCTGTGAGTGTCTAAGAATGTAGCTTGGTGTCCCAGGCAGGTTCCAGGGGTTGGTGCTGTTTCTGGGTGTCAGTGTGTCTCTGGAGTCTTCTCTGGGTCTCAGCATGTCTCTAGAGTCTTCGGGTAGACAATGTGGCTTGAAGCAGGCAGCTTGGTGTCCCAGGCAGGTTCCAGTAGATAGCTTTTTTTTCTGCTGTATCTGTGGGTATGTCTGTAGGATAGTTACAACAGGGAAGCAGCACCCCTGCAGGGGAGTGTCTGAGAAGGGTGAGTAGCCAGTATTAAGCTACTCTGGAGCAAGCAGTCATGGTCTGTCATTAAGATCCTAGAAAGACAAAGGTGTTTGAGGAAACTTTAGTCCTGGAATGCACCTTTGAATCTGTTTTGGATGGCTGAGGAAAAAAAACGTCATGTTAATTACATATCTGGGGTAGGCAGCAACAGTTTGTAAAAGAAAACTAGTTGTTAATGAAGAATTGAAAAATAGTAATTGTTATGTTGATTTGACCTGTGGAAGTAGATTAGATGACTTTTGAACCTTAACAAAATCACAAAAAGTTGAATAAAATGTTGGACATATATCACAAGTGTTAGAGAGAATTGGAAACATTTAAACAAAAATCAAAAAAATTTTCAGTTGAGAAGCATGAATATTGTTGTTTTAGGTGTTCCTGTTAGGGAGAAAGAAAACATTTAAATAAAAGTAAAAATTTTTGGTTGAAAAGCATGAACATTGTTGCAGGTCTTCCTGATAGGGAGAAGAAACATTAATGGCGGATTTAGAAGCAGTGGTGGGAGAGCCGTGCTCTGCCATGTGTCATCTGTGCTCTAGCAGAGTAGTCAGGGTATTCCCCATTTGTTTTTCTTAGGAATCCTAAATGTAGAGAAGAAGAAAGGCCAACCTTGTAGAAAAGCTCAAATCAAGAAACATAGGGGCTTGATAGGAGAGTCAGAAGGAGTGAGATTCTGTGTCAAAGACTGAGTCATGGGAGGGAGAGACATATGGAAGCTGGCTTAGAGCCAGCAGCTCTTGGAAGAAGCTAGCAGATGGGGGGTCAGTTTTTCCAGGCTCAGCCCAGAATTGTTAGTCACGAGAAAGAAACTGTGAGGAACACAGGAGTGAAGGAAGAAGACAGAGTCCCAGACCTGCCACTTCAGGCAAGCAGGTTGGGCTAAGTAGCTCTAGCTCGCTGAAAATGATGGAGGAGGAGGGGAAAATCTTATGCTAGCAGGCTGTATATGAGCTGAGCTCGGAGACAGTACTCCTGAGAAGCTAGCAGGCAGCACGTGAAAGGCTGACCCCTGGGGGTGGAACAGAGAGTAGAGATTAGGGAATTGCCACCATCTTGTCAAGTTGGAGAAAGAAACTTATACTAGCAGGCAGCATGTCAAAGATTGAAGTCAAGCTTCTGAGAGCTCAAAATGAAAGGGGAATCTCTCACCCAAGGGAAAGAGTCTTAGAATAGGGGTCACAGGCAGGTGCTGTGGCTTGAAAGGCAGCTGTTAGCTGTGAAGGAGCCCTCTCTGTGGAGCTGGGGCATAGGTAAAGTGGAGGCTTGGGAGTCACCGCCGTCTTGCCCTTGAACTGGAGAGCTCGTGGAGGAGAGGAAGAGACAGAGAGAAAGAGGGAGAAAGAGAGAGGGGAGTTAAAACAGAGAACCTGGCCAGGAATACATGGAGAGAGAAAGAGAGGGACCTAGTCTTTTTGAACTAGGCAGGAGCTAGTGGTAGCAAAGAATCAGAGAGAAGACACTAGCAAGGAACATGTGGAGAAAGAAAGAGGGGAGGGGAGACAGAGAGACAGAGGCCTGTCTGGTCTTGTGAACCAGGCTGGATTTACTCACTGTCCCACAGAGAGACTTTTTCCTCAGGTGTCAGGGTTTGGGGTGCTCTTGGAGCTGGCTTGGCATGAGTCCTCTACCACCTGTAGGGAACTATGTAGGCATGCACAAGCGCAAGTCTCTGTTGCATTGTGAGTCTGTGCATCTGCCACAACATGGTAAGCTGAGATTGCAGCTCAGCATGGCAGGTGCATGCAGGATCTTTCAAGGGTGAGCACAGCGGGGGGGGGGCGAGGGGTGGCGCTCAGCATGGGGAAGTCTCAGTCTGGTTCCCAGGGGCACAGAGCTCTTGAATTGGGGATCCCTGGGCCCAGAGTCTGTCTGGTCTCAAGCCCTTGGGCTCTTAGACACCACTGAGAGGCCACAAAAGGACTGAGACTGGGGCTTGTGGGTGTGTGACCAGCCCACAGCCGAGAGAAATGAGGTTGTGGGGAGAAGAAAGAGGCCCCAACAACACCTCTCAGGAGAGACTCAGTTACTGTACTCACTTACCTAGCTTGCTTGAAGAGGGCTGTCCCTGTGGCTGGAATGCAGAGAGGTCCTCCAGACAGCAGCATGATAGTTGATACCTTTTCCATGCTTTTTCCACGGTATCAGTTTCTGTAGTTGTGTCACTGTTCGAGGCCCCACATTGGTTGTGCCAGCTGTGGGTACCTCAGCTGGAAATGCAGAAAGTTCCTCCAGGCAGAAAGTTAGCTGTAGCAGCTTCGGCTACAGTGGTTCATTAAAGACCTTCTCCATGGTTCTTCATGGCGTGGCCCCAATGACAGGAGAAAGTCCATGGGTTTCCAAAACCGCTTTATTGTCATGACAGATGATGGTTGAATATGGATGTGCACCCCTATGAAACTCAGGGCAGACCTGAGTTAAATAGGGAGGGAGAAAGGTGGAGGGTCTGGGAAAAATTGCTTAATTGGCTCTGCCCTCTGGCCTTCAGGTATCTCATTAGTATGTAAATCTTTCAAGGGCCTGAGGCCTGTAGTCACACCCTCTACCTGTGCTCTTTGGGAGGGGCTGAATTGTCCTAAGTGACTGAATGATGGAGGTTAATGGAGTTCCATGCCACATGTTAGGAGCCTGGATTCTGGGAGCACAGCAGAATAAATGCCCATCCATTGCAGGGTCTCCAGGCTACTTCCATCCAGTGCTTCTACCAAAAACCAAGACTGCTTTCATGGCCCTACATAGTACTACATGAGGACCCAGTTGTACCACTCCTGGGCACATACCCAAAAGATGCTCAAACATATAACAGTGACACATGCTCCACTATGTTCATAGTAGCCTTATTTATAATAGCCAGAAGCAGGAAACAACTCAGATGTCCTTCAACAGAGGAATGGATACAGAAAATGTGGTACATTTACACAATGGAGTATTAATCAGCTATTAAAAACAAAGACTTCATGAAATTCACAGGCAAATGGATGGAACTAGAAAATACCATCCTGAGTGAGGTAACCCAGACATAAAAGGACATACATGGTATGTACTTACTGATAAGTGGATAGTAGCCCCCAAACTCAGAATACCCACAATATCACTGACAGGCCATATGAAGCTTAACAAGAAGGAAGGCCAAAGTGTAGATGCTTCAAACCCACTTAAAAAGGGGAAGAAAATAATCATGGGAGGCAGAGGGAGGGAGGGGCCTGGGCAGGAAAGGGGAAGAGGAGGAAATTATGTGTGGGGAATCAAGACCAGGAATGGAAAGAGACAGGAAAGAAGTCCACAGAGACAGGAGAATAAATAGAAATAAGTACTAGTGGGGTTGGGGAAACTTGGGGAACAAGTCCTAGACATCAGGGATGTGAGAGGCTCCCAGCACACAGTGGGGATGACATTAACCAAAATAACCTATAGCAGGAAGATACAACCTGAAGAGACTACCTCCAGTAGATAAACATGATCCATTTCATCAGCAGACACCAAACCCCAACACTATTGATGATGACAAGATGTGTTTGTAGACCAGAGCCTTGTATGGCTGTCCTCCGAGAGACTCTGCCAGCAGCTGACTGAGACAGATGCAGATACTTACAGCCAACCATTGGAAGAGTTAGGGGAAGGACTGAAGGAGCTGAGTGTGATTGCAACACCATAAGCAAAACAACACTATCAACTAACAGGAACCTTCAGAGCTCCCAGGGACTAAGCTACCAACCAAAGCAGGTCCATAGCTCCACCTTGTCTGGCATCAGTGGGAGGTGAGGTGCTTGGTTCTGTGGAGGCTTGATGCCCTAGCAAAGGGGGATGCTACAGAGATGAGGCAGGAGTGGGAGCAAGTGAAGGAACACCCTCTTAGAGGCATAGGAGAAGAGGAGGGTGTGAGGGGGTTTCTGGAGTTGACACTGGGAATGGAGATAACATTTGAAATGTAAACACATTAAACCGTTACTAAATAAAATAAAAATATCCCATTATAAGTTTTTTTTTAAAGACATGTGTTCATCTAAATTACACATTATTGTGGTTTCAATAAAAAGTATCCCATGAAATTATTATTTCATCACTTGTTCCTTATTTGTGGTGGCATTTGGAGAGACTATGTAACTTCTAAAAGGTAAAACCTTGCTAAAGGAAATATGTCAATGAGGGTGAGCTTTGAGGGGTTACAGTCTCACTCTACTTCCTAATATCTCTCCTAGATGTAAATTAATATGTGATCATCAAGCTTCCTCTTCCTGCCAACAGGCCATGTCTTCCATGTCATTAATGGACTATCCCTTCACAATGGTAAGCTAAAATTAACCCTTTGTTCCTAATGTTCTTCTTAGTGATGGCGCCTACAGCAACAAAAGTGTAACTAACATCCTTTGCATGCATTCACAAAAGTCATGGAAGTATTTTAACATCTTCACTTTAAATAAGTTGGAAATTATTTGTAACGAAGTTACACATCCTTCACATCATCATTATTAGGCAATGAATATATTGTTTACTTTTTTGTTGTTTTAAAAATTTTTTTGTGAAATAGATTTTTCATATAGTATATTCTGATTATGGTTCACCCTCCCTCTGTCCTCACAGATTCTCCCCACCTTCCCATTTATACAAATCCACATGCTTCCTTGCTCTATCTCATTAGAAAACAAGCTTCTAAAAAAGAGAAAAAAGTAGCAAAATAACATAAAAATAAAAATAATCAAAGGGGAATAGTACAAAACAAACAAAAGAAAAGAAAATCAAAGAGAACACATATACACATAGACACACACATATTGGCAACCATAGAAATCTCATAATAACAAAATCAGAAGCCATGTAAGAACTAATGACCTGTATGGTAAGATGGAGCGAAGGAGGGAAGGAGGAAGGAAGGTAGGGACCAACAGACAGAAAGAGGCGAGGAGGAAGGGATCGAGGGCAGGAGGCAGACATGAAGGAATTCAGAGTCGGGGAGGGAGAAACAGAGACAGAGCATTATGTGACAAAACAAAAACAAACCTCCAATAATACCACTGAGTTCCTTTTGTGTTGGCCATCCACAGCTTGGCCCTTGGCCCGAGGCCTGGCTTTAAGAAAGGTTTGTGTATCCAGTGAAACTCTGTTGGTGTTGGTGTTTGTTGTTTTATGTTTCCTGTTAATTTGACACAAGCTCAAGTAACTGTAAAGGAAGAAACCTCATTTAAGAAAAAAAAAATGCCTCCATAGATCCAGCTGTAAGGTATTTTAGTAATTAGTGATTGATTGCAGGTGGTGAGTCCATTTTGGATGGTGAGAGCCCTGGAGTGTTGATATTGCTGTATAAGAAAGCAGACTGAACAAGCTATTAGGAGCAAACCATTAAGCAGCACTTTTCTGTAGCCTCTGTGTCAGTTCCTGCCTCCTAGTTCCTGCTATGACTTTCTTTGATGATAAACTATGATATATAATCATAAACCAAATAAATCCTTTCCTCCTTAGATTGCTTTTTGATCCTGGTTTTTCTTTTCTTTTTAAATTAATTTTTATTGGATACTTTATTTACATTTCAGATGTTATCCCCTTTCCCAATCCCCCCCACCCAGGAACACCCTATCCAATCCACCCTCCTCCTACTTCTACAAGGATGTGCCCCTACCCACCCACTTCCACCTCCCCACCCTTGAATTCCCCCACACTGGGCATCTAGCCTTCATGGGACCAAGGACTTCCTCTCCCACCTATGTCCAACAAGGCCATCCTCCCCTACATATACAGTTGGAGCCATGGGTCTCTCCCTATGTGCTCCCAGGCTGGTAGCTTAGACCCTGGGAGCTCTGGTTGGTTGGTATTGTTGCTCTCCCCATGGGGCCTGTAAACCTCTTCAGCTCCTTTAGTTAAAAGACTGTTTTTTCATCACAGCGGTAGAAACCTTAACTAAGGCAGCTGGACAAAACAACATTTTTATTTATGAGAGGTTATCAGTTGGAGAGAGCTTCTGGGTTAGGGATGCTTCTGTCCACTTCCATTCTCAGCACTGGGTGAGTGTCAGTCCTGTGAAGGATCTGTGCATGCTGCCATAGTCTCTGTGAGTTCATGTGAACATTGGCCCTGCTGTGTCTAGAAGGCCTTGTTTCCTTGGTGTTCTCTATCCACTCTGGATTTTATAATTTTTTTTTATTTCTTCAGCACGGTTCTCTGAGCCATGAGGGGAGTGATTTGATGGAGACATCCTATTTGGGACTATATGACCCAAGGTCTCTCTCTCATTCTCTGAACATTGTCCTGTTGTCTCTGTAATTATTCCCTTATATGCTTAAGAAAGAAGCTTCTCTAATGATGACTAACCACGATACTGATCCATACGTATATCAGAATGTAATTTGGAGTCACTTTGTTGCTCTGTTCATTTAGCAGAGCAATTATATTTTGCTTTCCCCTAGGTCTCTAGCCTACATAGTCTCTGATTCTCGGCCAACTGAGCAGTAGCTTTGACAGGTACCATATCATAGATTGGGACTTAAATCCAATCAGATATCAATTGCTTACACCCATAAGCCTTGTACCAGTCACTATTATACTAGAATAGCTTGCATGCAGGTCCCCAGTATAGGCCTACAGCTGTGTTGTGTTTACCTTTGTGTTTGGTAGCATGAATTGTTTTTCTCAGTATCATGCACACGAATCCATAAGGGCGGAAGTTTTAGGTAGGCACCAGCTTAACTTGAACTTATTCATGTTCAGTGAGTTATGTAAGTGTTGTCTTCAGCAATAGGACACAAAAGCATAGGATATAAATATATTACTAATGTTTAATAACTCAATATCTATGGTTACTTAAAGCATCACAGATTTAGCATAATATCTTTTGTTAAGGGGAGATCTAGGCCAAAAGATAAAGTACAAAATGGCAAATCTAGTTTTTCATTTTTAGAAATACACAAAGCAGTTGCTTTTTGGATAGATATGTTATAGGTAAATCAAGTCTATGGGTTGCTTTAGCGATAGCTGCTTGATTATTAAAATTTGTAAACAAGTATATGGAAACATGTATTCCATGTTTACCTACATTTGAAATGTAAGTTAATGCCTCTTTATGGTGTCAACACTCAAATATGTGTTCTATAGTATAAGATGGCGTTGTCAAACCACCACATCCCACTTTATTTTACAGATATTCTTTCTTTTCAGAGGCATATTTTTAAGAATAAATTGGAAAGCACACACTGAGGGTAAATTGAAAACCAAGATGTCAATAGAAGATTTACTCAACCACTCTTGGCTGTATAGCCTCTGCTCAGACAGCAGATTCAACCTTGATCTTTAATTATTTTAAAGAAAATTAGACTAGTAGATCTTTAACTAAAATGAGTTGTTAGTAGGTTATTATACCTCCATTAATTTCCATTTACTACAGCTCATGAAGGGTTAATAATAGAACCTGAATTTGAATGTCTAGTGAGCACAAACACAGACAGGAAGAAAACAGGATTACTTTTATAAAGTATCCAAACGTGCTTCCCAGGAATAACTGATGCTTGGATAAATGATAGAGTTTTGTTCCAGGTAAAGTTGTGAGCTTGTACATTTTGCAGTCAATGATCTTAGTTTTGAAATCCTTCCATTGTGTACTCTTTCGGTTTTTTTTTGGCATGTATTTTCCTGATTAAATGCTTGCATTCTACTTAGCCAATTCATAAATATTTCTCTCTAAAATAAATAGATCTTGAGGGCTTAAATTAAAATCCTACTTTAATCTCTTTCTATGGTTTTCTTCTGAGCAGAAAACTCACACTTGACCTGCTCCTGTCTTCATTCGGCATCACAGAAACAGAAACTATCCAGCATTGCTGAAGGCTTTTCAGGCTGGCATTATATGATAAGGGGTGGGAATAGAAGCTGCTCAGGTTGCTACTGCTGCTGCTTGTGAGGCTGCTGTTTGTGATTCTTGTGAAGCTTATGTTGATGCTTTTAATGCTCATGATGCTGTGATGCTGCAATGCACTGCTACAAATCCAACAGTCATCTTTTGCTGTTAATCAGTTACCAGTCCAATTTAAAGTTGGGCCACAGTACAGCTTCAGCTTGTTTCCTACTTTGAATGTCTGCAAATCTGAGACATACAGTATACCATTAGAGCTATAGCTCTGTCTTCAAACATTGCCTCTGGAGTATCCCAGTAAGAGACTCCTAAATCTTTACACTTTCCCTTTTTATTAAATCAACTTCATGAAATGACATGCAGCCAGCTTAATCAGAAATGACAAAAAGAAGAAGTTTCTGATCCTGTGAGAAAATGTAGACTGGAAGCTTAGAAATAATTTCATGAAAACTTGTTTGAATACTGTATATAGCACTTAGTTCTCGCTCTAATATTGATTTAAGTGTTTAGAGAAATCACTTTCCTTTCCCCAAATCCTTAAGTTTCCATCATTATTTTTCCCACATGTCTCTCTTGCCAGCAATTTACTTTCACATATTTGTGGTGTCCCTGTTTCTAAAAAAATAAGCAGCATATCAGGAGATTCTTCTGTGTTTGTTAAATAAAGCCTTCTCTGTTATCATTGGAAGGAGGTCTCTGGGGAGTTGGGAAATATATTTGCTAACAAGCAACCAAACTGTTGAAAAGGAAAGCCAACCTCTGTATAAAGTGCAGTTGTAGTCCTAAAGGAAGAGACTACTGCACAATACATCAGTACTTGAGTTTCTGGTCTGACTCCATGTGTTAGCATGCATATATGGAAATTTGAGAAAAGAAAAATATTCATGAAAAGAAATTCATTGAATTCACCGTGTTTTGAAAGAGAATAAATAATGTTCTTGGGAAAAAGTCATTTTCCTCAAAACATTTGCTAATATTAGGAGAAATCATTTTTGTATTTTTGTTTTATTATTCTTTTTGAAGAAATAATTACACTGTCATATGCTGATATTTTATAAGATATGTAGTATAGAGTAAACAGTCTTTCAAGGTAAGAGAATGATTATAGCTTTCACTGTTGAGGAATTAAGAGATGGAATGATCCTTAAAATTCATAAATGTTTGTCATTCATCCTAGGGGCAAAGCCAGGGTGAATGTCAACAGGGCCCAGAAATACTGTAATCCAGGAAGAATTTCAGTTACAGTTTAGATGCTCCAAATGAATAAACATTCTTTGTTTGTGTGAGCACTTAAAGGTATTTTTTTAAGTGAGAAAGAGGAAGAGAGAGAGACAGAGATGGAAACAGAAGCAGAAAAATATGGCTCTAGCCACAGAAAATTCAAAGTGAACAGATGAACTATAGAGTAAAACAACCTAGCAATATGAAGAGAAAAGAGTTTCATGCAATCAAGTTGGGCACATTTAATGATACTTTCAGCTGAAGATCTTCTAGCAAGTCCATCCTAAGGAGGAGAGTTTGCACCCAGTACATAGGCAGTGGGAGAGTGCAAGATGCCCATAACTCCTGTCTCTTTGATTGTTAGCTACATGAAAGCCTAGGAGAGACAATAAAATGGACTTCTGTGGTTTGCTATTTCTCTGACATTACATCAGCCTCCTCTTTTCACATTTCCTCTTGAAAAGATAGATTGAAAAAGCATACAGGAGGAAGGAAATAGCAGTTTAAAGTGGCTCAAATATCAACACACCTGAACTTTTGCCCTGGTATTGAATTTAACCCAGCTATCTACACTGGAGATTTTCTACAGAGAAGGAAAGTTCATTTTATATTTTGCTCTTGTTGGTATTATTTTATGTTGAGAAAGAAAATACAGATAAAGAGAGAAAAGATGAACACAGGAGTCAGAAACCCTGCATTATTTGCCCTCTACGGAAAATAAATGAATGGGTCCAAAGGTAGAAGATTAAATTTAATTTAGATCTTTAAGCTCTTATAATTTGGACTATAACCTAAATCAAAGTGTCCAAAATTTGATGCTTAACTATCCGATATTAACGACACTCACTTTTCTTGTCTGCTCAATGGGGATAATATTGCCTACTGTTTTAATTGCTATTAACATCATATATGATTGTAAAATGACTGATAGACAATAAATGTAAAAGTCAAATGCTGTCTATTATTAGTTTCTGCAATGTATGAAATACATACTTTTTGCATAGCAATTTGTTTGGAATCTCTGATTTTGTACATGCATGAAACACAGGCAACACTCCTGAATATCTTTGAAATTTCTGTTATCAAGAAAAATATCAATTTGTATAAAGATTGATGATTCAAGGCTGGGTGGAAATAAGTTAGTGAATCTCCTATACATGACCCTTAAAGCAATTCCTGAGAGAATAAAGAGGGGAGCAACCCGTCATATGTCAAAAAAAATTAAATTCTGTTGTTCTAAGATTAGATGATGAGTAGACACTTGTTATTTGCAGTTTAGTGTTATATGCAACTGAAATATTGTCTCTAGCTTTTTCCAGTATATTATTTAAGAAACTTAAAATGAAAGAATGTGCTAGAATCTATTAGAAAGTTAAAAATCTGCATATACAAGTCTTGCCAATATTTTAAAGACAAGTTTCAGACAAATTGGCTCTTTGATGGCATGAATCGTCTCAAGAGGCTGACCTGCATGTCTCACTCTCTCCCTGTATCTGTTTCTTTTCTATAAAATGGAACTATCAATGACTCTTTTATTTTATGAATAAAGCAAGGTGTGGATTTTTTTTTTTTTGCATCGACAATTAAAGCTGATAATGAATTCATGAAAATAAACTCCATAGCTTTTTCATGCTATAAATACATGTAAAGAAACTATGACTTTGGAGGCAGGAATTAGCTGAATGATTGTGACAGGCTGTGAAGCACTTAACCATGTCTGCTTTCTACTTTCTATTTTCTTATTTCATTAAAATGTATATCTAGAACAACTTCTGAGTGGTTTCTTGTGGTTCTATGTTCTTTTGTCCTAATTAGGGATGTTATGCACATAACAAAGATGGAAAGGGTAAAAAATAGGAGTGTATGTACATGTATGTACACACACACACACACACACACACACACACACACACACACATATATATATATATGTATGTACACACACACACACACACACACATATATATATATATATATATATACACACACACATGTATGGACACACATACATACATATATGTGTGTGTGTCAACATTTGACTTTTATGTAAATTTCTCTATATATTGGTGCATCCAATAAAAACGACAATATTTAATGACCTTAATAACATTTTCAACTTACTTTTACAACATAGACTCTGGAGTTAAAGAGTTCCGAGTTTGATTTTCAGCACTGAAAAAAATGTTACTGAGGTTTCTCTTCCTGGTACATACTAAGCATTCAATAAATTGTAGCATGTCTTATAGTCTGCTTCTGAAATTTATCACATATGGAAAATTAGATATTCAACCAAAAGGCAAGCTAAAGTTCTTCAGAAATAAGAATTAAATGTTATCTATTGGAAAACATACCCGGCAGAACAGAAAATTATAGGTATCACAGCAGGTAATAGATGGGGTGAGATTATGCATCAGTTGTTTTGAAATGGAATCAGAGGCAGGCATAAAGTGCCCAGCCACTAAAAGCCCATGAGCAGCATGGTCACTTCCTTGTTTGTAGGGCTGGCTTTGATCTAGCAAGTCTTTATGCATGGCGAGGTTTCCTGCTGTTACTAGAAGTACTGGAGTGCCTTCAGTTAGTCTCTTAAGATATTTTCTCCTTCTTAACAAGCTTTAATGGAAATTACAACAAAATCTCAAAAGAAAGCTAGTTCCCATGAGGTATCTAGCACCTGGAGGTTTGAAGAATTGAGAAAAGATTCAGATAAAACTCCAAATTTCTGAGCTTTGCCCTTCACTAAAATTCTCTCAGCTCATCAAAGCCAGGTCAGACTACTATCAAGTTTAACAAGCTGCCAGTGGAGCAGTCTCTTTGACTTTGCTAAAACTTGAAATATCACTGGTGTGAATCTGTACTCTTTGTAATCAATTGTGGTTTTGAATTGGCCCTTTGTTACACTAAATCAGTTCTCCTGGCCAGAGTCTCTAGATACTGCCCTATAGGTTGTGCACTTTATAATGCCAAGGGAGGCCATTCACAGTATGTGAGAGGAGTATTGACCCCACCAGTATGCAAAGAGTGCTGCCTACATTTGGGATCACAGATACAGGGCAATTTTTCACTTGACCTCTAATTTTCAGTAAGATTTTTAAAAATGATATCTCCATTTAGGACTTAAACGTTGCACTAATTATTACTTCTCAAGAAAGAACTGGGGAACAAGGCTGGTAAACAGAGTAATAGTTTCTCTTCAAGGGTATGATTTGGAGGATTAAATAGAAAAAATGACTTAGTTAAAATATAAATCTAAGACAGGAAGATGTTGACATTAACTTGATTTAGCAAGTGCACAAACCTAGTGGATTCTTTTCAGCATATTTGGGGCAGTTTCCAGTTTGTTTGATAAGCCCGTGATTTGAATTTGATTGGTTTGAAGCTAAAAGTTGTTTGAAGCCTATCTTCCTTTAGAAGTGTCTCTTTAAAAACCTCTGTCCCACGCGGCCCATCTGGATGCATTACTGAAGTCCTTGCTTGAATAATGGCACACATGTCAGTACTGACATGTAGGTACATAGGAGGAGATAATGTCATACAGAGAAGAACACATCGACAGAACAGAGAAACAGGCTGAGACTCTGAACAGAGTGTGACTGATGCAATATCTTTACCCTAGTTTATTCATGGATTCAGTTGCACTGAACATATATAGTACACACACTATACTATAAAAGAGACAGAAGAATGATGCATGGGTCACAGTCATCCAGTGGCCAACAGTTAATACCAACTCTAAAATCATGTCTTTTTAAAACCTAGGACTTTGAGTTTGTATAATGTTGGCTATTTCACTTGACCTCCCTAAGCCTCAGTTTTCTGGAGTAAAAGATATAAAATATAAAAGCAATTACTAACAAGGTTGTTGTAATGATTGAGTCAAGTGATAGATGTGAAGTACTAAGCTCAGTGCCTAGTCCACACTTCTCAATAAACACAATAAAAAGTTATTGCTATTATGCTACAGATAATAATTGAAAGCCAAATATTTTTAAGTATGGTATATCACACATATAATCCAAACACTTGGAGCAGAGGAAAGAATAATTTTCACTTCAAGGACAGGCTTGTCTACATAGCAAACTTGAGGCTAAGTCTAGTTTTCCAGAGTTTTCCTAGTATTCCTGTGTCAAAAATAATAATATAAAATAAAATAAAGCAAAAAAAAGAAGCAGTGTTTGAAAGTGCACAAAACTACAGCAGTTGATTTTAGATATCATAGTAATGTTTTTCCTGCAATGGATTGAAATGGGTCTCCACAAAGGGTAAGAGAATGCAAATTCCAATCAATTTCTTTTGGCTCTTCTCTTCTTCTGCACTCTCTGTGATCTTATGTGGAAAGACGTACCTTGCTGATGTAATTAAGAATCCAAAAGACTGAATTTTTTTGTTGTTTCAGTTTTGTTTCATGATAAGTCCTACACTAGCTTCATGATAAGAGAATGGAGAACAGAGAAAGTACAACACACAGGGAGGACGGGAACAAAATGATGGAGACAAAGGTCAATGTTATGATCCCTCTCATAAGCAAAGGAGGCCAGGTACCAGCAGAAAACACAGCAGGCTCAGATTTCTACCCTGTTGCCTGTGCTAACATTTTAGAACTTCTAATACCATGGTTTTGGAGCTTTTATCTTCCGAAGGAGTAGAGAATTCATTTCCATTGTTTCATGCCAAAAAGTTTGTAGAAAATGTGTTGTGGTGGCTCCAGGAAGTTAATGGCCCTATTACTTCTGTGTCTTACTGTTATAAACCAAACCAAACAAATAACACCTAACATCAGCAAAAGTTTCATTAAAAAAAAAAAAACAACAACCTGCCTTTAGTAGGAAATGGCAAACTTTTCTTCAACATTTTGCATTTTATGAGCCTGAACATTTGTGTAGATTCCATTGACATCCTGATATAACACATTTGGAAGGCTCCTTTGGTTTATACAAATATACTTAAATGTTTTGATTCAACTACTTGTGAGCGCCATGTACATTCAAGAACCATTTATTGAGAGCCTACTATGCCCTATAATTGTTCAAGAATTGATAATCCAGCAGTTTAACTGAATAGAATTATAGCAACATAGTAATACTTACTTAGGGAATCTTTCTTTTAGAATCTTTCCAAGGTTCTGTTGGAACCTATGAATCTTTGTGGAAATGGATGTCAGCATGATTTACCTAGTCAGGTCATCTGAATATTTCCAGTTATCTCGATTGTTCCCGATAATCCAGCCATTATTGGACTGATGGCATTTTGGAATTCTTGGTTTAGTCCCTATAAAGAAATGCATGTATAATATTTATGTCAAGCCTTTTCTTCCCTGTCCTAAAAATTTTCTAGGGATATAGTTTCATCCTCTGTGAGGCCACTGGTTCCATCATTGAGACAAAATATTGCAAAGACATTTCCTATATTGATCTGTAATCTAGCTCCTTTAAGTGCTGTTCACTAACCACAATTCTACATTTTTGAAAAATGATGAATAAGCAATCTCTAACTAGTAGTCTCTTAATACTTGTTACCTATGTTCTTTCCTGATATAGTTTAAACTCATCTAGACACCACCTCCATTGTTACTTATAGAGGAGGGGGTTCACTCATTCTTTCAAGACTCATTTATCGAATGACTGGTATTTTGAGTTATACTAATTCTTAAGAAATGATGAGTGTATATTATTGAGCAAGTGGTATATATTATTGAGCAAATCAAGACCTTTCATAGAGTTTACTCTGTAAGATGTAACAAAAGACATTCAAAAAAGCATGATTGAAATAGTTTTCAAGAACAATGTGTTTTACACACACACACACACACACACACACACACACACACACACACGCGCGTGCGCACAAAACATGCACACATACACAACAAGTCAACAAGATAAGTGTGGGGAGACACCTTTAAAGAGTCATTATTTACTCCCAGATCAGCATCAAAGACAAGACACAACATGTAGGAAAATAGTACTCCTGGGAAAAATGATATCGAATGGAGCTCCCTAAGAGGAAAAGCAGGGCTCTAGTAGTCAATGGAAATAATGAATGTCAGTGTCAGTGGAGCAGCTTGGATCCAGAGAAGGAAACTATGTAATCAGTCAGATAAGCAACAGCTACATCATTCAGGAATTTCGTGCTAAAGTACGATTGGAATCTGCTTATAATTATAATGGAAAATCATTAGAACGTTTACATTTGTGAACAATTAACTGTGAATTCTGCTTGTGAACAAATTGTAAACAGAACGAATACAAAACAGCAAAGTAGGGTAGAAGTTCAGCAGACATTTGCTTGGGCTAGATTTAAAGCAGTTTCTATTATGAATAGGGTAGACTCAGAATTGTGTGTTGGAAATCACATTTCATAGAATTTGCTAATGAACTGATATGAGAGGTGAAGCAAAGAGAGGAAACAAGGATGAGTTCCATAAGTATTAACATTACAGAATACTACTATGAATGTATTCATCCAGAATCAACTATAAAAATATTTTTATGCTGAAGAAATAGTTTAGTGGTTATGAGTAATTTCCACTCCTGGAGGAGACCTGGGTTTAGATTTCAGCACCCACATTTCATTTTCAGCACATTTCCAGCACCCACATTTAGTGTCCAACCGCCCAGAACAAACTATAACTCCTGTTGCAGAGAATTCAACTTCATCATCTGGTTTCCACAAGCACCAAGCACATACATGGATCACACACATGCATGAAGGCAAAACACTCATACATATAAAATAAAAAGTTTATTATGATTGAGTTATGATGATAAAGATATTTGTAAATGTTGATAATAATTCATCCAAAAAATTTTTTTTGTCCAAAGTGCTTCATCTTCTTTTGAGGCATTTTATTTTTCCAAACTAGTTCAGTTCATGAATAGAATTCCTCTGTTGTCAAAAACCATTGTTAGTCTTTTAAAATATGTCTTCCAATAGAGATGTGCCCAATGAAAGATTATCACCAGCCTGTGGGAATAATGTTTTTTTAAAATTCATAAGAGACATACAAATTCGGAGGATAGACAAATTATTCTAATGTCTTCAATATATGCTTCCAGATTATATTTTAAGAAATTTACATATTAATCATATTAACATATGTACTCTTGATGACTTATGATATTGTCTCCTTTCTGCTTTTGCATGAAGAACCTGAAAGATTTGTCAGGCTGAGTAAATAGTCCATTATGTGTAAAGTATTTACATATGGCTCAGTGTTTGACATCTAGCCTTTCCTAGAACAGTCCATTCATTCTGTATCTGCTTTTCTAGGTCTAGATTATTAAAGGCACTGTACCTTTGAAATGACTGTGGCAATAGATGATCAATATATACCAACATTTTGTGGTTGTGTGAAATCCAAAAAAGCTAGGTATAACTGCTTTAGAAATGTATTCCAGTTTAGAGCTTCTCTGAGATTTAAGGCTCAAGCTTTAAGTGCTACTTAGCATTAAGAAGCTTTTTAAACACAAAGCTACTTCTGCACAGCTTCTGGTGGCTCAGTCTTTGAATGAGAGACAGATTTTTGAACTTTTTCAAAATGACACACATTTCCACTCAGGGTTCTGAGTAAATTTTTACTTTAATCCCCAAGTGAACTGTAATTCACACTTGAGGTTTGTCATTTATATCTCTCTTTAGTCACAGTAGCGATCATGTCAGAAACTTAGGTCAAGTTGTGGCAGTATTAAGGACATTGTCCATTCACACTGCTGGAAATGAGCAAAGCATTACTATTGTAAGAATTTGGATCGAAGCCAACCACAGACTAAAGTACACAACTGCTTTCAAACCTGCACGCATAGTGGGGCTGCAAACGATGGTCCCCCCTTTCCTATTTCTCCTGCCTCCTTCTTCTCTTCATCGGTTAGCTAATCACAAGGTCTTTCTTCAGATATGGTTGATTGAACTTCTACACATTTTGAAGGAGATGGCTTTTTTCAGTAGATGGTGTCATCAGAGCATTGTTGGTATTCCAGTCAACATCTGACTTCTTACCATAGCCGTATATTACCGCACCCTCCTTTTTCCTAATGGAGTACCTGCTAGTGTATGTAGTACAGGATAATGGGTATTATTTATACAGCAATTTTCATCTTCAGTGTGCATTACAAATACTAACACATTAATCCTCAGGAGAGAAGTATAATATAATGCCTCAAGCAAACATCCACCCCTGTATTTCCAAATGAATTGCGTAGTTCATGAAATACAATCAATGGATCATCAGTATTAGTAGGAACTGCATTACACAAAATGATCCACTAGCACAGGAGTTAATGAGTGATGGACATAAGTTCAGCTTGCAGTACATTATCAGAGCCCCTTTAGGGGAGGCATTTTCAAACCAATCTTCTGCTTCTTGGTCTCAGAGGACTTCCCTTAATAATGACTGACATTTCTTCACAGTTCTAAATGGGTCCAGCTGGCACTGTGCACGGGTTCTCAGGTACGGTGGATTGTTTTACTTTACTCCATCTGTCAATGCTTCCTGAGGGGGCATATTTTACTATGGAAATATTTTGATAAATCCTGCAGCAAAGTAATACCATTATGCTTGTATCATGTCCAGGTTTTTCACTCCCTCCTGTCTCATGCTCCACTGTAATTGTATTACTTACACTCTCTCAGTTCAGTCTTCTCTCTCTCTCTCTCTCTCTCTCTCTCTCTCTCTCTCTCTCTCTCTGTGTGTGTGTGTGTGTGTGTGTGTGTGTGTGCTTCAGGATCTGAAATAAATGAAGTGCCAAATACAATATGTTTTCATCTTATTGTAAGTGTCTCTTGGGGGCATTTAAAAGTAGCCTTTTGTTTTACAGAACACTATCTAATTCCATTGTCTCTTTCACTTTCTGGCTGTGATATGGGAAAGAGTTATTGTACAAGAGTTTCAGGATGATAGGAAAGAATCAAAGTGAGAATGAATTTATAACATACAGTTACATTCAAATCAGACTTCACTGACTGTTGCTTTGAGGCTTCTAGTAAGCCAAAAATATGATTTTAAGCATTTTACTTGAAATACCTAGACAGACTCTTCTAACTATCAAATAATTTTGTTTCCTTTCTGGCTATATTTTTATTACATGGGAGAAGAGACCTTCTTATCTTGACTTACATGTTTTATCTTGACTTACCCCTGTCCCATTTGAGGACAATCTATACTTAAGTGATGGCTTTAAACTGTGATATGGATACTCTACACAGCCAAATACTGTATTTATTACTCAGTTACATTGTAACATCACCTAGAATATCACTTGCTTCTTCATTGTTATAACTCATTTAAATCCCTTGTGTTCTTAAAAGCAATAAGAATGACTTACTCTAATTGTAATTACAATGTTTATTTCCAAATATTATCACTTATAACATAAAATAAAACACAACAGAGATATAACTTTCAAAATCATAGACATTATTTCTCACAGTGTCAATATTAAAGATAGAGAACACAATAGATATAACAGTTTAATATATCCTAACATAATTTTCTATATAATAATTGATAAAGTTTAAGACTAATAGCATACAAATTTTAAATGATTCCGAATAAAAGAGCATATTTACTCCTCTCCTAAAATCCATCTGCCTAATTTTATTATTCAATAATTTTAACATATTTTTGTATGGTTAGTTTCTTACTGAACAGGAAGATCAAAACCAGAAGTTTTTGGCTTGGCATAGAGACATGAATCTGCTGTTTTGTTGGTAGATTTAACTTGCAAGCTCTAGTTTTGATTAAAGCTCTTATCTCTTATTTGAGTTCTTCAGTGAGAGAATAATGTTTATACAATGAAGATAAAACAGTTGGAAAAGCTGTACACCTAAAAAGAAATACTGGGACCCTCATGAAGGGAAGTTTGTCTGAAATTCTCTTTCATTCCTTTTCATCACAAATCTAAACCAACTCATTCTGTGTCATATGGTGTTTCCAAATATTATTTATAAGCCAAATATTTGATCAGTTTTCTTTACATCTATCAAGAGATCTCCTGGAGAAAGCAAGCCTGGGGACAACAATAGAATTGTTCTAGTGTCTGGCAAACCAGAATTTTTATGTTCAAATTCAAAGAGATTGAGCTCGGCAGGTTTCACAAAGACTTCAAGAGACTAGGCACTACTGTGTGAGAGCTCATTACAAAAGTTTGCAATTGAACTGGGTGAAGAGTTATAGGAAAGACAAAAGATATGTTTTATTTTGTCTATGAAACAGTTTTTCTTCAATTTAGTGATTTTGAAACTATAAGAAAATAGTAGTACAGTGTGGCCTCTTTGTAAACATTATCATATTATTATACTAAACCGACAGATACACACATCTGAATAATACTGTAGATGAGGAGAGAGAAAATTCTGGGAGGATTCTGCAAGCACATTTGAGTACCTATATGTAGTAAAAAAATATCCTGCTAATGTGTTTTCCATTTTAACCTCGGATACTGCTTAATATTCAGTAAAATGGTATCACTCACTCATTGTTTCAAGATCTGGAAAGTGATATTAATATGTCCAGTTGATTCAATTAAATAAATTGAGGCAATTTAGAGATGTTCATTTTCCTAAAAAGGCTGTGTCAAAGGTGGAAATATTAATTACAGAAAGCCTCTATTTTACTGATTTTCATGTCCACTTTCCTCAGTATTTTAGAATCAATCAAATTTGGATACCTTGAAATAAATTCTATATTATGTAAATTTTAACCAATTTCAATAATTGCTAAGGGTTTTCTGAATGTCTCATGATGCCAGGATTAATAGTGCCTAACGATGCAAAGAAAGTTATTTTTGATAAGAGAGACATTATACAAGAAACAATCACAGAACAAAAAATTGCAAAAGCACATATCATAAAATCTATCCATTTTATAAAGCAGACTGTGAGATAAACATGAGACAGACAGTTGGGGTCCTTGATCACTAAGTCAGCTTTTCAAGAACGCTTTTGGCTCATGTATTTTATATGCATATCAATAAGTCATACATATATTTTAACATAGATCTTAAATATTTAAAATTATATTTAATATATATTAGTATTTGAAATTTATATTGTACGAATGAATAAAATTTCCTCACAAAATACTGAGAAATATTGAACTTGTGTTATTTTAACAAAATCGAGCTAAGAACATTCAGAAGAGCTAAGAACATTTTGGAAGGTTCCATATTCCCTGGAAGTAGAGTTACAGATGGCAACGAGCCTCCCTGTCAGTGCTGCGAACTGAACCTGGGTCCACTTCAAAAGCAGCAATTATTTTTAACCACGAAACCACATGACCAGCTCTTCAAAAATTTTTTGTGTGAATTGTTCTGCTTTGTCTCCTAGATTTTTTTTCTCATATGTGATAGTGTGAATTTTAAAGAATTGTACTTGGAAGTAACCACAATCCTGTGAAAAAATGATGCAGAATAAAGAAGAGAATAAATAGGCCCGACATTACATATTATAATAGTGTTTTTTTTCTTATGAGTCTATCAAATATGAAGCTTGAACAAACTTCTTTTTATTTTTCCTTAATGTCTTGATATTACCTATTTGTCTACCAAAGTGCCTATTATAGTCTCAACATATTGATGGGTGATATAGATATAGATAGAAAGATATGGAATCTAGATTCTAGTTCTAGCAAAGAAACATATTAACATGTCAAGATCAAGGAACACTTATACTATTACATATCCATCACTTCACTTCTAGTTTAAAATATACATCTTAGAGGTGGGCAATCAAAGGCTCTTAAGGGGACTTAATAATAGCTAATAAAATATTGCATCCGTATCTAAAACATCTCAACCCTCCACAGTCATTGAATTCTAAACAATCAGCTTTGCAGAATTTCAGCAGAGGTGCAGTTTATTTTCTGTAGTAATTTCAGTTAGAACTGTAGATGTTGTACAAGGTAGAACTAGCAATTGTTCAGTCTGGGGCAGTTATGTTTGCAATATTCAATGATGCTTTCTAGAAGGATCGGGAAAACTAAGTATAAATCTTGGCTTTACTATTTCTTTCTTCATTATCTTGTGCATATAAAATTCATATGTAAAATGGAATTCATACTTACCTTAGCAAAATAACAATAATAAGTTCTACTTTAAGCTTATGAACTGCCCAGCCATGGGGTTTTGACTAGAATTACAAGGCAAGACACAAAATCTTCTCCTGTCAAGCTCGCCTCTAATCCAGTGAGAAAGTGATTAGATAACCCATTGCAGTTATGTCACTATTCCAACAAATATGTGCTTCTTGTCTGGACAGTTCTGATTACAACATGTAGTGGGCAAAGATTGGAACAAATTGGTTTTCTCCCTCTAGCATTTACATATCATCTCTAACACTATGGAAACTAACCATAAGGAGTTTTCTTGGAAGTTTGAAATTGATTTCTAATATCCAGTAGCCAACATATGTGGTAAAATTAACAATAGGATTTTACTATATAGTTAACAGTGGATTAATTAAGGTCAGTCATAAGTCTGGGTTTTTTGTTTGTTTGTTTTGTTTGTTCATTTAGAGACTTCTAGTCCTTCCTTAGCCAATAATTCATAAGGAGACATTGCATGCTTTGTACCACAATTTTCCTTTAATAATCTTAACTTCTGAGAGTAATGTTGTCTATCCATTTCCAGGAATTTCAATTCATATACTTTTTTAAAGGTTGTGTTTTGAAACTAGCCAGTAACTAGTGGGTTTCATTTAGTCTTTTTCAAATATTCTTTGTTTTGTTTAAATCACCCATTAGCCCTATATCTCCCAGTTTAAAACTTTAACTCTATGATTTCCATTCATTATTTTCACATAAGTTACACTATCCACTTCAATATGTTGGGTTGTAAGACAGGCTTTCATATGTTTTTTTTTTACATACTATTCCTTTGCTTTAACCCTCCTCTTCATCCCTTGAATTCCCTAATATTCCCATACCTTACCCTGTTTTTCCTGAGCCTTTACACTCCCAATGTTATACCTCACTACTTTCACTTCACCTATAATCTACTCTTTATCCTCTCCTTGAACGTGCCCTTCCTAAAACCTCTTTCTACTTTTCCTGGCTTATACTTGTACTCCAAGTAAAATATACAAAATCAAAGATTTGATATTTGGATCGGTATGTGAGGGAGCATGAAAGTATTAGTTTTTTCTCCATCTGATTTATTTCATTTAGTGTAGTATTTTCGAGTTTCATACATTTATTTCCAAACGTTATAATTTTATTTTCTTTACAGCTGATTACCATTCTATTATGTGCATGTGTCACATTTTTCTTCCTCATTCATATGTTCATAGACAAAAAACAAAAGTATTCAATTTTCTGGCTATTGTGAACAGAGCAAGAAAGAACATAAATGTGCAAGTGTAACTACAGTAGGATATAAAACCTGTAGACTGTGTCCAGGGGTGGTATAAGTGGGTAATAAAGCACTTCTATCTTTAGGTCTCATTCTTTTATTTTTGAGAAACCTCCAAACAAATTTAGAAAGTAAAAATACTAATAGATTGCTTTCTAAATATTTACGCTTATATCCACAAGCCTAGGCTACTCTCTGCCTAGGTCAGAGAAATCTGTTTTTAAAGTGGACATTAGTTGATGGAAAGATGCATCACTGATCAAAGTGCTGCTAATAAGAGACCCAGTGCTTGACAATGAATAAGACATCTATATTATCCAACCTCCCTACCCTGGCTCATAAAACATTGAAGAAGATGAGACAGACAGAATGTGAAAGCTAGAATGTGGGGAGGGGTACTGTTGTTTTATGGACGTGACATAACTATAAAATCATGAGTGCAGGGCAGCTGTGCATACCTGCAAAAGGCTTGCACAAGTTCAAGTCTGCTACAATTCTAATAGACATGTGGTAGGTGTTCTCTTGTACCACCATCCTGGCTTACTGAGGTGCTACTGATAATGGATAGTTGTTACTGGAAGGAGAATCATTTGAAATTGAAAATGTAGCATCTACCAATTTTCTATGTTCTGGTTGATAGCTATGACTCATGAATATTTAGGCAGACTTAATTGGACTTGATGAGATATCTCACAGACAACATGAAGCTGATAATGTAGTTTTGGGAATCTGAGAAGAGTTGGAGGGGCAAATATAGTTGACTACATTTTGTTGTATATATGCAAGTAAATAGGTACAAAAATAAACCATTTTATATAGAAAGAATACTAAGTATATATACTAAGTATTATATATATATATATATATATATATAATTATTTTATATAAGAGAATACTTAGTATGGCTTTGTGAGTTAAATTACCTACCATACTGCTTAAACTATTACATAGATAAAATCAAGAGTTGAAAATAAATCAAAAAATGGTAAATATCATTGATTATAGATCAAAAGCACAATGAAATAATCAACTTACTAGAATGAAAATGGCAAACGAACAAACAAAAACCAATGATGTTATAAATGGAAGCTAGCCTAACTGTTTTGAAAAACAACAGGAAGTTTCATGAAAAAAATGAAAATAGACCTATCACACGATGTTCTGCAAATATATCCTATTGTAAGGAAGTGAGATCAGTATGAATAGGAGATATCTGCACAGATTTATTGTAACCCTGTTCATAATAGCTATGATATCGATGCATATACATTCCCATCAATGGGTGAACAGATAAAGAATATCTAGTACATATAAATAATACAATATTATTCAGAAATTGAAAGACTGAAATTTTTATTGGCAACAAAATGGATATAATTGGTTGTCGTCATCATGTTATATGAAACAAACCAAATGAAGAAATGGAAGTACTACACATATATTCTTTCATATATGGAAACATGAGCAAATCAAGTGAATGTACAACACTGGTTACTCTAGGACAGATAAAGTATAAGGAGGATAAAAGGATTTTGGATAAGATTTTGAAAAATAGAAAGAATTGTGGGAGCTGGGAAGATTTCTTGCTGAGAACTTGAGCTTGAACACTCACCACTAACTAACCTTAACGTCCTCAGGTAGTAACTTGTACCTGTAAGACTAATGGTGCAGGGGTGGATTAGGAGGATTTCTGGAACTTTCTCTTTAGCTAGTTGTGCTTAATCTGTGAGAGTTCTTATTTCAAAAACAAACAAAGGAACAAAAAAACAAAAAAACAAAGTATATAGCAAGTAGAGGAAGGCACTTGATACTGATTTCTTTCCTCCACATTCATTCATACACACATGTGCACACATATTAGCCTATATACATGAACATACCATACATACAAATACATATAAGAAATAATTCTTTGTGGCGTGTTATATATTTTATAGAATCTAGAAATAAGGAGTGCAAAGACTCCAAGCACAAAGACATGGTGAAATCAAAATGCTAATACCTCTGCCTTGATCAGTACTCATCATGTGTGTTAGTGCATATGATGAAGGTGCATACTTGAAGTTAGTATGTATGATCACTGTATGCTAATAAATGCTTTAACTTAAAAAAAGGACTAGATGATTGGAATACATTTAATTTTGCTAATGTCCATTGTGTTTAAGCACTCTAATTGAAATCAACTAGAAATGAGCATAACTCACAGTTATGTAACATGTTACCTGTTTTCTAGTATGCATTTTGAATAAGTCCCTTTAGTCTTACTTTTCTAATCCATAAAATGGACATGATGTTAGCATGCACCTCATCAAGTTGTAATGAGGAGTAAATAACATAATGCATACAAAACTTTTAGAAATGTTAATTGGTATGGAAATGCTTCCTGTTGTTGTATCATTAATGGCTACTACCCTTACACACAAAAAAAGATGTCTAATTAGACATTGTCAGCTCTGGGCTTTGTGGTTATTATGTAAAGACTCCAGAATCAGTCTCTTTTTTAATAGTTAATTTATTTATTTATACTTCAAATGTTATCATCCTTCCTGGTTTTCCCTCTGCAACCCCCCTATACCATCCCCCCTGCCCCCTGCTTCTATGAGGGAGCAACCCACACACCTACTCACTACAGCCTCACCACCCTAGCATTTCTCTGTGCTGGGGCATTGAGCCTTCACAGGACCAAGGATCTCCCCTCCCAGTGATGGCAAATAAGACAATCCTCTGCTACACATGCAGGTGGAGCCATGAGTCCCTCCATGTGTACTCTTTTGTTGGTTTTGTCCCTGGGAGCTCTGAGATGTCTGGTTGGTTGATACTATTCTTCCTATGGGGTTATAAAACCCTTCAGTTCCTTCAGTCCTTCCCCTGATTCCTCCACTGGGATCCCTGTGCTCAGTCTTATGTAACTACAAGCATCTGCATCTGTATTGGTCAGGCTCTGGCAGAGTCTTTTAGGAGACAGCTATATCAGGCTCCTGCCAGTAAGCAATTCTTGGTATCTGCAATAGTGTTTGGGTTTGGTGTCTGCATATGGGTTGTATCCTCAGGTGGAGCAGTCTCTGGATGACCTTTCCTTCAGTCTCTACTCCACTCTTGGTTCCTGTATTTCCTTTAGACAGGAGACATTCTGCGTTAATATGTTTGAGATGGGTGGGTGGCCCCATCTCTCAACTGGGACCTTGCCTAACCTCTGGATACAGTCTTTACAGGTTCTCTCTCCCCTTTGTTGGGTATTTTAGCTAATGTCATCTGTGTTCCAGAAAGTTCCAGATACCAGGAAAGCAAGAGGCTCCCAGGATCATTCTTATTAGGCAATGATATAAAATAATAAGAGTTTTCCAAACTTATATGAACAGAGACAGACATTCTTGCTTTTCACTGTTCCCTTTTTGTAGAACAACTCTGGAGTAGTTTAGAGAAGGTGATAATATTGAAGGATGTTAATGTGTAGCCAGGCTAATTAGATCCAGAACAACAGAACGGAAAACTAATGGATGCAAGACTGTAAAGCTCTATGACCTCATGATTTCATCAGTGTGTCATTTACAGAAATAGAGATCATTTCATAGCAACTCTGTCAAAAAATTCAAATGCATCATTTCTAATCTCTACCTCTGTATGTTTTCTAGGACACAAACCTAACATGTATAAATGAGATCAATGTATAAAGAAATGTAAAAGTTAATGAAGTTCAAATTTTAACCGTATCTAGCTTCTTCTCAAAAGGTCTTTAAATGTGTTGGCGGAGAGGCTGTACCATGGACAAGAGGTAGTACCATGGACAGAGGCAGTAGATGGAAATGGCATGTGATAAATAAAGTACAAATTTAGAATTCTATCAATCAGTATATTTGAACATTGTTTTCCATTTGACAAACACCAAAGACCAATAAAAAATTCCTGAGTTCAGTTGAATTAGATGAGTGGCAAGTCCTGTCATTTCTACATTTGAGGACAAGAAGGAATTCCAGTGACAGAAGTATGCCTGCAGCTTGAATAAAACCATGGGCATAGGTAAGATTGTTTAGGAAGGAAAATCATTTCATAAAAACAGAAAAACAGAGTAGACCAGAAAGAAAGAAATGTAGAAATACATTTAGAAGAATATAATCAAAATTTAGCAGCCTCTTGTAGCTTTCTTTGTAAAAGAGATAAGAATGTGTGAGGCAAGGGACTCATTATCCTGCTACTAGCCATTAATTCATAGAGAAGAGAAAAGAATGTGAGAATGGGGCGGTGCAACCTAGAGAATTGTGTCACAGGCATGCTTATTAGTTAGCACCACTGCTTACTGGCTTACTGTTTACATAATAGCCATTTCACAGCATCCCAGTGTGCTTTAGAAGTCTTTCCACAGCCCACATGCTCAATGCAAAATTGACCACAGTAGTCCCCCACCCCTATATCTATACACTTTGCATTTTAGACACTCAATTTGAGAATGTGGAGAAACAAAAAAATCACTCCAGAGGAAATAGTGCATTCTCTTAGTTTAAAACCATAAAATAAGAAAAGAAAGCAGCAGCAGAAACGGCATACAATGTTTTAAGCATTGGAAATACTTAAATATAATAGAAACTAATTATAGTCTTTTGAATGAGTAAAAAGATTACTTTGAACATATTTTTCTAGTAGAAGATTGTTCAAAATTGCAAAAGTTTTCCATCTAAATGATATTATTTTTCTAAATTTATACCAATAACAATAAAAGGGCTGTGAATATTGTAATAGTAAGCACATAAAATATGTCAGTAATTGGACTACATATTGTGTTTGCCTGTCTGTCTTTATCATCATAATAGTCCTATGAGAGTTCATTATTTCCCCTTCTGCTAGTATGTTTTGTGTAGCTATAAAAATATATATAATTATTAACTGCTAAAAAGAGAAATTGTATCTTGAATCACCATTTTAGAGGTAAAGTCAAAGAATAGACAGGGCCACTTCTCTGGGACTTTTTGATTTTGGTAGCAAAGTACAGTAAGAGGGAACACATGCTACAACAAACTGCTCACATCAGGAGCCAACTAGAAAATGGAGAGACTACAATCACTCTGGAGTACACACCTACAATGATCTAGTGATTCTTCATGAGGCTGTAACTGTCTATCAATACCCTATTAACACTACACTAGGGACCAAGTTTCTAACAAACAGGCTTTCAGAGCAAATTCAACACCCCGCCTGTGACACCTCCTTTTATAGCTGAGGTCACTGAACTAAAGATAAATTGTTTAAGGTCTTCCAAATCATAGAATAAGAAAATGGAAGAATCTGGGCTCTCTTACCAGATTTTTCTGAGATAAGCTGTTAGCAATTTTGCACTACTAATTTACTGCTACAGAAGCATAATTAGAAAAATAATGACACTGTCTCTAGGTACTTATATCAAGGAGGTATCAAACATCCTGGAAAGGTGAATTTGCATCTTGAATGATCTAATCTGTTCCTGAGAGGCCAAACCTACTCAATCTTGGAACTGACCTGCATCTAAAAAAAAAAAAAAAGAAAAAAAAAAAAAAGACCTGAAAATTTAACCTGCACCTGAACCCAAGGTACAACTACTAGAAAGGACTCCACAGCTTGTTCTTGGCCAGAGTTGCTCTCTAGCTACTTCCTAGCAAAAGGTAAATAAAGATGAATCTGATTGTTTCAGACATACTTTCAGAGTGTTCATTATTGCATATGGTCTTGCTTTAGAACACTTATCTGTTGGCTTATAATAGTCATTTAGTTTAGATGCTTGCCAGGATGGACCCCTTCCCCCCATTACTTGCTTCCATTTTCTATAAAACGTTTTACTGGTGTGAATTTGGGGCTTCTTCACCAAACCATCCTGGGGGTCAGCAGTGAGTAAGCCCAAACTCATGTTTCTAATAAAGAAACCCTATTGTGGTTACATCAGAAACAGCTACTTGGTGGTCTTTTGGGTTCACAAATGCTTCCTGACACAACATTCCCATAAAAGAGCTCTTATGTCCTCATATTCATGCCTTGAATATAATTACTCAATATTTATTTGTCTTTGTGGTTACACTGAGAATGCAAAACATGCTCATGTATTTTTTATTTTTTCAGTATTTATTTATTTATTTATTTGGTTTTTAGAGACAGGGTTTCTCTGTGTAGCCCTGGCTGTCCTGGAACTCACTCTGTAGACCAGGCTGGCCTCGAACTCAGAAATCCGCCTTCTGCTGCCTCCCAAGTGCTGGGATTAAAGGCGTGTGACACCACTGCCTGGCGTTTTGTTTGTTTGTTTGTTTGTTTGTTTGTTTTGTTTGTTTGTTTGTTTTGTTCTTTTATCTTCTCTAGAACTAATGGCATAATGTTACACAGGCAAATGAATATTTAATAAGAACTCAATTTGATGAACTTAAAAATAGGATGCCAGAACTACTCTATCAGTTAACTTTTATTGGGTATACCAGTCCAAATTTATGATCTTGTCTGCTAGTAGTTTGGGCTGGGCTCAGCTGATGAACAGTTCTGATTTATTTTGGGTTTGATCGTATCTATGCAATCAACTGTCAGTCAACTATCCACTTGCATTTGGAAGGTAGTTTTCTTGTCAGCTTGAGCAATAGGGTACAACTGATATGTCTTAGTTTGCTTTATGCTGCCTTAACATGCCACCATATTCTGGATATTTTATAGATAGGAGAACTCTCTTTGACTTATGGTTTTGAAGTCATAAAATAACCAGCTCAACTCTGACTATAACAGAATTAATGCATTTATAAAAGTACAATCTTATGTACTAATAACATTCCATTTACTCCTGAGAGGCCAAATCTTTCAAATTCAGACTCCATTTTAGAGAACCTGACATACATTTGAACTCAGGTAAACTAAGAGGCCAGTATCTAATATTAGTTTCCAAGTTACCCCCAACAAAACCTGAGCCTAGCTCCAGTCTCTGGGCTCACCCCCAACAAGACCTGCATCTCCAGGGTATACCACACAGGTTATTACCCCAACTGATCAGCACCCCCAGGTCTCAAGTCCAGCCCTTGCCTAAGAATTCCCAATGAAGAGGAAAAATAGAAATTAAGTTTATGATGTGATTCCCAACACCAACCAATTATGATAAAAGATATAATAGATTTCCTGATAGATGCTTACACACTTAACCCTCTCCTTGCTACTTACTATAAAGCCTTGCCTCCTTTCTGCACCAAAAACCATCCTGCTTGTAGGTGGTGAGCTGAGGAGCCCAAGCTAGCTGGAATAGAATAAAGATCCTGCTGTGAGGTACATCACATCTGCTCCTGTCTGTTTTTCAGGGGATCGCTGGGAGCTGTGGCCACAGCAGGACAAGGAGACATCCTGAGCCTCGGTTTGGAGGAGGTATGGGCTCAGGAAGCAAGATGTCCAACCATCTAAGAACAAGCCCTTAAATTTTTATCTGTGGCCAGTCACAGTTAGGATAGACATATATGAGAGCTGTGGCCACTGCAGGGCCAAAAGACATCCTAGTCTCAGTCTGGGGTGGTCATGGACTTGGGGTATTGGAGAAACACCCACCAATCTGTTTTTTTTCCCTTATGTGTGTGTGTAACTTTCTGATTGTTTCTAGTTTTTGCCTGATAGAAAAGTTTGGACTTATGTTTTGCATATCACAGGGAGGTAACTTTATGGCTGTTTTTCATTTCTGCCCTATAGAGAGAAAAGGTTACAATTGTGTATTTATGTGTAGTATTTGTGTTTCTTGTTACAAAATGACTTTGTTGAGGTGACTTTGATGAACATATTAATACTTGACAGGCTACCCCCACCACATTCTACAAGTTCTCTTGCCACAGAAAAGGCCAGGTAGCTGGTTTCTGGCTTCATAGGGGAGCCTCCCTTAACCATGTACCTATTGATGCTTGCTTTACACTGACTTTCCCAGACAAAGACTTTAACTCTATTAAAGGTAAGAGGAGACTTTTGGTTTACCTTCAGGCTCTGCTGACAGGTCTCAAGGCAGCTGAAAAAAAAAAAGCCCACCAATCTGGCTAAAATATATGACATTAGATATAGAGTGAAATTTAAAAAAACAAAACAAAAACATAAAAAGTGAGAGACAACAGACTCAAGACCTGGCAAAGGTCTGGTTGGCAGCCATGACTAAAACAGAGTTCTATAAGAGATATCCAGAACAAATGGCTCCCAGAAACCAGTGTGCTTACTAGGGCCCTGAAACCAGTGAAACTTGAAGCCAGTGGCCTACCTGCATAGGAGATGTCTAAACAAATGGCTTCTAGAAAAAGAGATGGGGGATGTCCTAAATATCAAAAGTTTTCCTGCTTAAATAAATGAAGTAAAATAGAAGTTCAGATCCTCTTCCTAAGCCCATGATAATCCTAAAAGTAATAAAAAAGCTCACCAGCCTCCTTGTCGAAAATTAATAGAGCTCAACAATATGTCTTGCTATAACAAGATAAAGTCTCCTTATCAGTTTATAAATAACTTCTCATGACAGCAGAAACAAGGCAAAAATGTCTATAAGAGACTCAGGACCTCTTAGAGGACCTAAAAATATTAGGCATTACTCTGCCAACTACAGGTGACCTCCATAGAACTGAGGGATGCATATTTAGACTCTGGGCCCTGGCATCAGCCAATGGTCAATCGCCAGAAGCTGCCCCCTGCCTCTGTTTACACATCAGTGCAGCAATGGCTTCCTAGTTAATGATGATGCCAAAATGACTCATTACATGCCTCTCTTCTTGAATGCCCCCAAGACAAGTTTTCAGCTGCCCTGCTTCCTGACCATGACCTGGATGTGCCTCTACATGGCTGCTGGAACATTTTGGGCCTCAACCATGGGAGCAGAATACCCTCTTGATGGATACAGTGATAAAAACAGTCTCATTAAGGATGGACAGTGGTATGCTCGAACAGTGGTAGTCTCAAACACTGAGATCATATGGGTAGAGCCACTCTTGGCTGGAACATCAGCACAGAAAGGTAAATAAATAGCTCTAATCAAGGTGTTAGAGTTGGAAAAAGACAAAAGACTTAATATCTACACAGGTAGTCAGTATGCCATTGCTACTGTTCATACTCCTGGGGCTACTTATAGGGAAAGGCTATAGCAAAAGAAAGGCTTATCAAAGATAAAAAAGAAATCCTCTCCCTACTAAGGCCTCTACAGGGGCCTAAAAAGCTAGCCATCATTCACTGTCCAGGGCAAAAGGAAAGACTTCATCTCAGAGGACAACAAGACAGCCCAGTAGTGGCCATACAAATTAGGCTCCTCATAGTCTTTATTGCCCTAGGCCCAGGAGACCCCACACTCTCCAACCAGACAAAAGATGTGATCTGGGACAGAAACCTTCCCATACCCCTGTGTCATAAGAGATGATAGAAGACAACAAACTACAACCTATTGTAGCAGAGAAAATACTAAAAAGATCCATCATTTTTCACACATGCCAACCCAGAGAACAGAACTTAGTCTGCCAGTCCCACACCAGAATGAGAGTTGCTAATATGGAAACAGCTGAAATTGTTAAAAAATTATAAGGGCTGTCAATTTACCCATGGGGTTGCCAATGAAAAAAACCCCAGTACTTGATACTGTGACACCAAGCCAGAAGTCTATTGGGAAACAGACTTCATGGAGATAAAACCAGAAAAATTTGGATACAAATATTTGTTGGTGTTTATAAGCTACCTTTTCAGAATAGACTGAGACATTCCCTACTAAACATGAGACTACACAGACAGTAACAAAAAAATAACTACTAAAATATTATTCTTACCCCAACAGATTCTACCCCCAGATTACAATCCCATCCCCACTAATGACCACCAATATAGAAATAAATAAAACTTAAGTTTACGATTTGATTCCCAACAACAGTCAATTATGCCAAAAGGTCATAATATCTTTCCAATTAGATGCTTACACGGTTAACCGCCCCCACCTCCTACTTGTTGCTTACTATAAAGCCTTGCTCCATAGATATTCAGGGCTCCTCTCTCCACCAAAAAACAAAAACAAAAAACAAAAAACAAAAAACAAAAAACAAAAAACAAACAAAAAAACAAAACAAAAAAGCCCCAAAACCAAAAAACCAAACCTTTGTATGTATCAGCAGTGAGCTTGAGGGGGCAGAGCTTGCTCAATAGAATAAAGACCCTGCTATGAGTTATATCTATCTGATAAGTTTCTGTCTGTTTTTTTGAGGATTGCTAACACTTCCTTGACACTACCTCTACATTTCACAACACTTTGCTTCATTAATTAATTTTTTCAACACATGTTCACACCTTAGGGAGGGTTAACAGGCTACAGGTTTTTCATTATCCAGTAAGGACAGGGTTAGTAGGCTTCTAATGTTGGTAATAATGTATTCAAATGTTCTCATGCTCTTGGATAAAAATGATTTCATGTTGTTTCTTTAATATTATGTTAACTAAGAATGGAAAAAACAAATTAAGTAACAGAGCTGTCTTATTTCTGTTTTCATGGAGAAAGCTCAAATTTTTTTCAGTCTACCAAATATGGCTCAAAAGTATTGCATATATATTTTGTACCAAATACCTTTAAATCATAATCCACACAGTAAAACTCTGTGGAAGTGTCCATTAACTTGGACAAAGTTAAATAAGTTTGCAATTATAAAGATTTACTTGTGCAACTGATTAGACATCTGAACTAGGAAACAAGTAAAGCATATTTCTGGAACTGTGACAACATTTCCTCGGATGATTACAGATGAGATTGATCTTACATACAGGTGGCATAATCTAATAGGCTAATGAGCCTCATAAATAAAAATGTGAAGAAGGTGGGTGGTAGACATGGAGGTCAAGAAATTGTTTGTCTTGCTAAATTTCAATTAATTTTATTTTTCCTTTCTACATTCCTAAGTCTCCTTTTGGAATGGAAATGTTTAGTCTGTGCAACTGAGTGTGAGAAGTATATAATTCACATTATAAATTTTAGAGAGACTTTTGCCAATTAGTATTATGTCTCAGATTAGACACTGGACTGGAATTCTTGAGTAATATTGAACTAGTGAAACCCTGAGGGAAAAGTTAGTATGTTTGCAGTTGTACTCCAGATAGTTATATTATTTTTTTGGCAGATCTTGTTATTGTTTCATTTGAAACTACCACATGAGAAGATGTATTTAGGTATCATTGACAATGTGAAGATTTGTAATGGTTAATCTTGATGATCTACTTGACTGAATCAGGAAATGCCTAGGGAATTAGTAAAGCACATCTCTTGAGTCTATCAGTGAGGATGTTTGCAGAGAAGGTTAATTGAATAGAGTTAGTGAAAGACGAAATAGGCTTGCACTAGTATGTTCCATGTTTCTTAGCCATTGTTGAGTGAGCAGCATGCTTTTACCACAATGATGTTATCCTCATCACTGGCATGGAAATGGTGGATTCACACAACCATAGTTAGAAACCTATGAAATTGTGAGCTAAAATTATGTTTCCCTTTCTTCCATTTTTTCTATGATATTTTATCAAGGTACTGCAAAGTCTTTCTAACAAATTGTTTTAGTTATATTCAATACAAATACAGTGTCTTCTTTATTATTGACATTATTTTTCAATTAACATTAAAGCCAAAATGCTGTATCTTGACCAAATCATTCAGCATAGCATGTTAAATATGGCTCTTTGGTCACTACACTAGAGAATATAAATTAATTGCTCTCATAGGTTTGTTGCTTCATAACTACAGAATCTAAGGAAGATGAAGCTTGTCTATATTATGGCTCTCTACTTCTTAGTACTTGGTAAAAGTATTGTTGATTTTCAGTATCCTTATGTAATAAATATGGAAAAAATATATCATATAAAACCATAATGACAACTTAATATATTGGTAATTTTGAATTCATATTTTAGCATGTAATATACTATAGATAAATATACATATATGCATATTCTGTTTTGGATATATATGCTAAAGAAACATTTAACTATTAATATATAATAATTCAAAGAGTGTTTATCAAGTGAACAATATTATAGATAGGAATTGTGTAAAAAATGTATAGGTTTTGATGTCAGATAATTGTAAACTCATCACTAGAAGATTATTGGAACTCCCTTGTTTTGGATATAGATTATGAAATAAAATGTCCCCCAAGTGGAGGATTGATTCAAATGGCTTTATTTTCTACCATCTTTTCAGGGAAATGCCCTGGGGCTAAACCTTTGGCTTTTGGAAAGAGCTGACTTGTTGAATAATTGTATATATATCAGTACATTGAAATTGCAGTTCTCGGGAATGGGGGAGGTTCAGGATCAGGAGTCAGGAGAGACATAGGAAATGTCCAGACAGCCATGAGAATTAATAGAAATATGCAGCTGGCAGGCAGGGAAGGGAAGGATCTGCCAGAGACCTGGGATAAAGGAGAGCCCAAGAATCAATGGGATTCTTTCTTGAGACTCAGAGCCGTGGGGATATGGAACCTGAAGAGGCCATCTCCTGTAGCCAGGAAGGAACTCCAATGGAGTGATAGGGACACCAACTCACCAACAAAACTTTCAACCCAAAATCTGTCCTGCCTACAAGAAATTTAGGGACTGAAGATGGAGCAGAAACTGAGGGAATGACCAAGCATTAACCAGCCCAACTAGAGACTAATTTTACAGGCAAGCATCAGTCAGTCCCCAACAGTATTAACTCTGTTAATAGATATATAACTCTGGTATGCTTGAAGACAGTAGCCTGGTATGACTTTCCTCTGAGGGGCTCCACCCAGCAGCTGACTCAGACAGATGCAGAGACGTACAGCCAAACATTGGATGGAGCTTGGATACTCTTGTGGAAGAGTTGGGCAAAGGATTGAGGGCACTGAAAAAGATAGGATCTCCACAGGAAGACCAACAGAATCAACAAACTTGGACCTATGGTGACTCTCAGAGACTTGAACCATCAACCAAAGAGCATACACGAGTTGGAACTATATGCCTCCTCCCACATATGTAACAGATGTGCAACTTGGTCTTCATGTGGGTCCTAAAAAACTGGAGTGTGGGGGGAGGGCGCTATTCCTTAAGCTGTTGCCTCTCTGTTAGATCTGTTCCCCTAATTTAGGCTGTTTTGTCTGGCCACAGTGGGAGAAGAAGCACTTAGTTATGCAAAGACTTGTGCCAGGGTAGGGAGATATCCAGAGGGTCCTTGATTCTCTTAGTGGAGAATGGGAGAGAGGAGAGGGGAGTGACTGTAGGATGGGAACCAGGAGAGGGGACAGGGTTCAGATGTAAAATGAATCTAAAAAGTTAAAAAGAAGAAAGCACAGTTCTCTCTTTGGAGTGTTCTCTAACTGTAGAATTGCTTATACTGGGAGGTAGATGTACTAAAACATTCTCACTTAGCAGATGAATAACTTTCAGACTTTTAAAAATTTTATCACTGTGTAAGTGATCTTTTGTCAAAATTTAAATTAAAGCAAACGATTTAAGTAAATATTTAAGAAAATGTTGAAAGGCTTGAGGATCTAAACACGTAGCTATCAAAAGTATCATGCCACTTTTTATGGAAGTTACTGCTCAATGTGTTATGCTGTTACTCTTGTTTTCATGAAACATTTCAGACTGACAATGTTAATTTTATCTTCATGTACTACAAATTAAAAGTAAACTATCATGCCCTTTTACTGATAGTCATCACTCAATAGCATATTAAGAGTGAACATCTGAGTTAGCAAAGTAAGATATCTCAGTAATGTAAATGAAAAAGTTATGGGAGGTATGGATCACTGATTATCAGAGAAGAATAAAGACATTCTATCCAAATAATACAATATATAGTGTCTTGGTTTGCAATCAAAATTGAAAATGAAAATAACTGTGGAAATTAAAAATTAATTACACACCAGATATTATTAACTTAGATGTTATTTAGAGTGTATTCCAATGATACTGAGGTTAAATATAATGCCTTTGTTCTATGTGAAAAATATTTCAGGCTGAAATATTTAGGGATAAACTACAATATTCACAGGCTTTTTATAAAAACAATGTTATAAAGACAAAAATAACAAAAGTAAAAAAGGAATATGGGTATAATTTTATAAGTAAATATATGAACATTTTAATTTTAATTAATTAACTTAACATTTAGACCACAGTTTCTTTTCCCTCTTTTTCTGCCAGTTCATCATCTAACACAAAATCCACAACCATCCACACTTCCTCCCTTTCTTTTCAGTAAAGGGGAGATCTTTAATGGATATCTACCAGCCTTGGCATATCAAGTAGCAGTAAAACTGGATGCAGCTTTTCCTATTGAAGCTAGGCTAGGGAGTCCAGTAGGAGGAAAGGGTTCTAAAGGCAGGTAAAAGAGTCAGAGTCATATCCTGTTCCCAGTTAGGAGTCAGACAGGAAAGAACAAGCAACATAGCTCTTAAATATATGCAGAGAGATTAGGTTGGTCCAATTCATGCAATCTGGTTCACAGTTCAGTTTCTGTGAGCCCCTATTAGCCCAGGTTAGTTGATTCCATAGGTTTTCTTGTGATGTCCTTAACTCTTCTGCCTCCTACAATCTTTCTTCTCCCTCTTCAGCATGATTCCACAAGCTCTACCAAATGTTTGGCTTTGGGTCTCTGCATGTATTTCCATCTGCTTGTTAAAGCCTCTCTGATGATAAATATGCTAGGCTCCTGTCTGCAAACATAGCAGAATATCATTAACACTGTCACGGGTTGACTCTCTCATGGCATGGGACTCATGCAGGACCAGTCATTAGTTGGACATTCCCACAGTTTCCACATTATTTTTACCCTATCTTGTAGGTAGAACAAATTGTAGGTGCAATATTTTATGGCTGGGTTGTGTCCCCATATTGGATATCTTGCCTGGTTATACAAGATGGCTAGCCAGTTCAGGAGTCTTATCGAGAGTCACTCCCATAGATTTCTGTGAGTTTCCATTGCCTTAAGTTTCTAGCTCCTCTCAGAGATGCCCTATACCCCATTCCAGTTGTCTCTCCAAGTATTCTCTCTCTGCCCTCCCTCAACCTGATAACCCCAGTTCCCATCCTCACATCCACCCACTTCTGGTACCCTCATCCCATCCACCCATAATTTCTATTCTGATTACCTTCCTCAGTTAGGTTCAAATATCACTCCCACAACTTCAGCTTTCCTCTTTACTTACTTTCTTAGGATCTGTGGATTGTACCCTGGTTATCCTTTACTTTAGGAATAATAATGACTTATTTGTGAGTACATACTTTTATCTTTCTGTGTCTGGGTTATTCAGGATGATTTTTTTTTTGATTTGCTGATATCTAGTTTATTGAGTTCTTTATATATTTTGGATGTCAACCCACTGTCAGAAGTGGGGTTTTTGAAGATCTTTTCCAATTAATAGGATGCTGTTTTCTCCTTTTTATGTGTTCTTTGTCTATTAGAAGCTTTTTCATTTTCATGAGGTCCCATTTATTAATTGTTGATCTTAGTGCCTCATCTATTGGTATTCTGTTAAGAAAGTTGTCTCCTGTGCCAATGAATTCAAGGTTATTCTCCACTTTCTCTTCTATCAATTTTGTGTATCTGGTTTTATCATAAAGTCTTTGATCCATTTGGAGTTTTGTGCAGAGTGATAAATGTGGATGTATTTGCTTTCTTCTTCATGACGACACTCACTTAGACCAATACTATTTGTTGAAGATGCTTTCTTTTTTTTTTTTTTTCCCCATTGTATAGTTTTGGCTCCTTTGTCAAAAATCAAGTGTTTATAGGTATGTGGTTTATTTCTGGGACTTCCACCCAGTTTTAGTGACCAGTCTGTCTGTTTTTATGTCAGTAACATACAGGTTTTACATCTAACTATCTGTAGTACAGCTTGAAATAAGGGATGTTGATATGTCCAGTAGTTCTTTTGTTCAGAACTGTTTGAGCTATTCTAGGATTTCTGCTTTTTCATATAGTGTTCAGTATTCTTAGGTCTGTAAAGAATTGTTTTGAAATTTTGATGGGCACTGCATTAAATCTGTAGATTGCTTTTGGTAAGATAGTTAATTTTACTATGTTAATATTACCAATCCTCGGGCATGGGAGATATTTCCGTCTTCTGAGGACTTCTTAAATTTTTTTCTTCAAAGACTTGATGTTCTTGTTATATCGGACTTTTCCTTGGTTGGTTAGAGCTACACAAAGACATTTTATATTATTTTTGGTTTTATGAAGGGTTTGGTTTTCCTAAATTCTTTTTCACCTTGTTTATCATTTGTATATATACGTGTGGTACTAATTTTTTGAATTAATTTTGTATCTAGTCACTTTGAAGAATGTCTTTATCAGTGCTCAAATTCTATAATAAAATTGGGATCACTTATATATAATATCATAGCATCTTAAAATAGCAATATTTTGACTTATTACTTCCCAATTTGTATCCCTTGATCACCTTTAGTTGTCTTATTGAGCTAGCTAAAACTTCAAGTAACTTGTCACATATTTTAGTAGACTTACTTTTTCACTCCATTTAATTGATTTTGGCTATAGACTTACTTTATATTGCTTTTATTATATTTACGCATGTGCTATAGAGGAATTTTAATCCATCAACATGATTACTCTGATAAGGGATCACATTCAAAGGCCTAGATCTGTGTGATCTAACTGGAATACAGACAGACTCTTAGTATACATCTTTATTCCCTCTGGCTGGAATATAACCATGCTCTTACTACACACCCTTAATCCCAAACAATAAACTCAAATTGAGTGTCAGACAAAGTGAAGAATCAGAGAAAGATTTGACAGAATGAGACAGAAAAAGGATAAGTTCAACTCTTATGAGAACAGACCAGAAAGAGTGGCTATAGTATAGAGAAAGAAGTAGGGCTGATTTCAGATGAATGAGTTGAGTTCAGTTGAATTCAGTTAAGTTCAGTTTGGCTTGATCCTGTTGAATGCAATTGAGTTCCTAAAGTTCAGAGGCAGATTTTCCAATTAACTTTTGGTTGTGCTTTAAGTGGACTTAGCAGGTATAGGATGTAGAGTGTGGTCTTACCTGTGGACTTGGGTGCCAGTGTGGCCTCTGGGAAACCAGGCAGAGTTGTAGGCTGAAAAATGGAGTACCAGGAATGGAGTTCAGTTTATAGGTGTTGTATGTACTCTAAGGTGAGTTGCTAGGCATATGGCATATAGTGGGGCAGTATATATGTATTCCTAAATTTGGGTTCATAAATCAATTTATATGTTTTAACGGTAGTTCATTAAAATTACTTTATTGCCTTAAATTTTCAGCTGTAATATCTGATAACTGTTTATCTTCTTAAATTCTCTGATGTTATAATTAATAAGAGGTGTTTTCATAGACTTTCAAATTTTTTTCGCCAAAATCTTAGTTTGAAAGGATATATATATATATATATATATATATATATATATGCAAATTTCAAGTGTTGAAGTATATTTTATAGACCTATTCAGTTACTACCAGTATTTTAACATACTTCACAATGAAAACAGCCAAATAATCTGTGAGAAAACTATTTCTTTGAATTTCTAAGATTTTTTTAAATGAAGCACTCTTATATTCACTATTTTTATTCTATCTTCTCTCCATGTGGTAGAAGAGAGTGATAAAACATCATTATCTATATTTGCTCATATTAATCTGAAGCTTCATATGCCATTTTTGGATGAAATCATAACCTTTATATAAGCAAAAATCACCAGATTCTTTTTCTTCATCTCAAACGCTATGATTCTGGAAAGTATGATGACCTATGTCCTTCTCCACATACTAGAAATGGACTTGGAAAATTAGAACCTGGAATCATATGTACACATTCACCCCATCTCTCTTTAAAAAGACAGAATGTTAACCTCCCTAAGCAAATAAGTTCTTCTTGGGAAGAAAATCAAAGGAGCTGTTTTTTTTTTTTTTTAAATAACTTAGAATTCACGTCAAAGTGGGGGAAAAGTTGTTTGGTACAGAGCCATATGAAGTTTCCAGATGTATGTACATACTTCCGGCAAAGTAAATATTTGACCTTTTATTGAGTCAACATTTAAGTTACTCTGACCATCTATTCTGACAGGCCCAAGAAGAAAAGTGTCACTGAAAATGTTGAGTAGAAATAAAATGTACTTTCGCAGAGTTCCACAGGAATCATAACTCAGATTTCTAGATGAGGAAAGAAAAACACAAACGATTTAACCAACATTGCATAGGCTGCTTTACTTAGAAGAAAAAATGAATGAATGTCTAATAACTCCACTTTCCATGTGTTTATACCATACTAGTTTAACAAACTGGCCTAATGTAACTATACCATACATAACAGGTGTTATCTGGACTGTGAATCTTCTATATGCAGATTGTATTAAAATCAAAGGTTTTAATTTTAAAAAATACTTGAAAGTTACTGTAACATCAAAATTGAAAAGCTGAGTTCTTATGGGTTTTCTGGTAAGAAAACATCTTTGTACTGTGTTCTTTGAAGGGCAGAAAAAAGAGAGCAGAACAAAGGCAAGGGTACTCACTACCAAGAAAGGTAAGAAATAAAATGTCCTTATGGTCAGAATATATACATGAACTTTCAGAAATAATTGGATATATGTTTATAATTGGTGTTTTTAGCACTCTTTATCTTCTTCATCTTTTTCACTATGGGTCTCTTATGTAAATGAAATGCATCATTTCTAAATGCACCCCATTTACTATTAGATAGCATGAAAGTACTCAGTGAAAAATATTCTTATAAGTAATTAAATACTAACAGGTTTACCAAACTATGATGCCTATAGACCACAAAAATAAAAAGATCAGCATGGGATGATAAGTGTAAGGGTTCAGTTGTGGCACACATACCCTGGCAGTAACCAAACTCTCTCTAATTGTACTTAACATCTGCTCAACAAGAGAAAATTCATGCTTGGTACTGGAAACTTAGTCAATTACCTGAGTCTAGTGAAATCATGAATCTTAGAGGAGAACTTAGGACCACCACTTTACTAAAACGGCTTAATCCCCAACATACATTCTAAATATTTGTCTTTATATTCACAGATAAATGTAGTCTTCACCCCTAACCAAGGAAACATCTTTCCCATGAATGGATATTATTATAGAAAACCTCAATAGACCAAAAGGCAGAGTTGTAGAGCCTCGTCTTAATTGATAAGCCTACCATACAACTCCCACTGAGAGCAGAACTAGTCTTCACCAGAGAATAACACATTAGTTGCTTATTTAGGACAAAATGGTCGTCAACAAAATGGTCAGCCTTGATAAGATATACCTTCAAGTAACAGTATACAAACTGAGCAGGTAGTATTATTGTATTTAGGAGAACACCTTCACACACACACACACACACACACACACACACACACACACACACACACTAGTAAAAAAGGTTTACAAAGTAGAGGCCATGAGTTTTTAAGGGAGTATGGGAGGACCTGAGGGAGGCTGAAGGGAGGTAACAGAAGGAAGAAATAAGATAATCATATTTTAATTTCTAAAAAGTAAAAATGTATATTTAAAATTGTCTGGTTACTGGAGAGATGATTCAGAGGTAAAAAGCACTTGTTCTTTGAAAGAACCTGAATTCACTTCCCATCACCTACATAGTGGCTTCTAACCATCTATAATTTTAGTTCTAGTAAGTCTGACACCTCTTTTAATCTCTAAGGGTAACAGTCAGACATATGCTATATACAAATACATGCATACAAACAGTCATACACATAAAATAAAAAACAGTTTTAAATTTCAGATGTTTCTAGTCAATTCTACCCCAGTTTCAGCTGCTTCAACATTCCTATTCTTTTACTGAGTATATAAAACATACTAATTTTGTCATCATTTTCTATTCTCTGCATTAACTTGGTTTGAGGGCTTTTTCCTATCACTCCTTTCTCTGGCATTTTGTATTTGAGCTCATTCCTTTATACTTGTTCTGTGTTCACACTTTGAATACAAAACTTTGTAGCAGATTTGATTAATACATGTTTTCTTCTGACAGTATTCCTTGCTATTTTTGCAATATAGTTAGGGGAGGAGCATATGTATAACTTATATGTACAACTTTTTCAACACAGCCATATGATGGTCCCTGTGAAGAAATAAAGTTTGAATTTACACTCCTGTTGGGTATTATTGTATTTAGCACCATACGAATGCTAAAATATTTCTAATTTTGTACTTATTACAGAAATTGGAAAGGTGTGTTTGAGAGTAGCTAGTTCATATTTAGCATATACAAGGGCCTGGGTTTGAACCCTGAAAGAGAAATTTGACAGGGGATGTTAGCAGTAAACCAGACTGAGTCCATGTGTTGATGTTAACGGGGATGATCTGGTTATCATTTCTATTTTTCCAGTGTAGCCAACTATAGATGCCAATATTTCTGCTATTTTATACTTTCTGAACTATAGGTTACCTTTCACATATATTTTTAATCTTTTCTCATAATAAATTAAATCTATCTTAGTATGCATAATGTAATAGGAAACTATAATGGCAGGTTTCTTGCCAAGGGTTCAGAATTTGAAATTTTCTTTATGCAAAATATGTGTCTCCAGAATATTAACTTGTTTCTGTATGATCTCCCCTTCTATAGTGTTTTATATTTTCCACTCTCTGTATCTGCTCTCTAATTTAGGTATCAGTATAACAATGCATTTCTGCATATAATTTTATAGTCATTAACTTATACAGATTTCCTTCTGTTCTAAAAAGAAGTTGGTTCTGTCATGTGTTATTCCATCTTCATACAAATTAGCATCTGTTGAACCTGAATGTCAGCATTACTTTCCAAATTTTATTTAAAACTTTAGATTCTTATGTTGTATCAGAAACAAATGAATGAACATATCTTAATATGAAGCTTTGGGGCCTGATGGCATTTAACAAAACAGCTCGATGATATTTGTGAATCCATCCTGAGACTAACAATTGAATATAAATAGAAAAATTTAATGACTTCTGATTTTCTTTTTGCTCTGACTTTAAATGATTGTTAAATTTAGGAGATTTGTTATTCACACATTTCACTTTGGATCAGTGAAGAACTTCTACTTATTTATCTTACCTTTACCAAAATGTGAAACAAATGTCCAGTGTGCTTGATTCAAAAAGGAAAGAAACATTTGATTTTATCAGCACTTCTGCTAAATCCTGCTAACATCACAACCCATAAGAAGGCCTTGCTTTGTGGTTATTCTTAATCCACATATAATTAAAAGAGTGCCAGTTTTCAATAATGGTTAAAATGTATGAAATCTTCAGCAGATCAACAGTGCTTGTATATCTAAGCTGCCAGTGATACATTTGATTCTGACTTATATTTGTGTATATGCCCTTTTTATATCAACCATAATTTGCATGAAGTATATGTGCTAGTGTTGAGTGACAGGCTTCACATGTTTAGTGTTTATGGCACATAAATCCTTCCGTAATCACTTCTGTGCAGTGAGAACTTTAGCTTCAATTAGTCTTTGTAATTCAAGAAATGGGGATCTTTCCAGTGATTATTTCCAAAACAGTAATTCCCGTGTTCCCAAATTGAAATACAAATTACCACTCAAATATAGAAAACATAAAAAGAAGCTGAGGTGTTATAACAAAAGCTGGGACTAGAGAGATGGCTAAGCAGTCAAGAGCACACTGGTTGCTATTCCACAGGACCTGGTTTAATTCCTAGGACCCACATGACAACTAGGAACAACTATCTCTAACTCTAGTTCTAGGGAATTAGATGCCCTCTTCTGGCTTCCAAAAATACTGTGTGCATGTAGTAAGCAGGCAAAAAGAAAAGTAGTGCATACACATTAAGGAATAATATTTAGCTGTAAAGAGAAATGAAGTCATAAATTGCAGGCAAATGAAGTAGAGCAGATCATATTTGTTAAGTCAATACAGACACAGAAAGACAAATATCATATTTACTTTTACTGGAAGCTCCTAGTGCAAAATCCTCACATGTAAGTACAAAGCAGCAGTATATACAACATTAAAAAATAAAGTACTGCCGGGCGGGTGGTGGCGCACGCCTTTAATCCCAGCACTTGGGAGGCAGAGTCAGGCAGATTTCTGAGTTCGAGGCCAGCTTGGTCTACCGAGTGAGTTCCAGGACAGCCAGGGCTACACAGAGAAACCCTGTCTCGAAAAACCAAAAAAAAAAAAAAAAAAAAGTGCTGTGTGTACACATTTGTGAATCTATGTGTCTTTGCTTGTGTGTGTGTGAATGTGTGTGTGTATAAGTAATTATAGACACAGACCAAAACAGAAAACACAATTATAATTTTTATTTAACAATGCATTAGTTAGTATCATTCATAAATCAGAACTGAAAAGACATTTTGTAAGTGTACATATCTATGTATCCAGATCTAGACATAAGCTGAGATAGGGTTCTGACATATCTTTGGAGATCTGTATTGTAAAAAGTGAGTCACAAGATTATGGACTCTGAGAAGTTTTACGACCTGTTGCCTGCAAGTTATAGGTTATTATACAACAACAGCAACAACCCTTCAGACCAAAACCTACCAACCAAACAAACCTGACTCATTCCCATTGGAATCTAAAACCTTGAAGAAGGGGATAGTTGATGGTGTAAATTATGGATTGAATTGGAGGACCTGAGATCCAAGAATACCAATGTATAAGAGCTGAAGAAAATATGTTTTCTAGATCAAATAAGGTAAAAAGACCTTTCCTCTCCTTTTATCATTATATTGCAGCCCTCAAAATTTTAAAGAATATTCCTTTCATGCACACACACACACACACACACACACACACACACACACACAAACATTGGCAAGGAGAATTTCCTTTACTTCGTTTACTGTTCAAACATGAGCTATAGACATAGTCAAAAGTAATACATTGCTATCTATATATTCTTTATCTTATTAAAATTCATCCTAATGATTATGTATCTACTTCTTTAAGTTAGATATCTATATACTTCTCTTTAAACCATATGTAATCTCCACAATATATGAATATAACCCCACTTAATCTGACCAAATTATCCTGTATATAATTAAAAATTCATCAAACTCTGTTGGACAACAGAAGTTTGAGTATTTTTTAATTATTTTCTTGGTATCATGTAATTAAATACTATTACACATTATAAATTATATTTAAACCCAGTTATACATTCAATAAACCTGGTATTACATGACAATGACATACAGGATAAAAAGGAAGGAGATAATCGGTGTTTTATATACACATAATTTAGTCATAAAATTGAAGAAATATTATGACATTAACTTTGTTTCTGTAAGTGGTTTTATCATTTCATTTGCTATTTATAACTACCATCGCCATCTCTTTGTAATTCCATTTGCCATTACCAAACACCTGTTGGCCTGACATGATGAACTAAACTATAATTCCTTAAGTATTTCTAAGATTATAAAGTGTATGGAGCAATAAGCACCAAATAAATGTAAAAGAATCACCAGATTCCTATGTGAATGTATATTGATGATGAAATGGGCATGATCATGTCATGACCAATGCCCCAAACACATAGGAATTTGGCAAAGGCTTCCTTGGGTCAAGCTTGGAATGGCAGAGCTTCTCTTTGGTTCAAGTACAAGTATGAACTATTGAACAGTGTCTGCAGAAACAACCACATTATTTTCCTCCTTCTGAGAAACCAAATTTTGGGGGTTCAATCTCAATCCTTTTTTTAAAAAAAGCCCTTTTGCCTCTTCTGCTCCTACGCTTCTATGAGGGTGATTCTCCCCGACACGCACACACATTCCCACCTCACTGTGGTGGCCCTAGCGTTCCTCTTATGCTAGAGCATCGAGCTTCCACAGGACCAAGGGCCTTTCCTCCCATTGATGACAGATAAGGTCATCCTCTGCTCCATATGCAGCTGGAGCCATGAATCTCTCCATGTGTACTCTCTGGTTGGGAGTTTAGTTCCTCGGAATTCTGGGGGGGGGGGTCTATTTGGTTGATATTGTTCATCCTATGGAGTTGCAAACCCCTTCAGCTCCTTCAGTCCTTGCCCTAACTTCTCCATTGGGATCCTTGATCTCAGTTCTACGCTTAGCTGCAAGCATCTGCATCTGTATTATTGGTTAGGCTCTGACACAACCTCTCAGGGGACAGCTATCTTAAGAGAGCCTGATCTAAGTTTGAATTTAAGTAAATCAACAGGCCGGTACCTAGCATCAATTTCTAAGTTACTCCCTCCACTCCCCCCCCAACAAAACCTGTGCCTAGGTCCAGTTTCTTGACTAACCCCAACAAGACTTGTGTCTCCAGGTTAATCTCCCTCAACAAATCTAGTTTTTAGTACCAGTTTTCAGGTTAACCCAACAATCTTGCCCTCTGCCTATCAACCACCAAATAGGAAGAAATTAGAAGTTAAGTTTATGGTTTGGCTCCCTGCACCAGCCAATTATGCTAAAGTTTACAGTAGCACCCCAATTAGATGCTTGTCAGCCTAAAACCATTCACTCCTTGCTTGCTGCTTTCTATAAAACCTTGACTAGATGAATGTTCAGGGCTTTCCTTCCACTAGAATCATCCTGCAGGTCAGTGATGAATTAAACCTGAGAGAGCTCAAATCAAGTCCCTGACGTGACTGCATTGGATCAGCTCCTGACTAGTCTTTTAGGGTTCATGAACACTTCCTTGGTATTACACCCCCAGGTATTTAAAAAATGATATTGCTTTCCTACAGCAACTTTCTACAAAGACTAGCTAAATTCTCTTCCCTTTGTGCTATACCTAATGATGTGCTGAGCTCCTCACTTTGATCAGCAGTTGGTGCTCTCTATCAGAGCAAACACAGTTCTTCTGGTCCCAGTTTTTCCTATGTGTTGGTCATTTCTTTATTGCCTTTTCATTCTGAGTCAGATTTCCAGGAACAAGTTGTACAGGATGTGGTAATAAATCTCCCTGGATTGAACTGTACTTTTTCCATAAGCTTTAATAACAGAGTACAGACAGACTTCTTAATATGTCTTAATGTTTCTCTATATTACAAGTACACTCTTTCTTGCTGCCACTGTGGGAAGATATACTAACTTCCCTTTGTTTTTTGGATCTATCAACCCAGGCAGTTTCATTCTTCACATACTTACTTAAATACAGAAATAACTTTAAGTGAGCGGATATGTCTTTTGATTAAAACTTTCTATATCCTGAAACTAAGATCTCTAGGTTAGCCAAACACAGCCACAGAAATAGGAAGCAATTTTTTTTTTTTTTTTTGGCCAGGGATTCAATGGGAGAAATAATAGTGCTATTCTCATATCTATTTCTTTTGATTATTGGATTTGTGAATCTTGGCTATCAGAAGTGATATCATATATTAGCTGCTAGTGCACAACACACAAAAACTATCCTGAAAACCCAGCCTTTGCAAATTATTATCAATTTGCTGGCACTGAATCTCATACAAAAGCAAAAACAAACTAAAAATGAGTGTTCTATCATGTGCAAATAGTTATATAGCTGCTCTGAATTCTTGTGTGCAACAGCCATATCATGTCCGTAAGACAGCATTTCATACCACTCCTCTCTCCATCTTCTGATTCTTACGTTCTGGCTGCCCTCTCTTGTGAGATGTTCCCTGAACCTTGGGGTCCTATCTACCACTGAGCACTCAGAGGTGCTTATTCTCAGCATGCTGAACAGTAATGTAGCTGTACATTAACTAGGACCCAGTCCAATAAAAAGCATCTCTGCCCAAACATAGGAGGAACACAAATCTATAGTGCATAACCATAAATAGAAATATTTAGAAGGCAGTTTGACATGAACATTTTGAAACACAACAATAATAGGCTCTTCCCTGAGACCTAAGACTTCCATCCCCACTGATTTTTTAACCATGTTGACAGTACTAGGCATGAATTCCCTATTGAGGAATAGGACTCAAATCTAATCAAGAAAGTTGTTAATCACTCCCTTGAAGAACTTTAATGATTGCACCAGTGGGGATATCTTGTTTGGCAGATCCAGCACTTGATAAGAGCATTTATGTCTTTTATTCCCAAATAGTTTGCATAGCATCTTCCACCACTTTGTAAACAAGCCAGAAGAGGTTACTGGTTAGTTCAAGATTGATTTCTCCATGTACTACAACTAGTGTGTAGTGTCGTTAGCAATATAGACTTATCAACTGGTTATGGTAGGCAAATAAAAGCAACAGAAATAGCACATATTTTTGGGGAGGACCTTTGGGGCCTCTCTGAGGACAACCACTAAGATGGTACTGTGCTTGTCAAGGAGATTTTCATTTAATAACTTGTGATTTCAGAAAGCACCATTGTTCACTAATGTAGAATACTTCTGTTCAAATTCCTTTAAAAATTTTCTATCTTAATTAGCTTAAAAACTAGTGGGGCTTCTTAAGATTTAATCATAACTCCTTTGTTTTGGTAGACCCATCTTCTTTGCCTCCTTTCTACCACCCCCTGATGTCATGTCTGCATAAACGTTTTGCTCACTGGTCATTCATATCACATGTTCTACTATTTTTTATTAATATATAAAAATTTTGGCTGCAAAATCATATTTCCCCAAGTAATTTCTTCATGTCCATTTCCTTTTGATTAATCTGTCTGTCTGACACTTTACCTAGCTCCATTACTATACTACCTGCTTAAATATCTGTTTACCTAGAGTTCACGCTCTCTATAATCACTTTGTCTCTAACCTACATCTCTAATCTACTATCTAGACCCCTATACTACATGCCCTTTACCAGTGGTCCACTTTTTATTTTCCATTTACCATATATATTCCATATTAAACACAAAATCCAAAACAATTGAAGTAAGGATCTGTGAGAAATAACATATAACATTTGTTTTTCTGGGCTTAGGTAATTCCTCTCTCTCTCTCTCTCTTTCTCTCTCTCTCTCTCTCTCTCTCTCTCTCTCTCTCTCTCTCTCTCT
>JANHMN010000005.1:46050166-46074868 GCA_030674055.1 Rhabdomys pumilio
ATATATATATATATATATATATATATATATATATATATATATATATAGTGTGTGTGTGTGTGTGTGTAAAGGTGTACAGGTGTACAGGTGCATATGTGTGAGCATTCATATGGAAGCCAGAGGACAACCTTGTTTTTTCAATTCTGCATGTGTATAATTGTTTGTAGTTCTTAGTACTTTGCCTTGGACAACCTATAAGGGATCTTCTTCCTGACCTAAACATATAAGGCTTTCACAAAGTAAAAGTAGATTCTCTGTATCTTTTCAACTAGATATCAGGCCTTTTGAGCCCTTCTCCTATCTATGCTGGAATATTAAGTAATGTGGTTTTATGAAGTCTTGGGCAAGAAGGCACACTATTGAGAGTTCATGAGTACAGATTCCTTGTCATATCTTGAAGATACTACTTTGTAGCAATGCTCACCATTCTCTTCTAATTTGTACATACCCTCTTCTAAGATGTTTCCATAGCCTCAGGAACATTATTGTTGTCATATTTGGGGATGGGTACTCCACCAGCATTTATTTTCTATACTTTAACCAACTGTGGTTTTTCATAATAGTTTCCTTCTGCTACAAATAAAGACATGTTCCTTTAATGAGTAAGAGCTATGCGACAGGGAAGTAGGCTCAGATATTTTGGTCATCCTGATAAGCCCTCAGAAACAGTGATCACGGGAGTGGTCACATAAATGTGTTTAATGCCTTGCTTGCTTTTTGGCTATTTGCATCTATTGTATTGCTAGTTCCTCAAACTAGAACTGACCTTAATACTTGCATGTAATTAAAATGGCATAAAAGCAAAAAGAAAAAGGGGGATAGGTTAGGGGGTTTCTAGGGAGTGGAAATGGGAAAAGGGGACACATCTGAAATGTAAATAAACAAATGTCCAATAAAAAATCACACAAAAAGAGATCTACTTATCTATGAACATAAGAATAGGTATTAGGAAAATAATATTAAGTTACATTAATTTAACAAATGATAGAAGGAGATAGGGTCAATACCCCCTGCAGCCATGGGTAATGACTTATTTACATTACCATGCAAGATTTCCCTCACCTATTAAGTGGACATTAATTCTAATCAGACAGGTATTGGTGCCACTATTGACCAGTTAGGTAATTAGAGAAGCAGTAGTTGCTCAGGAGTGTGTCAAATGCTTTGATTCAGCCTCATGTACTTGCTTGAGGGTGTTTATGTTGTACTGTGTCTTCAAATTCCAGTAAGTAATTTACAAAATTTGCTTTAATCTCTCATTTCTTCTTACTCTGGGCTTCAAGAATACCCAGAGACAGACTGTTAGAGCATTGTCAGATGTTTCCTGTGCTTATTCACTTCTCTGTTTTCACACCTTTCTGGATCCCCTGGTGTATGTCAGAACTTTTGAAAGCCCCATGAACATTTTGTTACCAGATTTTCTGTTTGAATATTTAGGTAGATGGATGTTTGCAGCAACTAAAATAATAGCTTTTAGGCAGCTGAAACATTAAACAATTACAGCTCTTGTTCTCAAAAACTCACCTTTGGGAGAGGGATTTTCCTGGGGAGCAAGCCCTGAGCCAAATCAAATAACAAGAGTACTCTGTATGGGGCTTTTACAGGAGGTTTCCAGACAGGTCAAAATGTGACAGTGCTCTGGGGAAGACACTTTACAGAACTTCAAATCTGTTCTTTTCATATAGTCACTGAAAGAATGTGGTTTTTCACATGCACGATGGTTATGAAATACGTAAACATGAACAGGACAAGATAAAATGCCTTACTTCTTTTTCACATGGAGGCTAGGAGATTTGTTTTATAAATGTCCTTCAGATGGTGGGAAAGCTTTAGCTAATTTGTCATGTTGTGAAATTGTTGAGAACTTTCAGTGTTTGAATGGGTTTTTAGAGCAGTAGATTCCCAAAGTTCTTCATTCCATGGGGAAAGCAATACCTCTGAGTTGATTTGTGGGACCAAATGTTACACTTTATTTATTTACATTTTGTTCATTCATAGCATTATTTCAGTTTATTAAATTTTGTTATGTTAATTACATCACACTATCCACTTTATTTATGTCCATGACTAATGATTATTTTTTCAGATTGACAATGCTTTGTAGAACCCTACAAGAGATCATTTGATAAAACATTCGTAGATCACTGTTATACATGTACTTTTTCTGTCTGATCCTCATCACATGACCTTTCACCTCCACTACATGTCTTGTGGAATTTCAACCAGATAAGAGTTCTTTGTTAAAAGAATTCCTCAAATTCCAACTGCCTATTTACATAATAATTTTGTCTTTTATATATTTAACTTATTGAAATGCAGTTATATAGTTTCTTATTATAAAGCCAGGCTTACAGAATAGTAAATTGAATGAATAATTAATGTTGCTTACCTTTTTTGCATATTGCCCTGGAGTGATAACATGTAACTCTGCTGTCCTTTCACTTAATATAAGTTTCAATGTGCCTAGTAGAATGTAATTCTTGCTATACTCAATCTGTTTCTTGTTTTTTTAAAAATAATATGCATTTTTTATATAGTATGTTCCCTAAATAGAATACAGTTATTTCATCTGGTATTCAATGGAAGACATTGAAATCCATTCCAACACAAGCAGGAAATTGGCTTTGGTGGACTCACTGATAGTATGTAGCTCTTAAAACATTGCACTTCCTTGGAATAATTATAGCTATAGTGTATTTATGCATTATGGGCCAGATTTATAATCTATTCCCACATTCTCAGCCCAGACACATTTATCTACATCATATAGAAAAACTGGGTCATTCTCTGAATATCATGGATTGAACAGTGAATGTAGAAAAATTCTCTTTTTAATTTTTTTCATTTTATGATTTAATGCTGGCAAGTAAATACAAGTATCTGAGAGCCATTGCAGAAATTTTGTCCTGTGGAATTTGGAGTTAGCTTTATCTATATAATGTTCTTTCTTGGAAATGCATAACATGCTTTTGTTTTCCTTCACTAGCAAAACTCATGGCTTTCTGTTTTTCTGTTGCTAGGACGCAAGCAAATCATGATAGGTCCACACAAAAACTGATCACAGAGACGCAATAACTATTTCAATACTTAGTGATAATTCTGCTATACAGTAAGCTCTCTAACTTTCATACATAAATATGAAAATACACAAGTGCATATTTTCTAAAATTTAAACTACTATTACCTACACTGTCAAACAAATGGAAAATCAGTAATTTTGTTGAGTGAAATAACTCCCCTATTCCTTCTTTATTTGTAAAACAGACATGATATATTCTTCAAATTTTTTACTTGCTTATATTAATTATACAGAAAGCAGGTTTTATTTTGTCATCTTTAGGTATGTACATATTTTAGAGTCAAGCCCTAAGACCCTCGTTTCCACTATTGACACTCTCATTGATCTTCTTACTGTTCTCAACTAGTCCTTATTCTACAAACTCCAACTTTGTGTGTTTGCTTACACACAGAGAGATTTACAACAATTAAAGAGGCTATGAATTTGAAAGAGAGAAAAGGAGATTACATGGATGGGTTATAGGGAGCAGAGGGAAGTAGGGAATGATGTAATTTTATTCTAAGACCCCCTAATAAAAATCTGATAAAAATGAACAAACAAAAATAAAACAGGCAAGGTCAAGTTTATTTTGTCTAATTATTATCTATATTGTAGTGTTTTTATAGTATGATATTCAGAGGTACTACTTGAAAATTACCTAGTAAGTAAATTTCAGAGGAAAAAAAAAATCACAGATGCACTATCTTCACCATCTCATCAGCTTTTGTAGATTATCCCCGTGTGAACAACATGATGAAAAGATAACCTTTGATAATTATAACATATATTATAGTTCAAAAACCACTGCTCTTGAGATTGTGGTTATCTTAGAAAATACAGCTGATTTGTAGCTTTAAGCTTTGAGAATGGACTTGTTCCCCGATCTCACTATGCTTTACTTTGTTAACAATGGAAGTTTACTTTTCTACTTTAAAAAAATTTTGTAGCATTGTCATTTCAAGTTTGGATCAGTTTCAGCCTCCTTTTTAGTGGATGAACAATATGATCTATCGCCCTGTCGTGAGGCTGAGAGCTTGCTTTCTCAGTGGGCAGTGCTCCACCTTTGCATGACACCTGTTCTCTTGGTTATGCTTAAGAATAGCTCCACCTGACCTTGGTACAGAGAAGGATTGTGTATTGGCTGCAGGACTACTTATTGATTTTTTTTTTAAAAAAGGGGATCACTGTCATCATGCTGTGAGTCACTTTATTTTAACAGAAAGAACTGGAGAAGGGATTGTTTTGAAAGATTTGGTTCTCCTATATCTTTTATCTCCATCAGCTATTTAGATAACCGATGCAATCCTACAGCCATTGTCAGGAAATTTTCATTCCACTAGAGACTTGTCCAGGTGTGAGAAGTTAAGTTCTTCTCTTTTCGAGAGTTACTGATGGGTCAGCAAATGCCTTAGGTGAAACATTTTTATGGCTTTTAGTTAAGTTTTCCCAGTTCTGAACACTGCTGTTCAACTTTTGAATATCTCTTTGAAATGCAAAATGGATAAATGTTGTAGCACAGGGCTAGTCAATGAGGCGAGTTCCCTAATAGAAATTTAGCCCATATGTTGTGCTACTGTTTAGTGGAAAAAATGCATCAGACAATTCTAGCACCTAAAGGTATAGTGGGAAATAAGCTTTTCATTTATGTTAGGTAGCCCTGAAACATCTCTTACTCACATTTGTTTCTCTCTTTTCTCTCTCCTTACATCTCAGTCTCTTTTACATTCAGCGCATCATCTTGTTTTCTGTCCTTTCTAGAGGAAATAAGTACATTCTATCAATATTATTTATAACCTAGGCTAGTTCCATTGTTTTATATATTCAGGATTATACTAAGTCTTTTTATGTAGTACTGAGGTATACTTGCAATAATTCTGTTTAGAGAAACAAACATGTTTTTTTTAATCCTGCTTATACAAGTATCAGCACATCATTTATTTGTGTGGACAACAGTATTTAGATTTTCTGCAATATCCTACAGATTAAAGAGTACTACTATTTGTGACATGCAATCACTAAAATAATACTTTGCTAGTAATTACTTTGCATTCTATCTGAGAATATTCTTTATAAATCGAAAAGAAGTAAGTCAGATCAAAAATATTCTCTGTGTTTGGCAAAGATTGGACTCAGGATGTGAGATGAAGTACCATGCTTTTTTATTGATATGCTTTGTATAAATTAACAGAAAAGTATCATTGATAATAATATCTCTCATTCTTAAATTTTCAAGAGCAGAAATTTGAAATGAGGGTCATCATAGCATCTCATCAAAAATTACCTAGATTATGTTTGTGTAGGCACATTACATTTCCTATAGATAAACAAAAATATCATTTGTTACATCAGTTGGTTCAATTTGAGATAAGAGAATGTGATCTTAGTTTGTGGGAACAAAAAGTGGTCATTTATGGGAGACACAGCATTATGTAATGTTTAGAGGCTGATGAAATGGTTTAAAACACAGTGAACTGAGATTAGTCTCAAAGAAGAGATGAGGTACAAATTTACTCTGTGTACACCTCCAAAGGCCCATTCTGATCTGACATCTGCATTTCCAAATGAAAGTTCTATACTGGAAGTTAATAATGAGGTGCATGGAAAACCAAAACATTTTTAGTGAGTGGGGGTATTATGTTAGCTATAATTAAGTGTTCTGGACTTTACAAGAAAATATATGAGCTGGGCTACATTAGTTAATAACTAGATTTCTGATTAAAGGACACTTGCATGATATTTTAACTACTTCTCTATTGCTTCCTAAAATACTATAATGAAGAACGTTTATGGAAGTGTTTATTTTGGGATTACATTCCCAGATGGATATGAATCCAAATAACTCATCATCTTGTTGGGGAAGCCTAAGAGGAATCATTCCTGGAGACTGGAGCAGCAAGCTAGGAATTCACGGCTTAAACCACAAACAAGAAACAGAGGGGGGAACTGAAATGATATCTTTAAGCTATCAAAGCCTATCTCCTGTGATGTACTTCTTGGGGATAAAATATTTAAATGCTAGAACATTTAGGGAGTATTCCTTTAATAATAGAAAATCTAAAATGAAAACAAAACTTAACCAAACTAAAAACAAACAACAAAATGTCACACAGATCTGCAGTTGCTTCATCTTTCCTTATCCTTTTGAAGTTTTTTCTGTCTTTACTACCATATTGAGTAGATAGAAAGGACAGAGCAAACATATCACCTGGGTTTTCTGAAACTCCAATGAGAAGCAACTAATTACTTCAGAAATATTAGCCAAAGAAGAAGCCTATTCAACTATATGAACCTTCAAAAGCCTCCAAAATCCAGGAACCAGAGGAGTGGAAGAAAAGCGATACAATGTTTTCAGAGTTCATTTTTAAATCTAATAACATGTGGATATCACCTGCAACAAATAGCTTAACAAAATAGTAAAAGCATTCTGAATTCTCTTGTAGCATCTGCATTTCTTTCTAAAGCATGACCTAATTAAGTAGGGATGAGACTTCGTATCCTAGGTGAGCTACAAGAACTGTGTTTGTTCTGAAAACCTGTATATGTATGACTGATCACAGACACTCTATTGTATAAAAGAAAAATGCAAGAAAAGGATGAAGCCCAGCTTAATTATGGAGTGAACATGTTCCTACTGTGAAAATAGCTACTGATAGAGAAATGAATACATAAATGCTTTAAATATATAACCCAAGTTTTGTTATATTTCCCTTAAGTTAAATAAGGAGAACAGAGGAATTAAGATTATGTTGGTGTCATCTGGTAGTTTTCTGGAAGAGAAAGCACCCTGCTTTTATTTGACCTTATATTGGTTTATGTTTTCAACTAGAAGTTCAAAACCTCTCCTCCTTGTGCTCCTCATCAACACTGAAGATACTTTCTCTGTTTTGTATTCTCAACAAAGGTTTCTTTCAAAGGAAAAAAGAAGGCTGCATGAAAACAAAAGATGATTGAGGATTGGCTGGGCTTCTTTTCTGTGGGGTAAAAGAAACGATATAGTTTTGCAAAATAAATGGGAAATTTACTGTTTAGGTAAGTGATTATGAGGTAGCAAGCAGAATATCACGATCTGAGATTGAAACGTATTGCGTTGTATCAAAAGAACAAGGGGCCTATGAATTCTTGATGGGATTCTATTTTCCTGATGATTCTCTTGGCTTGTGACAAATCTATATTAAGAACACATTTAGGATTCTTGAATAAAGTCCCAAAGAGGATCCATGTATATCTAATAAGAATATCATGCTCTGTACTTTAATAGAAAATATATAAACAGTTCAAGAAGACTTCAGAAAGTAGGTATTAAATACTTGCAAATACTAACTTATATTTGACTGCTGGATTAAGTATGATACCTCTGTGCCAAAGAACATACTTATTCTTTATATTTTAAAGTTTGAATAATACAGAAAACATTTACATGAACTTGAATTTTTCAAAGAAAATGTGATTAACATTTATAAAAGTCACCAACTTTTGCTGGTTATAATCATAATATTATCTATAAACAATATACTCACTTAATCTGGAAGATTGTTGTAGGTGTTCCAGCTGTTTCTCTTGGTGTTCATAATTCTTTGTGATTATAGCTCTTGTTTATTTATAAATATGTAAGAATAAAGACAAAGAAAGAAAGGAGAAGAAAATGTGCCATAGCAGGGTGTTGAGATCAGAGAACAATTTGGGAGAGTCAGTTTTCTCTTCCATCACAGGTGTTCTGGGATTGAACTCAGTTCATCTGGCTGGGTGACAAACACCTTTAAGTAAGTTGATTGCCTATATTTGAATTTGCCAGTTTAAGTACATTTTCTATCATTGGTTAGCTATTCTTGGTTTCCCATTCTGTCACTCAATTTTTTATTAGAATGGCCAAAGGCTCAATTGGCTTTTTTTTTCTTAATCTTGTCTTTTATGCTATACACCTCACCTTGCTCTCTCAAATTCATGACCTCTTTTTAATTCCATGTGTGTACATCCTGCTCAGTTCATATAATGTTAGTTGTGTTTGTTTTCACAGCTCACCATTTGTTACTGGATTAATAAATGGTGTGCTTTTCCCTGGGAAAGACTATTACTTCTCTCACCATTTTAGTTGCCTGTAGATCTTGTTGTAAGATAGAGGTCTCATTCTTTCCTCTGGACACTTTAGAATGTTTATGGTTGTTGTTCTTGTTCAACTCAGGTTTAAGCTGGTCAAGCTGGTGGAAGATTATAGGTATAGATACTGATATTCCTAGGAGAAACAGTTACATAGGAAATTCCATAATCCTCTGTAATTTACAGTCTTTCTTCAATTCTTCTAAAATGCTTTCTAAGCTTTAGTTCTACAATAATTTCATAGATGTATCCATTAAGATTGGGCTCCACAATTTCCTTGACAAGGACTGAAGTGTTTACTTATCTGTGGATATAAGGACAAACATTTTGATTGTCATTAGGGATTATGGTGATTTAACAAGTAGTGGTTGGAAGGTCTCCTTCAATACTCAATACTTCATGAGACCAGAGTAGCTAGCTATGTTTCTAGAATGAGGCATGCTTCCCTCTTATTGTGTAGGTCTAATTAGAGAGATGTTGGTTACTTCCAAGGTATTGGAAGTACCATGTCATGCTAGTAGTAAATGTGGTTTATAGATGCCAAAGTTAGGTGGATTGACAGTTACCCCCTTTGGACTTATACATGGTACCTTCTGGTTTTTTCATGGTGTCTTCAGAAATAGGAACTTATTTTCCTTTGAAGGGCAGTAGCAATAGACTCCCTGTTTTGAGAAGAGTCTCTTGGACAACCCTAACAACACAAAAGTGGGCTTCTTGTGCCTGGTATTGAGGTTTTTCATGTTTTGTTTTGTTTTTTTAATTTTTTATTGGATATTTTATTTATATTTCAGTTGTAATCCTTTCCCCTCCCACCCAGGAACCCCCTATCCCATTCCCTCTCCTCCTGCTTCTATGATGATATGGCCCCCCAACCACCCACCCACTCCCACCTCCGCACCCACGATTTTCCCCACACTGCAGCGTCTAGCCTTCACTGGACCAAGGACTTCCTCACCCACCTATGCCTGACAATGTCGTCCTCCCCTATGTATACAGCTGGAGCCATGGGTCCCTCCCTATGTGTTCCCAGGCAGGTGATTTAGACCCTGGGAGCTCTGGTTGGTTGGTATTGTTGCTCTCCTCACGGGGCCACAAACCCTTTCAGCTCCTCCAGTCTTCTCTCTCACTCCTCCATTGGGAACCCCATGATCAGTTCAATGGTTAGCTGTGAGTATCCACCTCTGTATATGTCAGGCTCTGGCAGACCTCTAAGGAGACAGCTATATCAGGCTCCTGTCAGCATGCACTTCCTGGCATCCACATCAGTGTCTACCTTTGATGACTACACAAGGGATGGATACCCAGGTAAAGCAGTCTCTGGACAGCCCCTCCTTCAGTTTCCGTCCCATGCTTTGTCTCCACATTTGCTCCCATGAGTATTTTGTTACTCCTTCTAAGAAGGGCCAAAGCACCAATACTTTGGTCTTCCTTGTTCTTGAGCTTCATGTGGTCTGTGAGTTGTATCTTACTTAAGTTTTTCTTAAGTAAAAATCTTCCAAGATCTTGGCTCTTGGAAGGGTCATTGTCAGTCCCTATGAGAAAACTCCACTAAAACTGTAGTTTTAATGTTATGCTATTGTGAATATGTGAATATGCATACACAGAATTATATATATTATAGGGTTTAAGAGAATTAACAGCGAATTTCCTTATTATCTTTCGTACAGCTTTACACTTATTTTACTCTCCTCTCTACATCTTTATATTCACCCCCTCTCTCTTTCCCTAAAGATTCCCCCTTTTCCCATTCTCTGATAAGCATACTAATACTGTGACATTGTCTTCTCTATTGTTCCCTATCCTCCTACACTGGCAAATCTCCATTTTTGTTGTTCTGGATTCTGTAGTTTCTCCAGGATGCTTACTTACATCTGAAGATTTGAAGAAATTTGGATGATGTATATTTTTTCTTAGTCATGTTTTCCTTTGGAGAACTCTCTTATCAGGTGCCCAAATCATTTTTTGAGTCTTTGTTTTTACTTTTTTTTTTTTTTTTTTTTTTGCAAAATGATATTTACATTTTCTGGTTATTTTTTCTTAATTAATTACTTTATTTAATTTCCAAATTTCACCCTCCTCCTGAACCCTCCTCACATAGTATTTTCTCCCTTCACCTTCTACTTACCCTCTGAGGGTATGTCTCCCTGGGCATCCCCCTTGCCTAGGGCATCAATTCTCTACAGGATTAGGTGCATTCTCCACCACTGATGCCAGACAAGGCAGTCCTCTGTTAAATATGTGCCCAGGACCTGTCACATTATAGCTGACAAAGAGTCTTTCTCATTATATGGGCCTCACCTTCATCTAATTAATTGTTTTTAGCTGTTCAGACGCTTTTTTTACTTTTATTAAATCCTGAGTCAACTTTTAGCCTTAATTCTTGGGCAAAAGAAATCCTATTCCCACACATATATCCTGCCTATGTATTCTTCTAGTCGTTTCAGTGTTTTATATTTCATGTTTACGCCTTTGTTCCATTTGTAGTTGCTTTGTATTCAAGGTGATAGATGTGGGGCTAGTTTCATTCTTCTATATGTAGGCATACAGTTTTTCTGAGCACCATTTATTACATGTGTTTTCTTTACTTCACCTTGTATTCTTGGGATCTTTGTCTAATATTTATGGATTAAACCTAAGAAATCATGATTGGGACTTCAATTTTGTTCTGTTGGTCCATGAGCCTGTTTTTATATCAGTACCATATTTTTTTTTTATACTATCACTCTGGAACATGTCTTAAGAACAGGAATGGTAATCCTTCCAGCACTGTTTTTGTTCAGGATTGTTTTGACTATCCAGGACCTTTTGTGTTCTATTTGAATTTAAGGTTAGCTTTATTCTTTTTCCTATTCTTTTTTTTTGTGACAAACAAGATGAAGATTTTGATTGGCAAGACATTCCATCTGTAAGTGTATTTTTTAATCTTTTCTCCATTTTGCATGATGTTAGCTGAGTATATCTTTTATTATGTTGAGTTATGTTTTCTCTAACTCTATATTAACTATGACTTTTATCACAAAGGCATGTTGGAATTTTGTCAAAGATTATTCCTATATCTATAAAAATTAGTATGAGATTTTTGTCTTTAGTTCCATATGTGTGGTTTATTACATTTATTGAATTATAGAATTCTGCTGTGAATCCATCTCAACCTAGCCTTTTTTAAGCAAGAAAGTTTTTATTACTGTTTCAATCATCTAATTTGATGAGTCTGTATAGATTGTTGACTTATTCTTGGGTTAATTATGACAGTTTGACTGAATCTAGAAATTCATCAATTTGTTTTATATTTTCCAAATTAATGAGTACAGGTTTTAAAAGTATCTTGTTACAATATTATAATTCATTTACTGTCTGTTATAATGTTTCCATGTTCACTTCTGACTTAGTTAACATGTGTCTTTACTCCTTTTCTTTTAATTAGTTGCACCAAGGTCTGTTGATCTTATTTATCGTCTCAAAGCATTAGCTGTTAGATTTAGTTTAGTCTTCATATTGACTTATTTGGCTCTTCATTGATTTCTACTGATTTTAATTATTTTTTGCCTTTGGTTGAGTTTGGATTTAGTTCGGTTTTAATCGCTAAATTTTCATTTGCATCATCAAGTCATTTATTTCTGTTCCTTTTGATTTGTTAATGTAGTTAAAGCTATATATTTCCCTCATAAGACTGCTTTCAGTGTGTCTCAGAATTATTGTTTTCTTGTATTTTTATTTTCATTTAGTCTCAGGACAGTCTTTTCTTTATTGATTTCTTTTTTTGACACATTCATCATTCAATAATGAGTTGTTTAAAGTTAAGTATTTGTAAATTTACAAGACCTTTTTTTTCTGATTGCTGCAGATGTTATTGCATTGTGGCCATATAGGATAGAAGAGCTATTTCAATCTTTTTAAATTTTAAAGATTTATTTTGTGAAGGACTCAAATATGTTCCTTAAACATTATATATTCATTACAATATGCTTGCTTTGCCTGTTACATTTGTATTTTACTTTCTTCCACAAATTTTAACCATATATATTATATATAATTAAAATTGTATGTACTAAATTATACATAATTTACATTTAAATTGTTGTGTGTTAATATACACATATGTAATATATAATTTACAATTTGTACAATATATAATTATAAAATATAAATATATAATTATATATAAATACAAATATATATGTTATATAAATATATATCACATATTTTCACTTTTTTCTGCTTTTGTATGACACTAATTTTTAATCTATATAACTTTCTCCCACTTGCACTATTTTCCTACTTGCAGTATATTTTATTTAAATATTTTCATTTTAGCCATAAGTTGATTCAAAATTGGAAAAACATTATTAATATAAAATATAAGCTTTAGTTTGAACAAATAATCAAAGGCATACTTTTTGTCTATCATAGTAATTAATATAATAATAATTGTTGAGACATAAAATTAGTGTGTGTGCTATAATTATTGGAATTATAGGTAAGCTATATGATATGATCATGCACTGCTGTTATAGACTAAGAGTAATAAACTGAAATATTTCAAGTGGGAAAAATGTGCAAGCAAATACATGAAGGCTACAAGATCATTTCTTGGCAGTATATATTTGGCTTTCCTTTTTTTTTTCCTAATTATAACTTTAGAAACTGACATATTGTTTTCTATGACAATTAGTGCTTTTATATATCATTTCATAATATAAGACCAACTTGTCAAGACACTAGAAGTACAGATAAACCTACTAGTCTACTAAAAATTATCAATAATATGACTCCTAAAGACATTTTTCTATACCAATAAGTTAGTGCCTCATTCAGCCATTATCAGAGAAGCTTCTTATTACATTATATGGAAACTAAAAAAGAGACCCATAATTAGACAACATGAAAAGAGTGAAAGATTTTGGACCACTCAGTCCAATACAGAATAGCTTCACTAAACTCCTGCTCTCAGGGATCAGGGAGCTGTGTAGAAGAAGCAAATATTGTATTTGAAAAAAAATAACAATAGAAAATAGCAAAATATCCATACAAAAATAATTGGAACATAAGAAAGATAAAATGCTAAAAATATTATAGACTAAATGTGTTTAGAATAAATGTGTACTTTGATTAAATCAAAATGTATAAAGATAATCACAAACTTTTCAAGAAAATAGATGTTTAGTTTTAAAATCGAGAAGTAAATATTCTTTATTTAATGTACAGCATAACTTTTTATTAACTGTAAGCACTTATTACAGTTTCCTACTTCAATTAATGTAATCAAAATAATTGTTCATAGATGTGCCAATAGGCCCAACACATAGAGGATACTAATTTCTGTAAATTTGACAACTTAATACTAACAGTACAGACCACCCTGAATCTTTAGTTGGTTTTAATTAGGATGAACACTTTAACAATATTTATTTCTTTCATTTATGAACACAAAGTATATTTTGCTTATTTCTCATATTTTAAATTTCTTCATAGAAAAGTTATTATTTTTACTGTGTGAGAGAAATGGGTATTTTCTAACAATTTGGGCATAATTTAAATACATAAGAGAATAAACTATTATACAACTGATTATAAACTTAAAATGTGCAATGGATGAAATAAACTCATCACATAGAAGAAGGAATAGAGAAATCATGGCAAATATGAATGTTCTCTGGAAAACCAGGCTGATATGGTGACCTGGAGTCCTTATCTCTACTAACTTCCATGGAGCCAGAAGATGCTATACATCAGAAGATGCTATACATATTGCAAGAAAATAAAAGTAATTCTCAGTTTTACCCAACTAAGGACCAGCTACAACAATGGCTGGTCTCATAAGACTGGCACAATAGTTGAATAAATGTCACAATTGTCCAATGACTTTCTGATTGGATCTAAGGCCCACTCCATTAGATGGAAATCATACTTGGCATTTTTATTAAATCTTTTAAATTTTCATTTTTTAAAACTTAATTTACTTATTCACTTTACATCTCATTCTCTGACCCCTCCTAGTCACCCCCTCACACAATTATTTTCCATCCCCCCCCCCCCCCCCCCCCCCCCCCCCCCCCCCCCCCACAATTTTTTTCCCCCCCCCCCCCCCCCGGCATATCAAGTCTCTATGAAGCTAGGTACTTCCATTCCCACTGAGACCAGACAAGGCAGCTCAACTGCGAGAACATATTCCAGAGACAGGCAACAGCTTTTGGGATAGCCCTAACTTCAGTTGTTAGGGACCTACATCAAGACCAGGCTGAACATCTTCTACATATGTGCATGGAGGACTCAGGCAAGCCAGTTTATGTTCTTAGGTTGGTGGTTCAGTCTCTGAGAGTCCCAAGAGTCCAAGTTACTTGATTCTGTTGGTCTTCCTGTGGAGTGCCTATCCTCTTTGGAGCCCACAATTCTTCCTATTCTTCCATGAGAGTCTGCAAGTTCTATCCACTGTTTGACTGTGGGTGTCTGCAACTGTCTGAGTCAGCTGCTGGGTGGAGCTTCAAAGAGGATAATATTTTTCTGTTTGCAAGCATAACAGAGTATCATTCATAGTGTTAGGGACTGGTGCTTGCCCATAGGATGGGTCTCAAGTTGGGCCAGCTATTAATTGACCATTCCCTTAGTCTCTGCTCCATCTCCATGCCTCCATTTCTTGTAGACAAGATAAATTTGGGGTTGAAACTTTTGTATGTGGATTGTTGGCTCCATCACTCCACTTGGCTTCCTCTCTGGCTATAGAAGGTGGCTTCTTCATGTTCCATATCCCCAATGTTGTGAGTCACAACTAAGGTCAGCCCCATAGATTCCCTTATCCCAGTTCTTTGTTTTGTCCTGCAAATCCCCATGCTACCTCCTCACCCCCGTCAGTGCATGATTTCCATTCATTTTCATAGCCATCTTGCCATCACACCTCTCCTTCCCCAAAACTGATTCTGAACTGCCCTTCCCAATTCCTTTTTTCCTTCCAGTTCCTTCCCTCCATCTGCCTCTTATGACTATTTTATTCTCTCTTCTAAGTGATATTCAGCAATTATCTTTGAATAAGAGAGGAAGAATTGATTTTAAGAACCAGAGATGGTTGATGAACTCAAGGAAACTGTCTTTTCCCATCAGAGGAATTCCCCATATGATGCCACAGTAATTGTGAAAACATGCATGAGACATGCATAAATTCAATCCAGATAAAATTACAGCATGGAGTGGCCACAAAGTACCCTTCCAATGCCTGAAAGATAGACTCAGGTGTTTTTACCGGTGTGCTCAACCAGGGCATGTATGCGTCACAAGACTAGTCGGTCAACTCAAACTGCAATAGATAGAGAAAAACAACAACAATAACAACAACAACAAAAATATCTAGATGACTGGAAAGAAATTGGAGGAAAGAGTGGTTATGGGAAGAGTTGTGATATAAATGATCAAGTTCAAAATGTACTGTAGGAAATTCTCAAAGGACTAAACAAAATTTTGCTAAGAAAGAAAATACTTTACTCTTGTTCTTGAAATCTAGGAAACAAAATCTTTCTTTCAGAAAATATGCACTAAATAGAATAAATAGGAATCCTCTCTTTGGGACTTGCTTCTAAGGAGAACAATAATGACATACTTCATCATGATATACCACTAAGTGTATTATTGTTTCCCAATAATTTTTCTTCAATTTTAATATCCATGCTAGAATCTTGTACTAGAGTAAAAACTAATTTGTGTATTGGGGATTGTGCACGTGTATCTAGAGGCTTGCAGAGTATAGAAGAGTGAAACAGATCTCTCAACCTTCTGGAGCTAGGCTTGTAGGCTTGTGGAAAAGATATTGTGAAACACACTCAGGTCCTTTGCAAGAATAACACATTCTTAACTACTGAGGCATCTCTCCAGCTTCATCATTCAACTTTTCAATGGCATGTTTTAAAATGTTTCCAGCATTTTTAGGAAGAAAACAGGACTGAAGTCACTGATGGGTAATATGGTGAAATCTAAACTTCTAGCATTCACCTTCCCTCATAAAAATTAATTGAATAAACTATCTGCACATGAAAATACTTTCAAGTTACACAAAGAGAAACATTCAGGAAATTAAGGAACACTTTTACAGAATAATAATATTAAAACATACCTTAAAACTTTAGTTACTGTTACAGAATAAATATGAAATAGCCACAGGTTTGTGTATTTGACCATATAGTGTTTTTTTTTCTCATTGCTGCAGCAAAATGTTTGACAAAAACAACTTGAGAGTAAAAGTTTGTTTTGGCTCACAATTTAAGAATGTGGCTTATTGTATGCATATATTTGCTGTAAGCTATTTTTAATAGGGGTTCAAACTCTACTCTTGCTAACCACCCAGCAGAGGTAGTGGAAAAGTTATTGGGGTGGGGGAACATGGACCTGTTAAGCAATAGTGCTTTGGAGGATATCTTGGTCTTCTTGGAGAACATCTCAGTCCCATAGCAGACACCAAACATTACTTAGCAGCTTCAGACATGTCTTCTAGGCAAGCAAACGCCAGGCACAGACCAGACACTACAGCCCAGTCCTTTTAGCAAGCACACACCAGGCATAAACTGGCAAATATAGTTTAATCCTGAAGAAACTTACAGGCTTGCCAACCAACCTGAGATAGCGGCAGTGGCAAGCTGCGGCAGGAACCTTGAGAGAAGCTCTTGGGTGAGTTTCTCTCAATGGCAATGTATCTCAAGTTGAGCTCAACAAACTATGTATGGTGAACCAATACATGTGTGTCCTTAGTGAAGAATAGTGAGGCAGAGCAAATGACACCAAAGCTCAGTGCTTGTCTCTCACTGTCTGTGGGGTCATATTTATACTCCATCTGCAAGTGTCTGTTCACAATCTGCTATATCCAAACATCACTTCACCTTTGTCTGCTTCAGAAAAATAGTCTTTCATATGTTTGCTTTAGCAAGACATCCTTTCACCAGTGTGTCCCAGCAAAACATCATTTGATATAACTTCCCAAAGTACTAGAAGTTTCCACTTCCGTCTATCATGGCAGGAATATCATGGAAGCAGGAATGTGAAGTAGCTGGTCACATTGTACTCATGGTCAGGAAACAGGGCACTATGAATCCTGGTGCTTATCTGGCTTCTTCTGATTCAGTTCAGGATCCTAAACAACACAATGGTGTCATCCAGAATTAAGGTAAGCCCCCCCACACACACCTCAATTAACCCAATTTAGATAATCTGTCATAACTCTGACCTGAGGTTTTATTGCCCATGGAGAATCTAAATCTTAGTAAGTAGACAGTCAGGGATAAGTATCAAAGATTACTTACTTGATCACCGGCTGTTAGTATACTGTGGTTGGCTGTGAAACTCTCAAGACATGAGACCTAATAGATTTCCATAGGTTACCCAGGACAGACGATAAATGTATCTTGATTTTGACTTCTGTCTTCTGCCCTGACTTCTGTCTACTATTGAACTCTCTGTAAAAGAATTTTAATGCAATAACATGGCTGCTCTAACAAGGGCTCCCATCCAAAGACATTCTATGTCTATGTGATCAAGCTGGAATGATTAACCTTTAATCCCACTGGGTGGAATACAGATACACCATTAGAATACACATTTAATCCAAAACAATGAAGGTAAATTAGTTTATAGAAGGAAGCAGTCATACTTGAAAATAACTGATTCAAATAACAGTAAAAGGTTTGACAGAATGAGACAGAAATAGGATACATCCAATTCTCATGAGAAAAGACAGGAATGTGGGGATATTTAAGAGTAGTGTAGAATGAGACAGGAGTGGAGAGCAGTTAAGTGAGTGCAGATCAGTTGAATTCAGGAAATGCAGTGAGTTCAGTTGAGTTCAGTTCAGTGCAGTTGAAAGCAGTTGAGTACATTTGAATTCTTGAAGTTCCATTCAGTTCCCTTCAACTTATGCTGTCTATATAGCCAGTGCAGTTCAGTTTGTAGAATTCAGCAGCCATTTTTCCAAGCAGATCAACTCAGTGAGAAGACAAGAGAAGACATTTTGAATCAGTCAGCATGGAGAGGAGTTTTGAGCCCGAACAACTGATTTGAACCCACCAGCCAGAATTCAGAAGGAATTAGAAAGGGTTAACTTATTCAGCAGTGAACCCCTGAGAAAACCATGACATCTGGTGAATAAAAGTTATCTTTACAACAATGTCTACACACCTTTTACTTCTGATGCAACAAAAAATAGACAGTCCCAACATCTATGTCTTAATCACCATTAAATTATGGGCTACAAAACTCCACCTTCTTAAAATTGTATTTGTCAAATATACTGTGATGAGAAAATTAACTAGCACAATAATTAATGGAATCTACCCCAGTGATAGATTCATCAGCAAGGTCTTGTGCTTAGGATGTTTCTTAGATTTAAAATGTTTACATTGGATTTTGTCTTAAAAACCATAATAGACTGTCTGCTAATTAGTACTAGTCTCAGTAGGTTTATGTTTAAAGCACATCTGCATATAAACCTCAATTCCATAAAATGAAATTAATACCTCCCTTCAATGCGCAGACATCAATGTATGACTAAAAGGATCATCAGCAATCATGAAAAGTGAATGTCACAAAATTGGAAAAATAGTGCTAGTGACAGACCATAAAGAAATGCAGGCATATGATCTATCTGACAAGTGAAAATCAGTGTTTTAGGGAAACTAAGTGAACTTCAATGAAATACAGAGAAAACTACATGAATCTAGCACAGAAAACAGAGAAACTGAATCACAAAAAACACAGAGATATTTATATGAGTAGCACTGAGTGTATACTAAAGCACACATGAAAATAGAACCACTGGGTTTCTGCTTGAATTAAACATCTATTAAAATACTATGGGCACTTGTCATAGAATTAAAAGTGAAAATACTAAAATGCAGAAAGAAGCACAAAAGGCTCTTAGAGTAATTAACAGAGTGAAGCAGTAACTTGTACAGTTAGGAAAAATATTTGCCAACTGTTTATTCAACAAAATATGAATATCTAATGTACATAAGGGACAAAATATGTAACTAAAATGTGTAATTAAGGTTTTAAAGTGGGAAAATTGTCAAAAAGGGCTTTTCTCAAAGGAAGAAAATATAAATTGTAAAAAGAGAAAGTAATAAAAAAATCATTGACCACCAGGGAAATACAAATTAAAACCACAAGAAGTTATCATCTCTCCACAGTTAAAATGGCTAATATTAACAAAACTCAAAAATGACCAATTATGGTGAATATGGAGAGAAAAATTGTAGAGATTGTTGGTAAGAATATAAATTAATACAGATACACCCATTGTGAATGGTACTATGTAAGATCCTAAAAGTGAAAAAAAAATTTTTCTAGCAAATAATTTAATGACCAATCATTATTAAAAGTATGAGGAAAAAAGAAATCTTCATAGCAAAATGATATTTGAATTCTAATAATAATTGTGGTATTACTCACAATAGTTAAAATATGAAATCAATTTTGCTGGCTTTCAATAACAAAAAAACTGAATAAAAATATTTTATGTATAGCTGTTTTTGTGTATGTTTTTATTACTATTACAAAAGTACACATCATTTTATGAATGTATGTATGTATGTATCATATTTTTATGGATGTAAAAGTATAAATTGTCAAACTCTTATAGAAAACCATATTGACATTTTCTTAAAATTTTAATGTTGAAGTCTATTGTCACTTTGTTAATCTCCTCTTAAAGGTATAATTTTCAAATATGATAATACAGGTTTTAATATGTTAAAAATATGAATTTGAGGAGGAGCAAAATTTTACTCTGTAGCAAATACAACTTTTCTGTATATTTAAAAGCTTTCATAATAAAAAGATGGGCATGGATGGAATATTCATTCAGTAAAGCTGCAATCCATTTAGCAATAAAACAGATTATTCACAGCAAACATGTAGAAGAAATTGTAAAATACATTTGCTCCCTTATCATAAAAGAGGAGTTCTTGTATGTTTTGCTCAATGCAAATCAAACAGGGCAAACTAGTCACATAAACCTAAAAGCTATGATACAAGAATAGGCAACTTTCTTACCGTGGGTTCAGTAGAAAACAGAGGAACCCTGTATTGTATATTTGTCCTTGAGAACAATAATGAAGAACAAGGAAAACAAAGAGAAAATTAGGAGAGCTAAAGGAAAATAGCATGTCCCTGGTTACTTTATCTGACAGGCCCATTGGTTATCTGTATGGACTTTTATCTGTGAACTCTGTTTTGGTAAGACAGAGAAACTGAGAATATTTTCCTAACTCTCCTGCTGATGTTGAAAATTTTGTCTAATGAAGCATTTGGTGTTTTACACTTGCAGACTATACTTGCATACAATTTTTCTGGATTCTTACTATCCCTAGAATTTGCAAGAATAAGAAAAAGGAGAGGCCAAAAGGAACTGAAAATATATAAAAAATATTTGAGGTGGTCCGATTTTGCCCATACCAACTAGAGAATAATGATCATATTTGTAGAATATGTTAAAGAGTTGGAAAGCATATAGTGTTATTCAACAATATAAGCAATGCTTTGATTTTAACTCATATTAAAAGTAAATAAAATGTTAAGATTTGAGAAATCTGGGTTGCATATAAATGAACATTTATTACATCATATAGGATATTGAATATGAATTATTCTACTATAAACCTACAAATATTTTGACATAGTTGAAAAGCCAAATAAATTATTATATATTTACTTCAAATTATCATTTCTAAATAGCTCTGATATTTTTGTATTTAGTGTTTACTGACTTATTATTTTCTAACTAAAAGAAAGTAATTAAAAAATACATTCTCAATCTCAAAAGAGATGTTTCAAGCTAACATTATCCATGCTATGTAAACTTTTAAGTTAGGCACTTAAAAGTTTGGTGTTTTTTCAAAACTGCCAACAGTGAAAATTTAAGTTACCATTGTTACGTGTGTGTGTGTGTGTGTGTGTGTGTGTGTGTGTGTGTGTGTGTGTGCGCGCGCCTTAGCCACTATATTTTCGAAAGTAATACATACATTAAGAATTTTCTTACTGTAGTTTTTATTTGTTAGAACACCATAGAAAGTATATTTGTTTGGTGTTTTTTTCCCACTATATGAAATTCTTATAACATACTGTATTGTGTTTACTTCTGTGTAACTCACATTCAGAAAGCTTGGCATATAATATTTGATCAATAAATAAAGAATATTTGAAGTCATTTTATAAATATGACTACTTTATAAAACTTCTTGAATTCTCCATAAAACACAGACTAAACTCATGCAAATGTGTAAAATACATATGCTCATGTATTGATACCTAAAACTAATATGCATACAACATGTTTTTCTAATCAGAAGGACATGAACTTTTTTTCTGCCTTGACGAAGGAAACTAAAAACTGCCCTTAACGTTGACAGAAGATTATATTTTTTTCTCAATTTTAACTCTAGCTTTCTAGAAAGGTAACAACTTTTCGATGTCTGCCTCAGCAAAGTGTATCTCATTTTAAATAGAAAGAGAACTATCCTAAACAACTAGTCATCTAGTATAAACTTATTTAACTAATGTATTCACAATGTTTATGATAAGTTTTGTGATTATTTGTAAATCTGTATTTAAGGTTTATATTACATAGGTTTGTATTCTGCAACTATTATAACAAAAATGCTTGAAAATAACGTTGTTGTTTAAGATATTAAAAAATAGAAATATTTTGAATTTTTAGCCCAGTATTCTATTTGGGGGTCAGGGAGATGGATCATTATGAAAATAACTTGCCTCACAAGCCTGATAACTTCCATTTGAATCACCAAAATCCATATAAAGTGCCCAATGTAATCTCAAGACTCCTATAGTAAGATAGGAGTCTGAGTCAGAATAATCTCCTAGAAGTTCATGGCTATCCCTGAGTATATTGGGAAGTATCATAAACAAGTGCAACTTATCTCAAAACAATGTGGAAAGGGAAAACAAACATTCAAAAGTTCTCATGTGACTTCTACAATGTGGAATGTGCATGCACACACTCAAACATCATTCATACACATACTATTGTATTTTATTACATGAGTTATATCACACTGTGAGCCTGTCATTCAGGATCAGTTGTATTATGGTTTATATACAATGACCACATATAAACTTCTTGGGAGATAAATTTCGATATGACTTTTCCTCAAAGCTTGGTGAGCTGAAAGCTGTGGTATCTTTAGTGATAGGATTTGGTACAAACTTTTCAGTTCCTTGGGATTTATATCCTCAGAAGGAAGTGTCTTAGTTAGGGTTTCCATTGATATGAAGACACACCATGATCAAGGCAAGGCAAGTCTTATAAAGTACATTTAATTGGGCCTGGTTAAAGGCTTAGAGGTTCAGTCCACTATCATCAATGTGGGATCATGGCAGCATCCAGGCAGACATGGAGCTGGAGGAACTGAGAGAACTACCTCTTGTTCTAAAGGCAGATAGGAGAAGACTGGCTTCCAAGCACGTAAGATAAGGGTCTTAAAGCCCATGTCTACAAAGACATATCTATTCCAACAAGGCCACACCTTCTAATAGTGCCACTCCCTGGGTCAAGCATATACAAACCATCATAGAATGTAATATTAGTATTTTATATGAATCTTAGATCTTATGCAAAATTACTATAAAGGAGTAAATCTGGTCGAGACCTACTCTCTTGTATTTATTTTCATGATATCTTTTTCTCCCTGATCCCATGGTCCTGAGGAACTCAAGAAAGGATAGATTGAGAGTACCAGCTGATGGAATTTGTTTCTAAAACTGTTAGGCAAATATATGTCTGTTCTTTATTCATTTAGTTCATTTATAATAAACTAAATAGTTTATTATAGTGCTGAAAAAATATGTAATATAATAAGAATCTCTAATGTTTCCATGAGCAGACAATTATTTTACTGTATGCTATCCAGCATGATTATAGAACAATCTAGGAAGAGAGATATTGTCTCTTTCTAGAATAATAAAATATAGGCAGCCCTTTCACAATGTGCAAATTTTAAAGCGATGTTATGCTGCCCATTTTATAAGATTATATTTCCCTAAACTTGGGCTTCCTCAAGTGAGACACAAACACACTGGGCTCAGCGTCTACTTGTGCCATTCTATTACCCCTGTGAGACCATAGTTAAAAGTAACAGAAAAACACAAAGCTCCTTCAGCTTGCTGTGCTGTGATTAATAAGGTCCAGGAATCGCATTCTTGCTACTGTAATCCATGAAACTATAGCAACCAAACTTTAGTTGGCAAGTAGGAAAAAACATTCTGAGTTTAGTATTCTTAGGAGTTTATAATGATGAAAATAAGATGCTGATAGAGACACGGATCTTGAGGAGAAAAAAAAAAACCTAAGTAAGTAGTAAGTGAGGTAAGTATATGAAGTGACTATCAGAAACCTATTGGTAGTACTGTTGCATAGTGATGGGCACCCGGAAGGAAAGGTGCCTCCCTTTCTTGTCTGTTACTGTTTAGAAACTGACTGATGTATTATCAATGCTTGAAAAAGGCCACTCAAAGGGTGTTGTTATTGTTCCTACAATCCTTCAGAAAGAAGCTTGAAGGCTGCCATAATACCACAGTAGACATTAGGTTTCTGCCAACATGTAATGTTCCTGGAACAACTGAATCAAAGCTGTTCCAGAAGATAAAACAAATGTTGCCAATGAGAATTATAAAAATGTTGGATGGTTTAAAACAAACATCCATTTAATTATGCCAAGTTTGATGTCTTGTTTACTGGGATGGAGTCATTTTTGCTGTACGTATCTTGTTTACATTCATCTTTCTTTTTGATATGACATCAGATACTTTTAAATGCTAAGATGACTAGGAATGAAGTATGTTCACGAAGGGAATCTGAGTGTTATATGTGGCACATTGAGTAAACTTGAAAATATTTATGATGGGAAACATTAAGAATATGATGACTAGGTTGGATGTAGCTACCAAAATTACTGTCTTACCTAATCTCATTGCGTAGAAGGGGACTAAGAGTTAACTGATCTTCTTTGTACTGTCTTTTCTTTAATGGGAAAATAAATTTAATACAACTTGTGGTTGTATATTTTGGTTTAGTAAACAGTGTTCTCATTCCTACATCTAAATATAAAATAAAATTAATATTGTGTGGTTTTATTTCAAAATCTATTCATAAAGAAGTGATTATCTCATTTGGAAATGAGCCACATGGAGATCAGCATTAATATCTTTATGGCTTCAATCTCTGTTGATATTTTTCTTTGCAAGCAGAACTTCAGACAATCAAAGCAAGTTCTAACTAGTTTCTCATCAAGCGGGTTATATAGTTTCTTACTCACTTTGTAAATATGTATATTATCAATTAGCTTGCTATAGGGCTTCATAAACAGTAACACCAGACTCGAGAGTAAAACTAATAATTTCTAGCCATATATATATATATATACATATATATATATATAAATGTATATACATACACATAAATATGTGTGTGCATATATATGTATATGATGTATATGTATATTCCAGGGTAATTTAGTCAGAGAGAGAGAGAGAGAGAGAGAGAGAGAGAGAGAGAGAGAGAGAGA
>JANHMN010000005.1:46074878-46107078 GCA_030674055.1 Rhabdomys pumilio
AGAGAGAGAGAGAGAGAGAGAGAGAGAGAGAGAGAGAGAGAGAGAGAGAATAAATATGACAAGGGAAAATCTTGGTATAAAGACCCATATAGCCAGAGGATGGAACTCAACACTCTTTACATGGCTTCTCTATAAGATGGCAAATAATGGAATTGGGAAGTTGGATCCATTATACTAAACACAGTATAAAACACTGGTCTCTATCTTTTTCAGAAGCAAGCATTGCATACTAAATTGGTTAGTGTCAAGATTTGACATGACTGTCTTATGATATAGCATAAGTGGCAGTGCCCTACCAAGACCTGACAGAATGAGTACAATTGCCTCCCTTACACCGACAGATTCAAGTTCCAGTGTTTTCTGTCTGAATCTGATGAGCATGGCCACCATTCCAGCATGGCCCATGAAGTTTAGTGTCTGACATACACTCAGCATTCTAGGTCACTTGTGGACTAACAGGATTGCAACTCTCTCACAAAAAATGATCTAATTCTGTGTTAATATTCATGATTCTTTATGCACTTCTTCATCTACAGGTATTTCTATTGTTTTCCTGACAGAAAATTATTTTAGAATATTTCTCTCCCTTTCTAATTTCCACATACCATAGCAGAGTGACTTTTGTCATTAAATTTACCTTTCTTTCTCCAGAAAATATCTTTCTACTCTGCTGTATTTAAGCAAAATACCCTCCTAAAAGAACTTGTTTTGCAGTTTGGTCCCTAGCTGGTTTGGATTTGGGGAGCTCTGATATAATCAATGGGCTAGTCTTTTGATAGATTTCTAGTGGACTTGTGTTAGTGGGTAGGAGCAAAAGGTAAAAACTATGGCCTAGTTAGAGTAAGTTGGTCACTCAGAAGGTTCCCTAAAAATGATATTTTTCCCACAGAGACAATTCTCCTGTCTGGTTCCTGACATCAATGATGTAAACACCTTTCCTGTGATGAATCATTATTCCAAACTATACTTCATCATAGATACAATCTTATACCAAAAGTAGTGAAAATGTGATCCAAGAACCCTTATACTTTTTCATTTGTATGGTATTTTGTCTGTCATGGAAAACTAACATGTCCTTTCATAGACGTTCTGTGTAAACTGGGAGTAGGTAATTAGAATGCCTCCACTGAAAATTCAGATTTCCTCTGCCCATAGCCCCTCCCCATATTCTTTCTATACTTGGTTGCATCATTTCCTATAGCAGCTAACCTGGTTGATAAATTCTAAAGTTAATAATATTTGTAACATGAGATTTGAAAATTGAATTTAATTCAAACTATGGCATTTTGAGGCCACTAGTCAACATTTTATCCCAAAACGTTGCTGTGGAAGTCAATATATAATGTGAGATTTGGGAGAGAAATGGTGAAATGGTCACTATGGGATAGGGATGATAATAAATCAGGTAGGAAAGGGGAAATACTAATGAATACTTTCTCTTAGGACCACCCTCAAAACTGTCATCTCACTGAAAATGCCATAATGTGCCTTTCCAATACTCCCCAGTATGCTTTCCAGTAACTTAATTTTGACTATCAAATCTCCTAAACATAGATAGCCAGCTCCATCACTAAAATAATATTCCTTTTAACCTTTCTAAGAACCGCATCTCTAAAATTGTGTTCTCTTTAACCTTACAAAGAATGGCAACAGTAAAAATAAAAAGAAAAAACAAACAGAACCACATAAGATAGCTATAGATAAACTATCTAAAAATTCCCATCAGATATTCTCTCATTCTCACCTCTTACCTAATTTATTATGTGTAATTGTTGTAGATTCCTTGTTGGTTTAGACTAAGTAGTATAAGCATAAATGCATGCCCTTGATATCTCTAAAAACTAGGGTTGTGTGCAATTATGAATTTGAATAAACAATGTTAGTGCTTACAATTTATGGAAAGCCAGAATACAAAGTGTGGAATATATGTCAAATTTAAATACTGGAAATTGGAACAGGTCCATTCAGAAGGAGAAAGAGTTGGGGGCCTCAATTTATCCAGCTCCATTATCTGAGATAGTTTTAGGTAAAAAAAAAAAAAGAGATCCTAAAGATAATCTATTTGCCTATGCATATGCACATGTCTGTGAAGGGCACACACATGTGGGGAAGCCAGATGTTCATATCAGGTATATTCCTCAGTGGTTCTCCATTTTATTTTTTACAGGACCTTTAATTGAACTTGGAACTCATGGATTAACAAGCAAGCCCCAGGGGTGTCTTTCTCCTTATACCTCAATCCTAAGATTGCATGTATTTGCTGCAATAACTCTCTTTTTATTTGGATACTGAAGAATGAAATCAGGCTCTTATGCTTGCATAACAAATACATCATTAAGCCATCTATCTTGCCTTATTGTACCATTTTTAAGTATGATTTTATAGGAAATGTAAGATTTCTATCTGTTCATGACCAGTACATAAGGTATTATCTTTCTGGTTAAAATGTGTTTGCTTGGATGCTACTTAGTTATGACTATAAAAGGACTTCAAATATTCAAGAAATCAGTTCCCAATTCCAGGAATTCAGTCATTCTCAATTCCCAAGCTAAGACTGTCCAGAAGTGGAATTGCTTTTATGTAGAACAAACAGGTTCTATAAAACCACCAATACAACTCTTACATTTCTATCAATATCCAAGTCAAAGTGACAAATCCACTGTGACCACAAAAGTCAAAAATAACACCTAACTTTATGTTAGAAATAGGCTAAGATTACATTTGAAATATCTTCATCATAAAACGATAAATTTCTTGTAGATAATTATGTGTCAATTTTCTAGATTTAGTCATACTTTTATATTACAATGGTTTATCTTGGAAACATTCCCACATTTGCTTATTGGTACCGGCTTCTTGATGTTGAGAAATGAGTCCTAGTGGAAAGGTATTACTTCCTTATGCTCTAGCTTCCTGGTCCTCCATACACTCTACATCTCAACTACATTTTAAATGTGCTGCCATTCATCATGATGAGGGAACTGTTTCCAGTGTGTACTTTCAAAATCCAATTCAGTTAGCAAAATAAAATGATTGCTTTTAAAGGTTTACAGTCATAGAACTGTCATTGAAGACAAAAACAGAAAGTTTGTAAGGAAGAGTGGGAATATTATTATGCTGTATGATATCATCACTATAAAAATATTTGAAATTTAGTAAAAGGAAGATGTTGGAAAAGTTGGAAGGTACAGGGTAGACAGAGCCTGGAGTTGTAAGAGGAAGAAGTGGCTCTAGTTGTAAGGGTTCAAAATTTGATGAAGGAAGACCTCAGACTCAGATAATATGTGATGACAATGAGCTTTTATTCTGCAAAAACGACCAGTATTCAGAAGTCAACCATTCTCCAAAATTACAACCCCAGACAAAGGTACACAGGCCTTCTAATGGAGAACAAGAGAAACTCTCTAGAAGGATTACATGATCTCTAATGCAATTGGTAGGGGCCAAAAAAGTTGACACTAGTATAATTTTGATTGGCTACTATGTTACTAATTTTTTATTTAGAGAATGGGTTAGGTAATCTCAAATTTTATTGGCAGGTACTATGGAGGTCACAGGAATCGAATTCTGATTGGCTTGTGCCAAGTGGTCTGTGGTCTGCATTCTTATGTCATGAACATTTAACTTCAGAATGAAATTGGACTTCTCAGCACAAATGGCCCATTCTGGGATAAGATATTGTCCCATTCTTTTGCTTATTCCCAGGCTATTATTTGGGAGGAGCAGTTATGACCTTATTTCTAAATTTTATGGTCCGTCCCTGGAGCTGGTGCCTTATGGCCTAGTTTGTAGAACTTATGATCTGTTCCTAGAACTAGTAACTTATAGTCTTCTTTTCAAAATTAGTCTTGGTCCTTAAATGGAGGCAAATATGATTTATGTTGTCCTTTTATAGAGAGGGTTCAGAAGAAGATTGAAGACCATGTTTCATACAAAAATGACAGTCTTATTGGAAACTTCAGTCAAATCTACTCTATTGTAGTGGTGCAAATAAATATAGAAGTGCCAAGGACCAGCCTCAGCTTGGAAAGAGGTTTTGAGAGAAAAGGTGTCTGAGAGTATTGAAACAAAGGACCCAAAATCATATCTTGGGTCCAAGCTGGTAGCCTATGTTCTGCTGATAGGACTTGCCAGACTGCTTTCTCTAAGTTCTGCTCTCTCTGGAGATCTCCAGACAACTCTCTCTCTAGACAACTTTCTCTTGTTGTTCTCTTCTTATGTCCTCCAAGCAGTTCTCTTTTGCTAGTCTAAAAAAAATTCTATATATTTCATCTCTTACAGATCATAAGTCTATTCTTTTATTTTACATATCAATCCAGTCATTTACTCTAGGTTCCCTTTTGATTATCCTGTGAATCAGCATCCTATGACTCAACACCTTAATTCTTAGGAGAAAGCAAGCACATATTTTCTCTTAACGTTGCAAAAGAATTGAGAGATTTGCATGCGTCTGTTAAGCACAGATGATAAACTAGCTGGGTATGTCCCTGTCCTGGAATTACTATTTCTACCACATCTGGGCCTAATGTTGCTCTGTCCCATAGAGACCCTGAACTCAGGAATCTGTCTGCCTTTGTAAGCATGCCTGCTAGCCCTATCCTAGGTACAGGAACCATGACATTCTTTTCCTACCAAGGCCATGCTGGCATAAAAGGGTACATTTTAAAATGGATGGGCTAGTTTATTTGATGGAAGAAACATCTAAACCAGAAAGAACTCACACTACTGAGTGGTGTTATCAGCCAGTTTTAGTCAGATTTTGAATGAGATTCTAGAGAACAAATGAACAGGACAAAAATATCAGGAAAATTTACATCCTGTTTAAAACTGTGTTCAGAGTGAAAGAATCCCCATCATCAGGGTCTGTGGGCAAAAGTACAATTGCTTAGATTAGAAGAGGTGAGCATCATAAGGATGGCCTGAAAGCTGCCTCAAGGACATCTCAGAAGCCATTGAGGCTGTCATTCCCATTGCAAGCAGTTGCTTTTGCACATCCAGTTATCTGTATTCATCAAGCCCTGAGCATTCTTCATGATCTCCATAACCGGCACTACCTGAGGATCATTAATTTCCACTATTGTGCAGGCCTTTAAAAGAGCTAATGAAAATAAGAAAAACTATAAGACCTTAGGTCAATGAGATAGCTCAAAAGGTAAAGGTGCTTGCCACCAGGTTTTGTGATCTAAGTTTAATCCCCAGGACACATATAGTGGAAGGTGAGAAACTAGCTCCGATGAGTTGTCCTCTGACCAAACAAGTATGTACATTGTGGCATCTGTGTACTTCCCAAAATTAAATACACAAATATTTTTTAAATATAAGTAAAAGAATTAAGTCCTAGACTTATGCATATTACTACTTTCCAAGCTCCTTTATTCTCCTTTGGATACTTGTATTATATCTTGGTCTATGTGGTTCATGTTTTGGAAACCTCGCTTCAATGTTTAGAAGGAATGGGAACTTTAAGGGGTTAATTCCAGGAACAAGTCACACTAGGTTCTCCTTGTTTCTTCACTTACAGTCTCACCATTGGGATTTTTCTCTCAGATGTTCTCTAGATCTAATTATATTCACTATGACTTGACTTAGCCACAGATGTCTTCACTAGATAAAGTCTCGTGTTTGAAATCTTGTTCTGTAAAACTTCATTTTTTAAAATGCCTTAGGTATTTCATTAAAATAACAAAAAGTGGCCAATATAGTCATGACTCATAATATGTTTAGAAATGTAATTTTCTGTGTTCTTAAGCACTTTATTCTGGTTTGAATGAGAATGGCTCCCATAGGTTTTTGTGTTTGAATTATTGTTCTCATTAGGGGCTTTTTGAAAAAGACTAGGAAATGGTGCCTTCTTGTTGCAATTATAGGATTGGAGGGTGAGTAGGCTTTGAATGTTTCAGAGCCTCAAACCAGTCCCAGCATTTCCCTTTTCTTCCTGTTTTAGTTATGAGTCATGAGAGCCTAGGAACTGCTCTAGCCAACATGACTACTGATTGCTGCCATGCTGCATCACCATGATGCACTCTTAACATTTTAGAACTGGATAGTTTTATGTCAACTTGACATAAGCTAGATTTATCTGAAAGAAAACCTAAATTGAAAAGAAAATGCCTTCATAATATCCAGTGTTAGGGCAATTTCGTAATTTGTCATTGATGGGGAACTGCCCAGCCTATTGTGGGTAGTGACATACTTGAGTTGTTGGTCCTTGAGCCTATAGGAAAACAGTTGATTTTTCTCCTTGACAATTTCAGTCCTGAGGCTTCACTGTTACTCTGGTTGCACCTTCACCATTGGCCTCTTGTTGCCTTTCAGTGACAAGTTTCAGCTGCTATCCATGACCCTTTCATGACTTCAAAGATGATAATACCTGGAAAACTCTTTCAAAGTTTGGCTGCTGGCAAAAGGTACAACCTTGACCATTTCTGAACACTGTTTATATGTGATGACTCCAAGGAAACATTTTCTAGAGTATTTCACCTCAATGATGCTGCCTCTCTAAAATCACAATTAATTTCTCGGCTTCAACTGGCCAGCATCAATTTTCACAGGAATGTTCTTCCTTAGTAGTACTGATATCTTGTCTCAATTAGGTTCCTATTTCTATGAGGAATCCACCATTACTAAAAGCGACATGATGCAGAAAGGATTACACTTCCACATCTAATAGTCCATCACTAAAGGAACTCAGAATATAAATCAAGGAGGCACAGGATCTTGAGGATGGAGATTAATCAAAGGCCATGAAGAGGAGCGGCTTACTTACTTATTCATCATGGCTTGCTCAGCCTGTTTTATTATAAAATCTAGGATCATCAACCCAGTTATGATACCACCCACAATGGGCTTGTTCTCTCCCATTAATCATTATTTAAGAAAATGCCTCACAGACATGCCTGCAGCCTAATCTTACAGATGTGTTCTCTAAATTGAGCTTCATTCCTTTCTGGTGAATTTAGTTTGTGACAAGGACACAAAACTAGCCAGCACAGTCATTTAATATTTTTATTGCATGTAGTTGTATGTGTTGTGTGAAACACTTTCCTTGTGAAGATGTGACACATGTATCTACTCATACCCCAAAGGGCACTCATAAACTAACAAAGCATTGGTCCCACAAATGTCCAACTTTGAGAACAAGTGTGTTTTTATTGGGCTTAACAGGAGTACATAGAGGTAGAGAGATTGCTCGATGGTTCAAGTATGTACTCTACTTGCAGGGCACTTGAGTTCAGTTACCAGGTCTCATGTGAGATGGCTTACAACCACTTGTAACTCTTACACACAGGGTAGTAGGAAGCCTCTGGTCTAAGCAGGCATTAGTCCTCATGTACATATACCCTCATACAGAAACACACACATAATTAAAATTAAACTAATAATAACTACCAGGAATATGAAGTAGGGATTATTTACAGAAGCATGGATGACTGAGAAGCAACTGCATCTCCAAAAAAAAATAATAGCCATGCCCTAAAGGGAAAGGATGGCTCACCAATCTTACAATCATGGATCTCTCTCCACAAATTGTGGAAGACTCTCTGTTTTGTAGCTGAACTGGTCAGATTCCCCCATCCCAGAAGTTGTTTATTACTTGTACAGTACTAGAGAGAGATCATTCAGAATCATCAAAGTTAGCTTTCACAGATATATGTTTTGTTTACCTCCTGGATATCTTGGGATATCATGAGCACCCTTACTCTCTCTTGGAGGGAGTGTTCCATTGTGGAAGGAAACTGAAATAAAAACTGTGAAGGTGTGTGTGTGTGTGTGTGTGTGTGTGTGTGTTTGTGTATGCTGCTAAGCACATGTATTGGATAACCAGTCAGTATGCTCTTTCCTGAGAATGACTGTTTCTCTCAATTTCAGCAATCCTTAGTTGCTTGTCGTTCTTTGTGTAGGATTAAGACTTGATGGGTTTCTGTCTTCCACATAAGCATATCTATTGCTGTTATCATTTTCAACTCATGTTTAGGTAGCAATGTAGGTGAGATTTTAGGAGTGTAGCACCTGCTAGGGATTATTGAGAAAGAGGAAGAAAGATTTTAAAAGCCTGAAGTATAGGTAGTTTATGGTAAGATTGTGTCTCCTGGAAGTCATTATCATTTTGTCTATGAACAAGTAATATGTTTCAAATAATCTGATCTTACATATGGTACAGCAAATAACTGTAGGATTGAATCTATGAGTGTAGATGTGGCTCTTTCTTTAGGACAGAATAATTTATATAAATTATATAAATGTCTTTTTATTCATATAGAAACAATGTCTTATGAAATAGGTCAGACTAGCTTGAAACTCTCTTTGTAGCTTAGTAGCCATGAATTTATAATCTTCCTGACTTAGCCTCTTGATAGCTTGAGATTATAGACATTTCCCATTATACCTAACCATGATGCATTTTATTAGTACTCATCCATGTCAAACAAAACTGTGACTATTTACATGCCTATCAATACGTCATGAAAATATTCTCTTTAAAGTAATTAATTAATTAATGTTACAGCCTGAATGCATTTTTCCTCCCTACTCTCTGACCAATAATTCCCCATAACTCCCATAACTCCCTTGTCCCTCCACTCATTCCTTCTTCCCTTATTTCTCATTTTTATGCAGAAAATGGAAGGCCACCTATGTATATCAACCAGGAAGCAGTAAGACTCATCTCCTATTAAGCCAAGACAAGGCAACCTATTAGGAAGAAAATGTACAAAAGATCAGCAACATAGAGACAACTTTTGCTCCTTCTGGTAGGAGTCCCACAAGAAGATCAAGCTACACAATGTACCATGAATAGAGGGCCTGGGTCCGGCACATACATGCTTCTTGGTTAGTAGTTAAGACTCTGTGAACCCCTGTGGGCCCAGGATAATTAATTCTATGGTTTTTCTTGCGGTGTTCTTGAACACTTTGACTCCTACAACTCTTCCCTCTTTGTGGATATGAAAACATGGAGCTTATTTTTAAGAGACATATTAATTATCAATAATTGCCAATACAAATGTGCCAAAACATATATTATACAAGAAAGGTAAACCTCACTAATCCACAGAGTTGAGGAAACAGAATCTTTGATGGATAAGGCTGTAGAACATTTCTTTAAGTGCTTCTCATCCAGTAGAGTTCCCTCTATTGAGAATTTCTGTTTAGATCTGTACCCCACTGTTAATAGGATCAATTTTGTTTGTTGATGTCTAGTTTCTTAAGATCTTTATATATTTTGGATATATCTTTCCTTGTCACTGGACGCAATTCTCCAGTAAAAAGACAAAGGCTAACAAGAATAACAGGATCCATCATTTCTTTTTTTTTTTTTTTTTTTTTTTTTTTTTTTTTTTTTTTTTTTTTTTTAGTTTTTCGAGACAGGGTTTCTCTGTGTAGCCTTGGCTGTCCTGGAACTCACTCTGTAGAGCAGGCTAGCCTCGAACTCAGAAGTCTGCCTGCCTCTGCCTCCCAAGTGCTGGGATTAAAGGTGTGCGCCACCACCGCCCGGCCGATCCATCATTTCTTATGCACAAAAGAAACATACCTGAACATCAAAGGTAAACATTATCTCAGAGTAAAGGACTGAAAAAAGAATGTCCAGGCAAATACAACCAAGGAACAAGCTGATGTATCCATTCTAATATGCAATAAAACAGAATTTCAACCAAAATTAATCAAAAGAAACAAGGAAAGACATTTCATACTCATCAAGAAAAAACCCACCAATGGGATGCCTCAATTCTGATTATCTATGTTCCAAATGCAAGGGTACCCACATTTGTAAAAGAAGCATTACTAAAGCTTAGTTCACACATTGAACCCCACACACTCATAATAGAAACTTCAACACCCAACTCTCATCAGTTGACAGGTAAATCTGACAAAGACTGAGTAGAGAAATAATGGAACTAACAACTGTTATGACTCAAATGGCCCTAACATATCTAGAGAACATTTCACCCAACACACAAAAAAAATATACCTTCTTTTTAGCACTTCACAAAACTTCTCCAAAACTGATCATATACTCTGTCACAAAACAAGTTTCAACAGATATTAAAAAATATGCTTTAGAATAGTTAAAATCTATTTTGTTTTAATTTTAGCTTCTTGATTATTGGTGATATGTATTACATGTATCATAATTACTGAATATATAATATTTTATTTATTTTTAATTTTTATACATGTTAAATTTTTCTATCAGGTTGGCTGTGTTAATTGAATTCTAAAATTTCTTTATATTCAGAAAAAATTTAGTTCCTTTTTGTGTATTATATAATATTTTCAATTATGCAATGTATCATTGAGTATGATAGTGAATGGAAACTTTTATTCATCCTTTTCTGCATGAATTTTATGGTTTTTTGTCTTTTTTATGATGCATTCACTATTTAAACTTTGTTTACATATATACTTTCATAACTCCTTCAAATATTTCTCTATTTTATGTTTTAAATCAATTTGGTAGCAGTTGACTGCTATATGTGTCCTGCAAACATCTTCCTGTAAAGTTTTAATTTGCAAGCACTTCTCCAAACTACATACTTACTGATATACATCACATCTTTCTTCTCTACTTCTAGTTATTAAGTTTTATTTGTTTAAAATATAACATAATTTTTTTATAAATTTAACACACATTTATTATAGATATATTTTGTTTTGTATTTTTTAATAGAGAATGTCCAAAATTCATTCCAAACTTGCCCCTTTCAATCAAATGTGCATCCTGTAACACATGCAAGAGATAATTCTTGCCTGAGGTCATTAAAAATTTTTGCATATATCTAAAGCCTGTAGTGCCAGTTATTATTTGTGTGTGTGTGTGTGTGTGTTTCCTTACCACACTGACTCTTATTTGAGGTTAAAAATGGAAAGTGTGGGAGAATTGCAGAAGAAAGGTTTTAATCAAAATTATGTATTGAATCTTTCCACTTCCGCTCCCCAGCTGGAAACTGAGTTCTTCCTCACTCCTGTTTTGGATGAGAACAGCTGCTTGTGATGACATCGGCAGTCTTCTCCAGCCTTCTGCTTCAGGCAGCAGTTTATGCCTTTCTCTTTGAAATTAGCTGGAACCATTTTAAGCACTTTCCTGTTTCCTCTAGGCATATGCAATACCAGAATAAGGATTATAACATCTGTCCTTCCCAACATTATATGAAGCTTTTACAATGTTTCTTGATTGTTTGAGGGCCAGCAAATGAATAAGGTAAGAAGACAAGTTTATAGCTTCATAAGACAGGATAGAAAAACAGAAGGAAAGCGGTTTAGATTGCAGAAGATAAAGGCACACAGGGGAGGGGGTCAGGTATGAAGTAGTGAATCAAGTGTATCTTAACTCAAAGATGATTCTATATAGATAAAGAAAGTACCACTTACCCAAATGATTTTACTTATTAGAAAAGCTTAGCTATATAGATTCCTTGCTTGCTGTGTTAGTGAAATTATCTGCAATGCTCTAGATTTTTCTTTTTTCACATTAATGCATCTGAGGATGCTGTCTGTAAGTCTCTACCTGGCTGATGCTCTCATAATGCTTGGAAACAGTATGATCCCTTGATATTTCTTTAGCACATATTATTTTAACTGCAGAAAAACAATTAATGAAAATATGACACGTTGAATCTGACATGGGCAAGAATCTGACATGGGCCAAGGACAAGGAAATGGGCTGCTTGGCAGGAATATGACAGTGGCCAAGGGCAAGGAAGTGGACTTCAGGCAGGAATCTGAAATTAGGCTAGAACAAAGAAGTAATTTCAGGTAGGAATCTAAATCTTAGGCCAGAACAAAGAAGTAATTTCAGGCAGGAATCTAAATATTAGGCTAGAACAAAGAAGTAATATCAGACAGGAATCTAAATTTTATGCTAGAACAAAGAAGTAGGCTTCAGACATGAAAATGACTTTGTGCTAGGACAGGGAAGTTGGCTCAGGTACTTTGGTCACCCTGATGAGCCCTTAGAAACAGTGATCACAGGAGGGTTCATGTAATTGGGTTTAAAAGCCTTGCTTGCTCTTTGACTATTTGTGTTTATTGCCTTGCTTGTTCTTTGACTATTTGTGTTTATTGTCTTGCCTGTTTTTTGACTATTTGCATCTATTGTATTGCTAAACCCTCAACTAGAACTGACCTTAATACATGGATGTAATTAAAATGGAATAAAAACAAAAAAGGAGGAGTGGGGTTGGGATGGGGGGATAGGGAGTGGAAATGGGGAAAGGGGATGACCCCTGAAATGTAAATAAATAAAATATCCAATAAAAATGAAAAAGAAGAAAGAAAAAAGAGAGAGAACAAAAAAAGAAGAAAGAAATAAAGGAAGGAAGAAAGAAAGAAAGCTGAGCAAGCCAGGGAAAGCAAGTCAGTAAGTAACATCCCTCCATGGCTTCTGCATCAGCTCCTGCTTCCTGACCTGCTTGAGTTCCAGTCCTGATTTCCTTTGGTGATGAACAGCAATGTTGAAGTATAAGCCGAATAAATCCTTTCCTTCCCCCACTCCAAAAAATTAAGACATGCTGAGAAGGAAAAATTCAAAATGTACAAAAACAAAAACCAAGACTACCATAATTCATATGAAGGAATTCTGGGGGAGAAAAAGATGAATAGACTATTCTACCAAGAAAAAAAATTCCAAATAGAACTTGTAAAAGAGAGGGGAGAGATGATTTAGTCATTTGTTCATAGGAAGCTATATACAATATATTTGTTATAAATTGTGATATTAATAGAATATTAAAAATAGATACCTGTTTTATAATGCACTAAAGTCTCTGAATACCCAAGCCAATGTTCACATCATCTGAAACTTTTCAACTAATCTGTTATTAATCTTTACCACTCCCCAAATTTAAGAGTATTCCATGTCCTATTCTTAAAACATTTGGTTCACATATGTATATACCAGGTATACCTGGTTACAGTGCTAGACTTATACCCTTCTGCAAACACTGCATATTTATAATTTTTTGTCAGCATTCAAAGCCTTCTTTATAAAGTTTTACTTAACTTTTCCCCTATTGTTGACTCTTCTTTAAGTTTTGAGACTCTATCATTATGCTAATTGTATTGTGATGCAATTGATTTTCATTTGCTATGTCTTCCTGTAATTTTTGAGCTTCTTTTATTTTTTTAGTCCCAAGACCTAACTGTATCTAACAATGTAGACATTTAGTAATTATTTAGGGAAACTTGTGTCCATTGTTATTATTATTCCTCCTGGCTTTTATTTTCTTTGTCTTTCTCCCTCAGAAATATTCTCACCTAAGGACTCTGATCTTGTCAAATGTGCTTCTATTTCTACGTAGATTTTATTTGTGATAAGAAGACATTTCATCATTTTTATCTGAAAATATCTAAGCTTTCTTCCCCTGTTCCATTATGTTCTACTATTTTCCTTAACATCTCATTTTCCGAATCACTAGGTATATTACACCAACCCTTTGGTCGATAAGTATGCTTTACTGTGAAAAATGATAGCACCACTTTACCATTCCATTGTATATTTATCTTCCATTATAGTCCAAAGATATCTGAGTGAATACATGTTGTACAAAGACCTTCTGTAACAATGTTTTAAATGTCATGTGATTTGCATAAGACATATTCAATAAGAGTCATCATTAAATATGTTACTATACTGAAGAAAATGAATATAGGAGACAGCTATTCTGATTAAATGATAAGTGAACTGATTTGTATTCTGGAAGCTAAAGGGAAAGATCATTTTTAAAGAAGTCATTATTATGAAACATTTTTTCTTATAGAACTGGCCCTAATGAAGTACAGAATGTTCTAGTCTATAATTTTTAATCATGCTCTACTATTCATGTCTGAACTAAAATGTTCCAAATGTATGGAGAAAAAGCTCTGCTCTCGGTAATGGTAAAATCCTGAGTGAAGAAGAAGGCAGGAATTTTCCTGATCTGCCTTATGGTGTAAGTGATACCATTCATATAAATATTTGTTCATTAACTTCTGGTGTTAGGAGAATACATATCCTCTTCAGTCAATTATTAAATCAACTAATTCTCTTAATTAAGAGGTCAGAGTATATCATCCTAAAAAGTGGTTCTTATAATGCATTTAGTTGAAGTCTTCCATTAGAATTATTTAGTTAGTGTTAAAATGCATCTCCATCTCACATCTGATCTGAGGTATAATAAAGCAGATTATTGAGACTAAAACATACAATCTGCCTTGTAATAGGGTTTTCCAGATAACTTTAAATATAACTAAATTTTGTATACTTTCTGTAACTACAAAGTAAATGAAGGGGCCAACCTGACATTTACAAATATTCTAAATAATAAAATTCATCTTTTAAGGAAGTAGGCAATCCTTTCTACCATCTCATAACTTTGATTTCCTAAAATATTGTTGCATGTTTACCATCAATTGAAATACACGTTAGACATACAAAAGTTACTTTATCATAATGTATAGATTCATATCCTCTTTAGCCCACAATCTAAAATTTAAATATTATCTAATATCCAGATGGCATACTTTACTTGCAACTGGAACTGACTAATCTCAGGAACAATTGCATTCAGAAAAGGTGATTCAATATGTACTGTTGTAAAAGTCATTGTGCTTGAAAGGCATTTCCCAACATTTGATTGACATAATGAATGTTTTAATGAACACACTGAGTTAAAACTGAAACTCATTCTGAATGTGTTGTCCAACCTGTGAAAATGAAACCAAGTATGCTGTAAACTTGGGTCACATAAAGTTTAGTATGTGCCCATTTTAAATGCATACCTCCAGAACAATCTCTAATGATTACTGATTGTTAGATTACTGTCCCTTTAACAACATGGAGAAATATATTCCCAGCTTTCTGTCAAAACATTGGACCTTATCAGTGTGAATTTTGTCTGCTATTTAGTAATAAACAGAGTGTACAGTTGGCACTAAAGTAAGGCAAAGAAATGTGCATGGGGACATTCTTTCTGACTTTATTTCATTTTACTTTTAAAAAATCATCTATACAGAAATACATGTGGAAGCAAAATGAGCTCATTTAGAAAAAGATCAACTAAGACTGATTGTTAAAATCAGCAAATAGCTTATGACTAAGCCTTTTCAACTGCTTTCCTCTCAATAACCATGTCAACCTGATACAATACTTTTAATGATGAATAAGTGCTCATTTCTTTTGTAAGTGATCAAATACCTTAGAATAAAACTGATTTCTTTGTTACTCTAAAGATGTGAGATAGAGAATAATTCTGTGCCAATGTTATGTGTGGCTCATTCTAGAAGAATAGGCTATCTACCCGCACCTTTCTGATGCTCAGATACTTACCTGAACAGAATCCTCAGAGTGCTATAATCCAGAGGACAATTATCAGTTTTCTGTACTCCATTTGCGTCATCTCTCTTATTTCATCAAATATTTTTAACTGATAATTTAGTACAAGAGACTGGGATTTCTTTTTATAGCAGAAAAATGTTCACAATATTATGAGGTACATATAATTTATTACTCATTTATATATTTTACTTCTAACTTAGGAAGCATTAAAATAAAACACAGCTACAGCATGAATTTAAAATAAGTAACAGTTCCTTCCTCCTCACTGAGGAATTAATGAATTCAGCCTTACTAAGGAAACCATTTCTCTCCTACCTCTTTCTAAGCTATCTTTCTTTCTTTGCCATTTTGCTGTGATCTGTTGACTCTGTTCTGTGCTTGAATGCTGATCTGTATAGTACAGTTCTCCATGACAATTAATACTGTGTAACATTTTAATACATTAATGTGAAGTCATTGTCAGTTATACTTGCATAATTCTTGTCAGTTATACGACTGTACAATTCTGTGTATAAATGTTAAAATTCAATAAAATTTATTTTCACAAAATACTGTATTCAGCACATCTTACTCTAGGGTTTTTAGGTTATAGACAGGAATGCAGTGTATTACAACAATCAGATAAACCATGGTTGAAGTTAAGCAGAGAGTACAGGTAAATCAATTAACATATTTATAGTGCCTGTTATACAGTGAGTTACTGAAAAATAGTAACTGTTGCTATCAAGAATTATTGCACTATAGGAACCTGAGAGATGGAATAGAGGTTAATAACACTTTCTGTGCTTGTAGAGGAAACAGGTTTAGTTCCCAGTACCCATTTCACAGTCACAACCATTGGTAACTCCAATATCAGAGGGATCCAATGTCCTTTTCTGGTCTACATGGACACTATATTTATATGGTGTATATACTCACAGGTGCACACACACAAAAAATGCATTTATAAAAGAAAAGAAAAAAATTACCACAGAATAAAATTTCAACTCTGTTTGCTGTGTGACTAAATGTCTTAATGCGACTTCTTACTATGGTGGAGAACTCAACTCAATCTACTGATTGTGGGACATAAACTTGAAATGAAATGACTTATATGACACAGTAGAATTTGAAAACTATTAGTAAGCTCCTTCTTGACTGACTTTCTGTGGCACATGGCTATTTGTTGGCTATGCTTTCATGATGTAGTCATTAAATCTCAACTTAATTTGGATTCTATATGATCACAGTGTGAAAGTCCTAGATGTTTCCTGAACTGTAAGACTACGGTGATTAGGGTTTCTAGGATAAGTCAATTCATAGACAAATACCAGTAAATATAGAAGCAAAATTACTTTGAACATTTAGCCAGTAACATTTGCCTGATTTTTACCAAAGAAGAATTAAATAGTAATCAGAAGCCTTGACCAAATCCTATATGGTAAACTGGTTCAAAGATCACTGTCATATATGTTCTGGAATTTTCTTGTGTAGAAGTAAAGAAATTGGGAAACAAAAAATTTCATTGCATTACAGATGGTTCACACAGAATGATTTTTAAAGACTCAATGAAAAGTAAATGAGACAGCTGTCCTCTGCTTGGCATTTGATTGTTATAGGATTTGTACATTTCTCCTATTCTAATCATCATTAGATTTTTAAAACTCCTTAACATCAAATAAGTCATAATTGACTGGAATATATGTGCTGCAACAACTGTGCACAATATAAAATAGCATGTGATTGAGTATTATCACTGGTGATACAGAATATAGCTACAATTCCAAGAAACCTATACTTGTTGCCCTAGAAGATGCCAAGTGAAGATTTAATTGTGTAACAAATAGGATGTGAGATTATTTGTAGCATTTTCATAAGCAGATGGATTAGAAAACATGATCATTCATTTAATTTATATATATTTAATATAATTAATCTAATATACATTTGTATAGCACTTATTGCATTTCTAGGTAATATTTGAATATTTGAAGCAACTAAATATTGCTGGAATAGTCTAAGCATACCCATTTCAGAGTTGAGAAACTGAAGACAGTTCCTAATTGCATAATTATATGTGGAAGGCTAACTGCATACATCATATAAATGATACCATTGTTTGTCTTAAAAGTCAAGCAGAGAGATTAAGGTTTGCCTTTTGAAGGTATTGAATATTTTTAAAGATTTGTTGATTTTATGTTATGTATATGCATGTCTTAGTGTACATGTGTGCAGCGTGTGTGAGCAGGTAACCTAAGAGGCCAGAAGAGGACATTGGTTTCTATTGGAACTGGAGTTACAGGCCATTGTGAGTTGCCTGATATAGATGTAAACAAAAATCAAGTCTTTTACAAGAACAACAAATGCTCCTAACCTCTGGGCCATCTCTCTTGCTCCCAAATTATCAAAATATTTTGAACAACAAAATAGCCTGATAGGCAGCATTGTTTTTTAAGGAAATCAGTCTCACATGGAAGCATAAGATAAATGATTGGAACAAATTGTTATAATGAAGAAAGTTTTGTTAAAGAAGACAGCTAAAAGCTTCTTCAGTGACTCAGTAATGCTGGAACAAGACTGTGAATTAAGAGTCTTCATAGAAACAGACTAAGAAAAGACTTTAAGAAAATGGAAGACACAGGCCTAGATGCTACAAAAGCACTCTTCTAGTTATTCTCTATAGTACACTACTGGGGAGAAATGTATCCAAAGTGTGTTTTGGGTTTTCTTTTTCTTTGTGTTTTTCCTTGTGTGTCTTCCTTTAAGACAGTTGGCTTTTTGGAGCTGTAACTTTTCCATCATTATTGTGCTGGCATTAGGGACTTGAAATCAGACAGCAGGAACACACTACACCTCAGATATGGAAATGCTCAATTCAGGGAGTGTGGCTCAATGACCACATCTTGTGGCTGTCCATTGTATAAAGCTGTTGAAATGCTTTGATTACATTTTTCTTTCTTTTAATTGAAAAGACTATTTTCACTATATTACTTTCATTATATTTGGATCACAGATTCCCCTCCCCTAGATTTTTCCTACCTCCTTACTCATCTAACATCAAAAATTTTTGTTATCTCTTTCTTCAGAAAACTAACAAATAGGCAAAAAATAATAAAAAAAATAAAAACAAAAGAAATGAATATATGCACAAACCAAAACCATAAAACCACAAAGCTAGAAGCTTTATTATACAAGCAAAAATAAAAAACCAGTATGATGGGAAAAAAGCTCAAGCAAAGCAATATTAAACAAAGAGGCTACAAAAGTTCTATTGAATTAGTTTTTGTTGGCTAGTTACTGCTGAGCATGGAACCTATAATTAAGTATAAATGTATCCAGTGAGATGCCATTGGCAAAAACTAGTTTTTCCATTGCAAGTAGACACTGATTTCAGATAGATTCTTGGTGAGGGTTGGGTGATGGTGTCTTCTCCATCTCAAAACTGAAACTTCTTCTGACTTGAGCATGGTACATCTAAATTAGTGCTAACATACCCAGTGATGATCCATTAGCAAAGACTAGTATGTTTTCCTTTGCAGATAGCGTTTTGGTTAAGTGTGGAAGCCATGTCTGATTCCCCATCTCAGCATTGGGACTACATCTGTCTTGAACCTGTGTAGGCTCTATGAGTGCTGCCACAGTCTTTGAGCACATTCTTAATGGGCAGTATTAGGCTCAAATAGCCAATTAGAGCAATGCATTCATTCAAATAGATTTAACTTCCATACTTTTCTATTTGGATTTTTGCCACATTTCACTGTTTTCTTCAGTCTATTAATTGGTCCATGCTTGTCTTTTGAATTCATTTTTGTTGTGGGAGGCAAAGAGAACTTCACTGTTTGTTCTTCTCAGAGGAAAAACGCTTTGATTAATGATGTCACCCATGTGGTTTACGTTTAGCTACATGAGTGAGGTTAACTAATGTACCAAATGGAGTGTTGAGATTTATTTCATACTTAAGAAATGCAGAAAATGGAATGATGCTAAGTACAGGGTTCTTAGTTTAAGTAAAGTGCTTCTCTGTCTGACCAACTGAATAGTATGAGAAAGTCTTCTGTCAGACAGCTTATCCTCTACCATTCTTTACCTGTAAATTTTCCCCATATCAGTGAAAATGCTTGAGAAACTTATGTAACTGTCATTTGGAACTTCTGACTTGTATTTTAATACAAGATAGACAATTTCATTTCAGATGCCAACTTCCAAATATGATTAAATTAATTATAATTTAATAGAATTTTATAGAAATTTTGATATTGTCATATACATCTAGGATATTTCCATGAAATTATGGCAATCACTGTTACTGTTAGGCTTCTGTCATGAGAATGGTTGGGGTTGAGTCTATTTGATCAAAACTAATGACAGTTATTTCAATAAAAATTTCAAAAGCAGCTTAAAGACACAAAAGTTAAGATGAAAGGTTTATATTTAAAAGTTTCTCTGTCTACATTACTGAGTCAGGTGTACTTTAAATCAAAACAGCTTCTTACTACTTTGCTTTCCTTTTAGGTTGCATAATAAAATGAGATTGATTATTTTGCTTTGATCTTTTCTTTTTTTGATTTCAGGATCCACTTAATATGATGCCATTACCTTTAAGTTTCTCCACAGTGACCCACAGTGACTAGTTGATGTTTAAGAATAAACCATAATAACAATACTTTCTATTAATGCATATCATTGATTCTGTCTTGCCTGCTACTCAGTGTTCCCTTTAACACTATTGTAGACTAACACATCTGGGAGACAATGGATCTCAGAAGAATTCGAGGGTCCATCTTTTAACAATAAGTTTTAATTCTGTAAATGCTATTCTAAATGTTGTTGAAAATAATGAACACTCTTGTCTGCTAAGAAGTTAAAAGTAGTGAAGGTGGAATATTACTGCCATGTGTGACATAGCTAGAGTCGTCAAATCTTTGGTTCTGTGGGGCTCTGTAGTGGAAAATGTTTTCTTTACTCTCCCTTTCTTTTTCTTTCTTTCTTTCTTTCTTTCTTTCTTTCTTTCTTTCTTTCTTTCTTTTATTTTTTAGCAGCACTAATTCTCATTCTTCCACTCTGTAAAATACTAAAAATTTTCTCACTCATTTTAGCCTCTTTTGCTTTTTTAATAAATTTTAAGACAGAATTTTATATAACCCAGATATCCCTAAACTAAATGAATAGCTCAAGATGTCAAAATGATCTTGAACTCCTGAACTTCCTGCCTACTCCTCCAAGTCATGGACTCATAGGCACGCGGCACCATGTCTGGCTTGCTCTCTCACGTATAAGATAGGACTACTTCTCAAAACATTTATCTTGCAGCAAGAAGAATGAAGTCTGTAGGAGGCACAAAATTGGATGAATGGGACAGCTATCCAGTCATTAAAAGGACGCAAACTCTACCTATTCCCTACAAATACATTTGGAATGCACTGCTCCCTGAGTGATATTTATCAAGCGTCTGTATAAACATGGTGCCAGGCTAAGTACTATATAATATACAAATTAAGTAGATGTAGTCATCGCTATCTCCACGTTTACATCTTCCTTCAATTCAAATGTTATAGCAGAGTGCTTAAAAGGGTAAAATCAAATCATGAAGTTTATATCTTTTCCCCTTATGAATGGTATAGAGAGGTTTCTCTTCATGGGCTAGATTGAGAGAGACAGAAAAAGGTCTTTGTGCCTTTCCTCTTAAAATTATTTACAAAAGAGACCAAGTTCTCAAGTCTTTAACTAGAAATCACATTTCCCCCTGCTTACTACTAGCACATGAATAAACGGACTATCCATCTTTCACGTGGTCTGGAAATGATTGCTTCAAAAAGTTATTTTCATTTACATCTTACACACAGTCATTATTACAAACTAAGTGATAAACTCAAGTAGTCTTTATTGTCAACAGTTTAGGATTATGAGTGTAGGTACATGAGTATAAAGATCATAGAGTAATCCTCAGAAAAAAGTCCTCTGCCTCCATCATGGGTTCGCGAGCTTGACCTAAAGTGGCCAGCTTAGCATGGCAAGTACATTCATGAAACCACTCCTCCCAGCCTTACTTTTATTGTTTGATGCAGAGAACTAATGTATAGTCTTTTCTCTCTGATATTTGTCATTTTGTCCTTGCTGCCTTTGGTTAAAGCAACCATTCTGTGTTGGCCACCCCAGTGCTGTGATTACAATTGTTAGTCATTATGTCAAGATTTAAAAATCATTTGTGTAAGAATGATAATTGAATAAAACTATTTAGATGTGATGTAATTCTTTTTTAACTTTATTTTAATATTCATTTTTTGCTTCTGTAACTTTAGCCACTTTCGAGTTTACAAGGTTTTCCCCACATTTACTCTTATTTAATAAACATATTTATAAATTAGGAGCTAGTATTCACATATTGGAGAGAATATATAGTGTTTGTCTTTCTGAGCTGGGGTTCAGCTATCATTTTTAATTTTCTTAAAATTTTGAAATTTCATTTTTCGTTATGTCTGAATTGAAATCAGCTGAGTAACTATACCAAACTTTTATTATTCTTCACTTGGTTGAGATATAGGTTGATTCCTAGCTGTTGTGAGTGGAACAATAATCAACATGAATGTTAAAAAGTCTATGTACTAAAATTTAAAACCCCTTGAGTATAAGGACAGGAGGGGTATGTATATATAGAGAGACGTCATATGATGCTTTTATTTTTTAATTTTTGAAAATCCTTCAAAATTGTTTTCCAATATTGCTATTGTTGTATACAGTTCCGTCAACTCTATAGGTTGGGAGATATCATCATCAGAATAACTGAGATTCTTCTTCCCTACTGTCTGAAGTTTAGAATGCTAGGAAATGCTATGCAGGCCACTGGAGTAGAAAATAAATATATCAGTGGGCTTACATAGTTTTGGACCTTGCGTGTTAAAATACAAGCCTGATTGCCAAGAGATCTCACTAGTACAATAGTAGCATGGTTATTATTTTGTATATTAGTTTGTGCTTCATTGGCTGTGAAATGACTCATGATCAAGGCAACTCTTATAATGGAAAACATTTTGTTGGGGCTGGCTTACAGTTTGAGAGGTCTTGACCATTATCAGCACACATGGTGTTGGAGGACCCTAGAGTTATACTTCTTGATCTGAAGGCAGCAAAAGGAGACTGAATTCCACACTGGGCAGAACTTAAACATAAAAGACTTCAAAGCCACCCCTGACAGTGATACACATCCTCCAATAAGGCCATGCATATTCCAACATGACAATACCTCCTAGTAGTGCCACTCTCTATGGGCCAAGCATTAAAACAAATAAATTTATGGGGATCATACATATTCAAGCTAACACAGTTTGTAACAAGCCCTTTTCTGATTTTCAACAAAATTATAGAAGAAAACTTCCCCAACCTGAAGAAAGAGATGGCCATAAAACTTCAAGAACACCAAATAGAATGGACAAGAAAAGAAATACCCAAGTCACATAAAAATGAAAACACTAAATTCAAAGAGCAAAGAAAGAATATTAAAGGCAGTAAGAAAAAAAAGTCCAAAAAATAAAAAAGAAAAAAAGTCCAAGTAATATATAAAGGAAGACCTGTCAGAATTATACCAGACAGAGACTCTTAAAGCCAGAATGCCCTGGAGAGATCCCATGCAGACCCTAAGAGAGCACAAATACCAGCCCAAGCTACTATACTCAGCAAGACTCTCAATTATTACAGATGAGGAAACCAAAATATTCCATGACAAAACCAAATTTAAACAAAATGTGTTTACTAATCCAGCCCTACAAAAATCCACCAAGAAAAAGTCTCAATTCTGAACATCGATGCCCCAAATGCAAGGGCACCCACATTCATAAAATAAAAGTTACTAGAGCTCCAAACCCACACTGAACCTCACACACTAATAGTGGGAGACGTCAATATCCTCTCTCACCAATGGACAGGTAATTGAAACAGAAACTAAAAAGAGGCACAGTGAAACTCATAGATGTTATTAACCAAAATCTTCTGAGTTTACCTTATTTTCAGTACCTCATGATACCTTCTCCAAAATTGGCCATATAATCATGCACAAAAGAAGTATCAACAGATAAAAGAAGATAAAAATAATTCCATGCAACCTATCAGATCAACACAGAGTAAGACTAAACTTCAATAATAAAAAGAACAGAAAACTAACATAAACATGGACACTGAAGAAGTCTATACTCAATGATAACCTGGTCAGGGAAAAAAATAAAGACTTTCTTGAGTTCAATATAAATGAAGACACATCATACCAAAAGATAAGGGCTACAATGAAAGCAGTGCAAAGAGGAAAAGTCATAGCACGAAGTGCCCTTGTAAAGAAGTTGGAGAGATTCTACATTAGCAACTTAACAGCACACCTGAAAGTCCTAGAACAAAAAGAAGCAAACACAACAAAGAGGAGTAGATGGCAGGAAATAAACTCAGGGCAGAATTCATCCAATTAAAAACAAAGAAATCTATACAAATAATCAACAAAATTAAAAGGTGTTTTTTGAGAAAATTCAACAAGATAGATAATTGTTAGCCAAACTAACTAAAGGATACAGAGAGAGCATCCTAATTAACAAAATCAGAAATAAAAAGGGAGACATAACAACAGAAACTGAGGAAACTCAAAAAATCATCAGATCCTACTACAAAAGCCTTCACTCAACAAAACTGGAAAATCAACATGAAATAGATGACTTTCTAGACAGATACCACATACCAAGTTTAAATCAAGAGCAAGTAAACTATCTAAGCAGTCCCATATCACCTAAGGAAACGGAAGAAGTCATTAAAAACCTTCCACCACCACCCCTAAAAGCCCAGGGCAAGATGGTTTTAGTAACAAATTCTTCAGCTGTAATTTTATTAGATTGGCCAAGACATTTGATATGTACATATAGATAGATAGATAGATAGATAGATAGATAGATAGATAGATAGACAGACAGACAGACAGATGGATAGATGATAGAGATACACGCACTCACACACACACATAGCTATAGATACATTGATGTCAATTCTTTCATTTCTGTAATTTTCATTTTGTTCTCATTGTCATTATTTTCTAGCTGAAATATTCTTTCATGTTTTAATTTTTTCCTCGAATTACTGATTATTTCATCAACCATGGTAACCTTATCTATGTCTAATTAATTTTAAAACTTCATTATATAGATCTCACATTTTTCTGTAACTTTCTTTTCTTGGTCTTGATATAAATTACTTATATTTATTATTATTTTATCTTTTTAAAGAATATAATATAATTACATCATTTTTTTCTCTAAATTTCATGTACTCAAATTTTAAATTTGTTACTTGTATATTTGTGTGTGTATGTGTATCTCTGTGTGTATGTGTGATTTTGTGTCTATGCTTCCGTAATATAAATATATTTTTTATATTTATATTACTGCTCAGTCTGTATAGAATTTCATGTAAATATGTTTTCTAGGTTGATCATCTGTCATTGGATAACCACTCTTTTGCTCTTTTCTCAATCACGATTCTTAGTTGCCTTTTTATTCTTTGTATAATGTTAAGGCCTTGTGAGCTTTTTCCCGTTCACATTAGCATGTCTTTTGGTGTCATTCCTGTTCAAGTTCAAGTCACGTTTAAGCACATATTTTGGTGGGAATTCATGTGTATAATTTCCAATTTTTTAGGAAAAACTGTCTTACAGCAAAATTCCTGTACCTCTGATTCTTAACATCTTTCTGATGCCTCTTCAGCAATGATCTTTTATAAATTTATTAGTTGGAACTGGGCTTTACGACATTGTATGGTGATCAATTGTGGTTTTCTTTAATTTCTCTGTTGAAAAGAGAAATTTCTTTAATAGAAGTTTAGAATTGCACTTATCTATGGGTTTAGAGATACGTATCTAGAGAGCATTTAGTGCTTAGGGTAGTCTCCTAAGTAGATTGCAAACTTTCTTCTATGATCCATGACTTTACTAGCTCCAGTGAATTCACTAGCTTCTCAGTACCAGCCATGATTTTCCTCTTGTCATGAAGGCCTTATGTTCAAGTAGAGAACTATTGGCTACCAACAAGGTTTGCCTGCCACTACTGCATCCTTAGGATTAGCATATCCTGTTGTGGTTCATAAGCATCATAGTTCAAACCTCCTTTGAAAGCTCGGCATGGATCCTTCTAGTACGGTGAAAGGTAGTCCTCAGAGAGGAGGTTTTCAGAATAGATCTTGCTCAAGGAACTCTGTCCCCTATATCCAAAACACATTGTGTCTTGAGAATTAAGGACTTACCTTCTACCTTTGCTGGGTAACCAAGTACAACAACCATATGCCACAATGTTCTGAGATTCTCTTGGATAATCACCACCAACAATTCAGAGGGATTTTCATGCATAGTGCTAGTTGTATTTGTTTGTCTATGGTTCTTAGGAGGAAAATTGTCATTTAAACTATATAAATACATGTGCACACAAACTGACTTGTATTTTAGTTATTTTTAGGTAGATAATAAATTGTCTGATTATGATGTTTTCAGATATCCTTGTTACTATTTTACTGTTCCTTGTCCTTCTGTTGTACATAGAGATAAAAGCAAAGAACAATGGCCTCAGAAGATACTGAAAATCAAGGAGGGTTGAAATATTATGCCTAAGCAAGATATTTTCCCATCAACGCTCTTCACAAGCGGTGAAGTAGCTTGAGCCTGTTGCTCCCAACTGAATGCTACAGTACATTCTGTGTTATCGTGTCATACATTCCAAGGTTCTGATGAGCCTGTAGTTCTATGAGGTAATAGGGCTGTTGTACTGATACTCAATGTGTGCTCAAAAGTTAAATGTCCCTTATCCTTCTGTAGAGCTATGTCTGTGGGTCATTGAGCAATGTTGTATTCCTTGTGAAATCTTATGACTTGAGTTTAGTTCGTTCTTTATTCTGAGTTCCTCTTGTATTCCTCTCAGTGCATACGGTACTTCAGTAAGGTAGTTTCCTTCTATGAAGTGTGGTAGGGAAGGCAGATTGTAGGTTTTAGAAATATTTCTATTTCAAGTTTTCTAATCCCTCAACTGGTGATGGCTTAAGGAGATAGCTATACTTTCATTTGGGTTTTATAGCAGTGTTTAGTGCCATTCCTGGTGCTGGAGATCTTTACCTTACTTTCCTTTTAAAAATTCATTTACATTTATTTAAATTGGAAGGCATTATACAAATTTTACTCAATATAATTTGTAATTGGCAACAACACAGATATTTTATCATTACTATGTACATTTCTCTTTTTTATTCCTTATTTTTTAAATTTTTTTGGTGGCAAATAGGGATTTATAACCACAGTAGCTATCTGTTATGGCTCTATTCCTGGTACATTGTTGTTGCTCTTGTTACTTCTCTAAGACCAAACTCTTTTGTCATTTCAAACTTTTTAATCTGTTTTATTTAAATTATACTGTTTATCTACTTAATATGTCTGATGCTGGCAGTGGTAGAAGAGCAGCAATGTTGGATATTTATGGATCTCAGTATATATATGAAGATCAGAGGACAATTTTCATGAGTCACCTTTCTCTGTTTACCATAACGGTCTATGAAATAAAATTCAGGCTTGTTACAGGCATCTCTCCCATTCTGGTAGAATTATATGAAAGAAGATGAGAAATGACCCTATGAAGGCCCATTGGTGGTAATGAATAATTTGTAGTAACTCTGACAGGAAACTTTTAAATAAGGAGATCTAATCTATACCACTAAAGCATTGCTACTGTGTCTGCATGGACTATGTTTTCAGTTGGCAGGAGTCTCTGGTAGTTTAGCAATAACTAATTTTTTAAAATTTTTCTGTAGTATGTTTATGTTATCAAGCTGAATCCAAAGTCAATTATAAATATGTATACAAAAAAGCTTTTCAGAAGTTATGAGCAGAGTTAGTGAAATGCTTGGGATTTTTGGACATTAAAGTTTACCTGAAATACATTTTCTTTTTTAAATATTGTTATTTTATTGAAATATTGAATTTTTATTTATTTTTATTTTATTTTATTTCATTCTTTTCTCCCACTACATATCTTGTTTAAAGTTTCCCCACTCTTTACTCCACTCCATTATTCTCTACCTCCACTCCTTTCCATATCCACTCCCTTTATGTCTCTCAATAGAAAAGAACAGGCTTCTAAGAGATAACAGATATACTTGACAAAATAAAATATAATAAGATAAAACAAAAATCATCACATCATGGTTGGACCAGGCAACCACACAGAAAAATAACACCAAGAGCAAGAACAAGTATCAGAGACCTACTCATTAATACACTTAAGAGTCCTACAAACAAAAGTACTAAGCTGAAAGCTATAACACATACACAGAGGGCCTGTTGCAGACCCATGTCAGACCAGACTTTGATGCTTCAGTCTCTGAGAATATGAGACTTGTTTATCGGATTCTAAAGCTCTCATGTCCTCCATCCTTTCTGTCTTTTACATTCTTTACACGTCTTCTGTGGAGTTCTCTGAGCTTTGAGAGGATGAAATTTCATGGAGACTTCCTATTTAAAGCTGTGTGCTTCAAGTACTCTTTTTCTAAATAGTGTCTGTCTATGTGCCTCTGCCTCTATCCCTGCCTGATGAGGGCTGGATAATGCACTGATCTATGAATAGAGCGGAATATAATTAGGAGTCATTTTATTGATATGTTATTATACCAATGATATTTGGTTTAATCCTGAGTCTATGGGCTGTTGTATCTCTAGTTCTTGGTCACTCAAGAATTGTCTAGTATGAGTTCAGTTTTGTGAAGTGGGCCTTAAGTCACATCAAACATCGGTTGACTAGTCTCACATGTTCTGATCTGCCTTTGCCCTAGCATATCTTGCAGGCAGGTTTGACTGTAGGTTAAAGGTTTTGTGACTGGTTTGGTGTTTATACTATTGTTTAGGTATCCTGCAGAATACCTTATTGCACCAAAGACACTGAGAATCAGTCAACCTCAAGATCCATCCATACCACTCTTGGGTATATACCCAAAAAATGCTTCATCCTACCACAAGGATACTTGCTCAAACATGTTTATTGCTGCTGTATTCATAATTCATAATTCTAGGAATGAAAAATAAACTTAGATATCTCTCAATAGAAGAATGAGTAAAGAAAATATGGCACATTTACACAATGTAGTATTACTCTCAGCTCTTTTAATACTAATATTATGTGATCTGCAGGAAAATAGATGGAACTAGAACAAAATTAACTTGAGTGAGGTAACCCAGAACATAGATAAAAATGGTAAGTATTCACATTTGTGTGGATATTAACCATTAAATAAATGATAACAAACCTTTAATCCATAGACTGAGGTATAGTGAAAAGAAATAAGTAGTATTCATAGATCTCTTAGGGAGGGAGAAATAGAATAGTTTTATGTGTGTCCGTGATGCAAGGGGGGACAGAAATGGAAGATCAGATAGGAAAAGAGAGGGGAGAAAGAGAAGGGAGGGAATGAAGGGAGAGACAGCTGGAATTGAGAGGCATTTGAGGGTTGATATGAAAACCAGTGGAGTGGAAACTTCCTAAAATACATGAACATCCTAACGAAGTCTACTATTAAGGGGAGATACAGAGTGTCAACTTGACATCTCTTGTCACTAAACAAGGCTTCCAATACTAGGACTTGGCTAAACTCAACTGAGTTATTAGCCAAGGGGATTCCATGGAAATCTTCAAGCAACCCAGGATGTTGGCAAGACAATGGGGTTATTATTCACAAACTGAGAGCCAGGCCCCATTGCTAAGGACAACACCTATACAACTCACTGAATGTAGAAAAGTTGATCTGAAGCCTACATGAAGCCTTAAAGTTATTTTAACTGCATTCATTCATTCATTCATTCATTCATTCATTCATTCATTCATTTTGTGTTTTGAAATAAACATGTAAATATGGAAGTCAAAAGACTAGTTGTAGGGGAGAGTGGGAGACATAGAGAGAGACAGAGGAGACAGAGACAGAGAGAGATACAGAGATACAGAGAGAGACAATGACAGAGAGACAGACAGAAGCAGGAAGATTTGTCCTAGAGTGAGTTTTTGATACCTCCAAGTCAACCCACAATGACACATCTTCTCCAACAAGGCCACACCTCCTACTTCTTTCTCAATAGATTACCAAATGAGAATTAAGCATTCAAATGTAAAAGGAACCTATGGTGGAAATTCTCATTCAAACCAGTACACATGGTGAAGACTATTCTTTCTTATTTCCAGCATTCTTCATTTACATTTAATTTTATTACTATTTTGATTTTATTTTTTACCTGGTCTCACTGAAGTATCCTCTAGCATTTTAACAATATTTTTGATAATGAAGAGTACTTGGAATGAGAAATTTTGAGAGGTATTAGAAGTCCAATTTTCTTTGCTTTCTGAAAAAAAAAAAAGAGGACAGAGAAGGCTCTTCCCAGTTTTCCTCTACCTGAAAATTTTTTTGTAAAATCTTGAAAACTTACAATCTCAATGTAAGAAAATATAAAATAGTCTTTTTCAAAAATAAAGTAAAACATTGTCATTTTGATTTATTAAATGTTTAATAATCTCATATATGAGAAATACAAACTAGCTATGAATTCTGTAGAGATTTTGGCTTTTACAGAACATGAATATATATTAATATTTATTTATATTTTCTGTTTGTTAGCTAAAGAATATAATCAAAGGTGTTTAGAAGTGGGAGGAGCTTCAGGGATCAAAGTATAGCCTGTTCATTATCCATATGAATAATTCTTATCTCCAGGAAAGATTTAATTAAGCATTTTCATTTTTACTGATAGACTTGAATTTTGAAAAGCAAAGTGTGACAGGATGAAAAAATAAGAAAACAATAAAATTCACAAAACTTACATATCTTCATGTGAAACAGGAGATGATAAACTAGACCCATTTCTCTTGTTCAACATGTAATCTGTTTTTGAACAGCCCTCAAGCTAAGAATGGCTTTTTAATTTCTATAGTCACCAGACAAAAAGGGCTGTGACATTAGGTGCATAAAACGTACAATATTTATTATCTGGCCTTTTCCAGGAAACATTTGCTAATATATTATTAAAACACTGAGACCACACACATAGGACAACTAAGAAAAACCAAAGTGACCTTCAGAACAATCCTACTGTTACTGGATTCTTCTAGAAGAAACTGTTTCCATTGTAATTCACTATATCCAAAGCTACGACCACAGATAAGGCAGGAAGTAAGTTTTTATCAGAAACCACAAGGATCTTACTCTTGGGAAAAGAATGTAATGTTCAAAATAGGCCTAAGGGTCTAAAAAGAAATTACAGACTCTTTGTTCTCTTTCCCTCCTGTAGTTTTCAGTTTCACATATTGAAGACTTGCAAGTTTCTACTGTGTTTCATTCCCCATTCTGTGTCTCTGAAGAAACTGTTATTATTTTGAACCATAGGAAATTGTCAATATTCAACCAGTTTTGATTCAAAAAATGACAGTGCCTTCTGGTTTCACTCAATAGCTTTCTAGTTACTTTTTCTTTGTACATGGATGCCTCTCATTGTTTGGGTGTGCTTCTCCTTATTGCAGTTTTTGAAAAATAAATTTACCCAGCTCTTCTTTTTATGAGAATTTTTGATAGAATATAGGCTTGCCTTCCAACTTTATAGAATTATTTAAGTTTCTAGGACCTTAGCTGAATGCAACTACTATGAATGCCTCCTACTACCTGTAGGTATGTAACAAGGATACTAATTGAGTTTCCCAGTAAACAAATGTGCTAATGATTTTTATTATTGGATTTGTCTCATAAGGTATTATGAAAATGTATATCTCATTTAATACTCATAAAGTTTTCAAAACTTCATATGCTTGTTAGTAGGTAAGATCATAAAGGGGCTGTTTAGGGACTGTAGCACCCAATATAATGCATCTATAATTGTATATGCCATACACTAACTTAACTGAACTGCTTTTTATTTAAACTAGTATCTAGCTAAGGTTGCAGAAATGTGGCTTACTGTGAAGAAATATATGCATTTAAAGCTAAAGATGTTCTTTCTTTGCCTGTATTTTAAGTATCAGGGTACAGTGGTACAGAGAATAAAAGGTCAGTAAGTACAATTTTTTTCTTAAAGAAATAGATTTGTGAATGTAGTTATTGATTATGTCAATATAATTTAAAAGAGTCATGAAGAAAATAGACTTCTAAAGCAACAGTGTTGAGAAAGATATTTTCATTTACGGTAATGGTGTAGGACATTCAGTCTGGAATGGAATCAATCTGAATTTTTATTCAAATTTCTTTTTTATCAATGATGTGTACCTTGGGGCAGGTTATTTGGCCTCTGTTTATCTCTTATTGGGAAAATAGCAGAAAACTAAAGTAGTTTCTAACACACATGAGGCCCTGGTTTTCATTTACAAAGCCACAAATAAGTGGAACATTACCTAATTCAGAAATTTTTAGTAAAGATAAAATAGTATTCTATTAAAATAAGCAGTAAAACATTAGAGAACTAAGAATAATTATAAATTAGCATCTATTATAATGATTTTGATGAAACTTTTCAAATTCACAAAATTCTGAGTTACTCTAAAAACATAATGTCACTAAAATGATAAGAAACATAAGCTCTTTTAAATAAATTCAAATGATGCACATAATGTAAACTTCATGTATGCCATAGTGCATTGAGTGATTAATAGAAGTTTAAAAAGGATGTAAGTACCCTGCATTATTTTTAACTATTTACTCATTCTGTCTATATATGCTTCTAATTCTTGAATGGAATCCTGACCAAAACCATACAAAATAGGAGTTCCTCTGATGAAGCACGAAATGAGGAAGTATATGTACACACACACACACACACACACACACACACACACACACACAGTATATATATATATATATATATATATATATATATATATATATATATAT
>JANHMN010000005.1:46107088-46161896 GCA_030674055.1 Rhabdomys pumilio
ATATATATATATATATATATATATATATATATATATATATATATATAATATACACACATATATATAATATGTTATATTATATATATATATAGTGACAGTGGCATGGCTACATACAAGGATGAGGAAATGCCGACAGAAGGCTCTCTTCTCAACACTTAAAATGTTCTAATTTTTGGCAGTGAAGTATTAGAAAGCATTTATATCCAGAAAATGGAGCATCTATTGTACGAATAATGTATACATTTGACAAAGATAATAATTATCTCCCCTGAAGCTTAGTAGGCAGAGTTTCTAGATATCAAACTAATGCAAAGAAATATTGTATTGTTCTATCAAGTAGAATAAGATAAAGCCAGACCTAGTATCTTTTCTCCAATATGCTCAAAGTACATTCCCAACACAGCTTATCCACAAACAGACAGATGGAAGGTTGCTTTGCTTCTAAGCTTTACATATAGTTTCTGAAAGAGCATTTGCTCTATCATTTATTACTAATGCATGAACATTTCTCAAATATCATGTTAGGTATTACTTTTAACAGTGAGAACAATAACAGAAGTGAGAAGATTATTTCTTTAGCTTTACACAACTTCTTGTGGCTCCATGTCCCTGCTGGACTGCACTGTGCTTTTTATGTGCCCCCATTTAATGTCTTAATGTTGTACCACATCCTATATACATTTTTTTAATCTTATTTTGGTTGTTAACACATACTAGAGTAGAGACCCAGGGATAACAAATGTATTTTGATCATCAGTGTATCCCAAGAAGACAGAAAGAAAAATGCACTTAAATAAATTAGTTAGGTGGAACCAAGATAAATGGATGAAAGAGTAAATATAGATAGTTGTTATATGCTGCACGCCTAAGTACTCATTTGCATTTTATTTGAGTGGTACAATAACAAATCACCAAAATAATTCCCTACCTACTTAGGGAATCTGAACTTACACTGCTATGATCCACATTTTCAGAGGGCTTGTAAAGTCCATTCATGATGACTTTGCAACCAGCAACACAGACCATTTAGGAGGCCTTTAATGAATGGAACAGTCACCAGAATCAATAAGTACACTGCTTCATTCCTAAGTTTACGATAAATCTTTCATGTGTGCAAATAACTTACCTAATAACTTGGCTTTTTACCATTGGTGTAGAGACTGTAGATAAATATGCAAACTGTAGTGTTCTTTGACTTTCTGTAATTTGGCATCATTGCATGTGATTAATATCCATAATTTATGAGTGTGTAAATGGTAATAAAATATTTTACCTCTGTTGCCTGCCAAATCTATGGTTGAAAAAAATGTAAACTTACAAATTTAAAGGTGGTAATGAATTAAAACATAATGCTCTGAAACAAAGACAGTTTATATGATGATATATCTAAGGATTTAATAAAAGTGTATATCTCGCTTCATCTAATGCACAATGTTTTTATGTAAATACCAGCATAGTTTGACTGTTCGACCTAGATAATCATTATAGATTTGTCTAAGCAATGTAAAAATACCAATTGATTTAGTGACTCTAGTCAGCTAACTGGGTGAAAAAAGCATCATTAAAACAATGGCTTGACTGTAATGACTGAGTGTTTGAATGAATTGACCAGTTAATTGTGCCAGAGATGTTACTTCAGAAGCTTAAGATAGAGTGAAATTGCTGTGGTTTCTTCTAATTAAAAAGAACAAGGCTGCAATTGAACCCATTTTATTTGTGATAATTAGTACATATATATTCGTTTTATTTATATCAATTCCATGTAAATGCAGCTTCAAATTAAACCAACAACAATAGTCTGTTAAAAAGGAGTTAAGATTCTCAATGATAAAAGGTATTAGGTTTAGGATATCTTTGATCACATCATTTTATCAAATCAATCAGCATGTTCTATCTTCAATGTGCAAGGTCAGCTTAAAACTATACAGCAATATTTGATTTTTCTGTTATACTATCATGTTGACAGAGTGCTGCTTCATTTATAAAAAAACTATGCTTCAAATTTGTTTCAATCCCGTCTTATTTCTGGGCCTACAGAGTTTGAGTGAAGTAAAAAATGAAAATGAGCATCTACCTAAGACTAAATTTAAGTATATTTTCAAAGCTCAAAATGATTCTCTGGAGACTTACTTATTTGGTAGGTTTGGTGAACATATATCTATTTCCATGAGCTGCAAACAGTGCAAAATTCATCCTTACTCATTCCATTGGTTACCACATACTTCTAACCTGATCAAGGAAACAATATACTTACTGAGAAAGTCAACTTCAGTCACTGTATAAACCATAGACATTTGGAATAGAAACCTTGATTGCCTCATTAAACTATGTATAACCAGGTTTTTTCGAGTGTGAAATATTTGAGAACACATAACTTAGTAACTAGAGAATAGCATATATTCCAAACTGGCTTTTAATATCTTAACCATTGTTAAGTTACAGTATTTACATCAAGTTATACATCTATTTTACTTCTGCCTAATTCTTTTCCTAGATTTATTTGTGTATAATTATTATTTATAAAGCATGAACCAATTTGATGTTTTGAAACAAAGTTTATTCACATTATTGGTACAGTAACAAAATACATAAACATATCCAACATCTCAAAAAGTTTACTTATGTTTTTTGTATTTTGTTTCTATTTGTTGATAATTTTCTTTTGTTTTCTTTATGTTGTGTGTCTGTGTGTGTGTGTGTAGTGTGTATGTGTGTGTATACTGGGTAAGGGCATAAATGATTGTATGTGATATGAATGTTTAATATTAAATTAATAAACAAAAATAAATTCAACATTATTTCATAGTGTCTATAGGCCATATATCTTAGAGCAGATGGTTAGATCTTTGGAACATATTAACATTGGATATAACTACAAATTTATTCATACTACCACCAACTCCTTATTTCTCCCCCTCCAGTTCTTTGGGAACTTTTATAATTTTGATATGTTTGATATTTAGAAGAGTCAGGGATGCATTATCAGGCAATATTTCTCATTTTACTGACATTTGAACAGTATGTTTTGGATTCATCATGTATCATAAATCTGTTTTTATTTTAAAGCTGAATAATGTTCCATCGCATTTATATGCCACATTTTATTGGCTCATCAATTGATAAACATAGGTTTTATTTCCCATACTTTAGTTATATTCTGAATAATACTTTATGCATATTTTTTAAGAAAAAAATACTTAGTATAGCATCAATATCACACTCATATTTATACTTCACCAGTATTTTCATCTTTCTGTTTTGTTTGTTGATATATTTATTTTTTCTAGAAGTTTAATGGTTTCATATCCTATGTTTAAGCCTTTAGCACCAAATTGTCCATTCTGTGTCAAATGGATCAAACACATCTTAGGGTATCATGAATAAAATCCATATTCATATCACATGATAATTATAATTCACTAAGTTTATTGTAACATAAGTGTTCAATATTATTCTTCTGCATAAAGATAGCCTGCTTCTTCAGCATAAATTATTGAAGATTATCCGTTCTCCACTGTTTTTAGGACAATGTGTGTGTGTGTGTGTGTGTGTGTGTGTGTGTGTTTCTTCCTATTATTTCTGTTCTATTTGTCCATGTCCATATTTTGCTGCTAAAGTTGCTATCACTTTGTAATTCATTTTGAAATCTGGAAAAGTGACCGCTTCATCTTTAATCTTGTATAAAATTGTTTTAGTTACTCATTCTCAAATCTAAGACTTTGAATACTTTTGTAAGTTAATTGATTGTTAAAATGAAAGAAATGTTAGAATTTTGAAACACACTATATCTCACCAAGTTAATTTTCTGAGTACGATTTTCAAGTCTGTAGTTTTACTCGGTTTAGAGCTAGAAAATTATGTATTTTGAAAGAGTAATAATAGCTTACATGCATATACAACTCATGATATACATTCTAAATAATTTCTGCAATTTTATCCTTTAAATTAAGGCCTCTTTAAATTTTACTTTCTCATATTTACTAGATTCACACTTCATCATCATTATGACTCTATGTCCTTTAAAATCCTTTATATTTCCCTCGGTAATACTTCACTTATGGTTTTATTTGCTTCTATAGTTATTCTAGAATCCTTGGTCAAACATTTGGATGACATTTTGCATAACATCTCAGAATTCCTAGGCCCCTTAGCTTCTACACATTTGCAGCAGCCAACCTAAAATCCTTAATCAATCCCAAATGTCATTTTTTTCTACATCTTTATATAGGCTGCTGAGAAATGCTCATGAAATCAAGAAACTGTAATGATTAGGTTTCCTATATTTGTTGCTTGGCTGCTGCTCAGCATTTCTTTCATTTATCTTTGCTTAATGTCATACTGTAATATCTAGAACCATTATTCTAAATCATTTCCTCCCTACTTAAGGCTTTGGCTTTAATTGCATCTCTGTGTTTAGTAATTAACTTCATTTCTTATTTATCAAGAAAGGACCACCCTGAATGGACTCGATTGGCATCTCACTCTCCACATGAAACTTTGTCTGAATTTCTACTCATCTCATTTTTCTTTAATTTTTTTTCCACAAAAAGCATGTAACCTGTTCCTCTTCTATTCAAAAGTCAATATGATTGTTTTGTTGGACTATATTTGGAGCAGAGCATTTGCCCTTGAGGCTTTTGTATTTCCTTAAGCTCGCCTGTATCCTTGAGTTAGGAATAACAAAAAAGAAGTTACATGGTAATTATTCAAATAAAATTTTCAGTGTGAAATGATATTCATGGAAATATATATATATATGTGTATGTATATATATATATACTTTATATATATATATATATACTTTATACATATATATAAAGTATACACACACACACACACACACACACACACACACACACACACACACACTTTGTCCTCCTTAACTACAAGCCATCTTAAAAACATAAAATATAGGCATCTTTCTCTAAAATCTAGCCAGGTAAATGGATGAAATTTGAAACTATCATACTAAGTAAGGTAATCCAAATCTAGAAAGACAAGAGCCACATCCTCAATCTCAACTGAGTATCTTAGCATTAAGTCTTCAGAAACAAGTTTAGAGGAAGGAAGGGACATATAGAATGATAATTATAATCTCAAAATATTTCCCAATAAATAATTTTTTATTAATTTATTTACTCACTATACATCCCAAAGTCAGCTCCCCTCTCCACCTAGTGCCCCCACCTCTGTCTCCCATCCTCTGATCCTCTTCTCTGAGAAGTGGGAGTCCTTCTCAGTATCACCACATCAAGTCACTACAGGACTAGGCACAATTTTTAAATATATAACATGTAATAACTTTTCCTATTTCCTCCACCTACGTTTTAACTCATTTGCTGTCCAGCAAGTTTTCTCCAGTCTTCTATCAACACTGTTTCTGAAGCTCATTGTTTGCGCCCTAATGATAGAGCAGCAGTCTATTCTTAGCCCTCAGTTTGCTTTCTCTGTAGCACTTAATATAAGTCCTTATGCCAACCTGCTTTGCTACAATAGCTTGCTTTTTTGGCTTACATGTTTTTTTTTCTGCCTTGTGAATATTTCCACCTTTTTCTGATGACCTCCAATCATTTATCTGCTTCCTATGCTAGAATTATTTGATCTTCGAATCTGTTTGATTGAGTTTTGATAATCACTATAATTCAATGTATAATTTCAAATATCAAATGTGTATACCTAATTTCATCTAATCTGTATCTTAAAAAACCACTTCATCGACCAACATCACAGTTCTGAATGTTGAATGACCATTTAAATGTTTTCCTCTAGATAAATTTTTATTCACAATACTCAATATAACAAAAATTGGCTTATAATTTTTAACTTTAGATTTTCCACCAGTTACTTCTTTTCTCCTTCCTAATACTGAAGATTACCAATTCTCAAGCCATTCATAAATTCCCAATAGCCTCCAAATAAGATAACTTGCCAGTATGATTTTTATTTTTGCTTTTATTTTTTGAGATTGTCATACATATTGTGTTGTTTCTCCTTCCTACTTCCTCCCTCCAAAGCCTCCCATATCTGCTCCTTTTTTCTCTTGTAAATATATGGTTTCTTCATATATATATTGTGTGTGTATGTGTGTGTGTATGTGTGTGTATATATATATACACACACATACATGCACACACACACACACACACACACACACACACATATCCACAACTTGTTAGTGATAATTCTGTTTCCAAAGTACCTCTAGTTTATATTTCTTACCTTTTCTCAGTTCTTTGAAATGTCCTCTGTGTGTGTATATTTTAATAACTCAGGTACTGGTGCTCATTCTAACATGCCCCTACTCCAATCTGTTAAATGCTTATATAGACAAAATACTGAGTATTTGTTTAGTTCTGTAAGATTAGTTGGGTGTCTTCTCTCTCACTAAATGAAATCCAACAGCCTTAGCTTAACACAGAAATTCTTATATTTTGAATCTAAATTATATTCCTAACTTTACTTTTGTTGTTTATAAATGCATATATTCTGTTACATCCAAAACACATTACTTAATGTTCCACCAATAACATACTATTTTTCTGTAATTATTTTCTTCTCTAAAACCCATCTTACATTATGACACTATTATTGATCTTTAAGTTCAAAATGAAGTTTCCAAAATCGTCCTTTTTGGCTTAAAATAATTGCTTCCTCACATAGGTTACTCAGAATTTAATTTTATTACACTTATATTAACCAAAATGTTGCCTATATTAAATAAAACATAATGATTATTTTTGAGTGCCCTTGACACTCAAATGTCAGCTCCATGAATATGCAAATCTAAGCTTATTTTTCTCTTATATTAGTATAATACTTAATACATGATGGTATGTTTAGGAATAGCTTCTAATCTTTTTCCTTGGGACTCAAGGAACCCTGTGAAAGAGGAAGCAGAAAGATTGTAAGAGCCACAGGCAATAGGAAAAAAAAAACTTTCCTTACAATAGGACTGATGCACATGAATTCATATGAATATTGGTGACATGCACATGGTCTGCACAAACTAAAGCTATATGGGGTCTCAACACTGAGAGGGGTGGACAGAAGCTCTGATCTCTAACCCAGAATCTATCTCTTTTATTTTCATCTTACAAGTCCCTCAATTACTTATAGCCTTTGGTTTTGTGATTTTAGGAGATTCCTGTGTCTGTAAAAATGTGTACATTTACATCTACATGTGAGGTTTGGGGGTTTTGTTTTTGTTTTTTACTTTTTGCACCTTTTCTTTGCCTCATTTTTTCTGTTCATTTTGGTTTTTTTCTCATTTGCCCATTTGTTTTTGTTTTGTTTTATCTTATTTTATTTTATGATATTCGTAGACCCTGTTTGTTTTCTAAAGAGAGACAAAGGGATCTGGATTGGAGGAAAGGTGGAAAGGGATATTCAATGGACTGTATTGAAATCTATTTTATTATTTTTAATTTTTATTTTACAGAAATATTATTATTATTATTATTATTATTATTATTATTCAATTTATTTATATCTCAAATGTTGCCCTCCTTCTAAAGGTCTCCTATCAAAGCATTCTTCCCCCATTCTGCCTCTTTTCTCTCTCAGAAATCCTGACACACAATGCCCCCCAACCCCTGGCACTAGCATCCTCTCTTCCTGAGGCATCAAGTCTCTGCAGAAATAGGCATATCTGCTCTCACTGAGCCCAGACAAAGCCTCAGTGTATGTGCCAGGTTGCCTTGAACCAGTACATGTATCCTTTTTGGTTGGGGGTTAGTTTCTTGGAGATCGAAGAAACCAACTCCAATAGTTAGACAGGGCCCACAGTTAAGAGATAGGGACACCAAACCTTCTTCAAGATTTTCAGCCCAAAATTGTTTCTATCTAAAAGAAATGCAGAGATAAAAATGAAGCAGAGACTGAATGAATGGTGGAACTGTGACAGGTCCAACTTGGGATCCATCCCATTGGCTGCCACTAAACTCTGTCATTGTTATTGATGCTATGTTGTGCTTGCAGACAGTAGCCTAGCCTAGCATGGCTGTCCTCCGAGAGGCTCTTCCAGATGCTGACTGAGACAGACGCATATGTTGACAGCCAAGCCTTGGGCTGATGTTGGGAAACCCTATGGAAAAAAATCAATTTTAAATAAAAGAACATTTTAAATTCTTTAAAATGGATGGTTAATTACAAAGAAGTCAAATATTAAATTTTGAGATATTTTTCCCCAAAGAATATCAAACATATCTTTAAAATGTCATTGGGAACAAAAGAGGGACAGTTACCATTCTTTCTGTTAAAGACTAAGTGACAAAGCAATTTAGTAGAGTCTGTATGAAAGCTGAAAATGTAAGGTACCCAACTGCTGATCAGGTGTCATCTCTTGAACATTCTTTCTCTTAAAGTAAGTTTAAATGAAGTTGGGAGTAAATTTCTATTTCCTTTTGTTTACTCTACACTTAGCTGTCAATAGCTGTGTTTTTCTGAGTACATTTTCACCTACAGGTTACTTCCTCCTTTACCCTCCTGTCCATTGATCAGACTCAATCCTCATTGTTAACTTTTGTGGGAATGTGCTGTGCTTGATTTTTTTTTCTGTCTTTGCTGATTTAGCTTGAATGCACCAGCAACAGCAGACATATTCAGCTTCTTTTGTCTTTTTTAGTGGCTTTTCCTAGAGTAAGTTGGATTTACCTGCACTAAATTTTTTCATGTCATGGGTGGCCTCATATATTGGAGGGCAGAAAATGGAGCAGCTGAAGGGAGGAGAAGGGAGGATAATGACTCTATTTTCTGTGGAAAGAGATGAGATCATTTTTTAAAGATGTCATTTTCTTTTAGATGCAGAAGGTTGTTAGACTCCCCTTTATGTCCTTTTATCATCCAAGGTCAAAGAAGTGGTAGGAAGAAGTTCCTTCCAAGGATGATAGTGAAACCTGAGCTGTCGGGCATCATTTAGGCATAAAGATCATGAAGTACTTTGCTAACCACTAGTGTAACTAAAATGTCCGGGGGCTGGATCATGATAAACATCCTACTGTGGCAGCTCAATACATCAGCTTTAGATGTAGCAGTAAAAAATAGCATTTGTAGAAACACTGTCATTATCTAGTATGTCTAGTGTTGAGCACACTTCTCCAGTGTATCAATAATAATGGTCAGCCAGAATTCTGTGTTTATGTACAAGTGTATATGTGTGTCTTGTGTATGGGCATGTGTTAACACATAATCCTCTGAGATAATTCCTGAGGCTCAGGAATTATCTCCATAATCGCAATAAAGTTATTTAGAAAATATTCTTAAGGACTTGCTATTTTGTTTGCTGGTTAACTGATTTTTCAGCTGAGATTTGTCTCATAATTTAATTGTTCTTAGGGCAAATTTCTAACTTTCATTACTTGCTGTGTTTAAAGCTGTCATAATTGTGCCTTTTCCTATAAGTAGTTAACCACACCCAAATTCATGTCACTACAAAGCGATGATCAAGTTTGGAGGACATACAGGAAGCTTTTACTGCCTAAAGAACTAACACATCTAATTTTCCCTACTCTGTATGACAATGACACGTGTAAATTTTTTGTATTCAATCTATAATGACCTCTACTACTGCCTTAATTCAGTAAACTGTGTTATACAAATAATAATCAGTAATAATCTGACAGATAAAATATGCTTTAGGTAATGAAGAGCTTTAAAATGCATGAATTTTAAACAGCAGGATATAGATGTATACGGAAAAACAGGCAAACAGCTCGTTGATCCTGTCTTTTCTTTCTCCTTTTTTGTATCTCAAAATCTTTTCACTGATGGTTTCCAGTGAGTTTTCTACTAGAAAAATCTGCAAAATGTTCATGTCATTTATGACTATACGTCATAATAGGATATTAAGCGGGTTTTTTGTGAATATATTTTCCCCACCTCCAAATTTAGTTCTTAACACTTCATGAGGATTAAAACACATTTCAACTTAAAAAAAATAATGTGTAAATGACATCAGATTCCATGCTTCACAAGTGCAGGAAAGATCATGAACGTAAGAATGGTCATCCCTTTTCAATGGTATAAAAATAATCAACATAGATAACTTTGAATGCTATGTAAATTTTAAAAAAGAACTGAAATTGCAATATAAACAACAATAATAAACATATCTGCTTCTGCCAACATACTGTCAGCTGATGCAGACTGTATAGCACCATAATTATCAGAGTTGACACATGTTAAATGATTATAAATTAATAGTTTTTAGAATTAATTCCTATGTTATAGATCTCCACTAGGTAAATACATACTAGCAGGGAACAAAGGACATTCAAACAATGTAAAATTATGAAACTAATCTATAAAAAGGTATACTTCAAAAGATATAAATTATGAGATGATTTTTCATATGATTAAAGATGAATTTATTCACCTAAGTACTTGAGTGGGTGAACTTTATTATATGCAGTTATTACTAGTGCCTGTGTGACAGATTTGGTCAGCTTTACTGTAAGTACTTTAACAGTAAGTTCAGCCCCAGGAAAGGTTACACAATTGAAAATCAGATTTATCACAGGTTATGTGATTGGTTCCAAGAACTAAAAAGTAAATTGGAAGGATCTTTGCTCTTATAAATTTACATGTATTAAATATAGACAGTATGTTATTTTGTACACGACTCCAGCCTTGTAAATACTTCAAAGGTTTTTCTTCCAAATGCCTCACTTTCTTCACTTTTAATTTTAAAAATAGGAGTATAATACTTCAGCATGTGTTAACAGAAATTTTCATAAATCAGAAATTGCTATAGATCCTTTCTTGTGATATCAAAGACATATTTTCCTCATTGGAATATGTCTTATTCTTTGCAGTAGGCTATTGTATTGTTTTCGTTATTTTGTGCAGGCTGTGTGTTTGGCAATATATGTATAGTCTGCTGCTTTGCACAGTGTTTTTCAGGTAACAAAATTTCATTTTGCATAAGTAAGTTGTGATTTTTGATACATAGGATGGTTTGTGTTTACTAATGTTTGGCCAGTTCTAGAAACACAGATAAATTCAAGTTTGTCCCTAAGAAAATGAAAGCAATGTAATCCAGAACTAAGAGGAAGGCCTTTTTTAGTGTTTCAAAATCACATTTTTTGTGGGCAATTGTCTTTTTCTATATGACACCAAAACATCTGGATGAAAAGTGAATATTGTAATCTCTCATGTAAATGTTTCTAAATAACCAGATGCTTTGCATTTGTTAGAAAACAATTTCAAATGAGTGAATGAAATGCCCAGTGCTATAGTTACCTGATGAGAATGTCCCATCCATTAGTTTAGGGATGCAGACAGAAGAGACCTTGAGACTTCCTTAAGGAATTAAATAGACAGCTAATACCTATGATTATGTGATTCTACAAATCATAGTGGAGATCAAAGTTATTAGATTCATTTAAATAATAGTTTCAAAGTTTCATATGGCAGCACATGCCTCTATTCATAGATCTTAAGGAGCAGAGGGGAAGAACATTGTGACTTCAAAAAAATGTTGGGCTATAGAATACTGTAGAAAAATTTTAATCCAGGAACATGGTTGCTCTGGTAAGTATCACATCCAAAGACCATCTATATCTATGTGATTTAGCTAGAATGCAAACATGTTCTGAAATACAAAAATATTCTTAGTACACACATTTACTTTCTAATAATGAGGGTAATACTAGTTTGTAGAAGTATGCAGCCATATTTGAAAGTGACTTGTAATTCATGGGTTGACAAAGTAATGAATCATAGAAAAAATTGACCGAACGAATCAGAGATAGGATATACCCAACTCATGTGAGAATAGCACAGGAAAGAGAGGCTGATTAAGAGAAATAAGAGAGAAAAATAGGTGGTGGCATGGTGATTTTGTGTGTGTGTGTGTGTGTGTGTGTGTGTGTGTGTATGTGTGTGTGTGTGTGTGATACTGGGACAGTTTTACAGAGACAAGTTGCAAAGAGAACAAGCTAGACATGTGTGAAGATAGAACGAACCAGAGGATGAGAAAGAATAAAACATATTGTAAAAGTTAAAGGATAAGCAGTGCAATTCAGTCAGAAGCTGAGAGAAGCCAGACTGAATCAGTCAGACAGGATGATTAGATTGTATGGTGGGTAGAAGCATCTAGGTCTAGTCCTAGAGACAGTTATAACACATAAAAAACTGTTCTTATCTCAACCCAGGATATTGGGTATAAACCTCATCTCACTCCATCACCCGATGAAATAAAAGCATCATTTACAGAGTAGGACACTCCCTGTCTCAAAGACTGGGCTGTATGCAGAGCACAGAAACTGACTACTTGCCTTATATACTGAATGTCTTTTGTTGAAATCCAAATACTGAAGAGAAAAAGAGAATTAAAAGACTTCCAAGTATAATTATCTACCTCAAAAATTAGTTTTTGTATTGCTGGAGACAGTGAGAAAGCATTTATTATAAAGGTTTGGACAATTCACACATTCTTTTGTGAAACATTGAGTGTCTATTGCATGAATGGAATCAGAAAAGCAAGTTTATTCGGCTATCACATTAACTTACAAGCAATTCACATTCTTATGAATTATGTTGTAATGCTAACAGGTATTAACAGTAGATAAAAAAAACAACAACTGGTTGCAGTGCTCATGAAACAGTAACAGTGAAGCCCCTGACTGCCTGGAGATTCTGAAAAGGAATGATTGGTAAAAGAAGTTTGAGCAAAGAGAGGCAATCAGTGCAAAACCTTGAAGAAAAAAAGAAAGATCAAGTAGAAATGCTGAAAATATTTAAAGGTAAAAGAAAAAAGAAGCTCCAAGGAAAACAATATTGTTTTAAGATTTATTTTTGTTTGTATTTTTTAAATTATGCAAGTGTAGAATTTTGTGTACATGAGTACCTGGCCTATGGAGGCCAGAACTGCGCACCAAATCCCCTGGAGCGGGATCTACAGGTGGTGGTGAGCTGTCCCACATGCATGCTGGTAAACAAAGGTGGGTCCTCGGCAAGTGCAGAACACACTCTCAACAGCTGAACCATTTCTCTAGTTTTGGAAAGATAGAAATCTAATAACTATAAATAATGCTTGTTAACTTGCCTATGATGTGTTAGACTAGGACTACTATTTCCAGATAAACATAGAATATAAATAAGTAAAAAGGACTTTAAGAAGAAAGAGAAAATATATCCTATGGTGGCGAAGTATTTTCCTTAGTGATTTTCTGATTTACATGTGGCACCATCAAAGGGGTTAAATTTAAGCATCTATATAAGTATAAGCTGCTATGATTGGGTACAGTTGTGCAGAACTTGATTGTGAACCAGAGCACATGAAAGTATGTTGGCAAAGGCTACTAAATAAGGAAAGAATAGCCAAATAACCAAATAAATTAGTCTTTCTGTAATAGTCACCAAAATTTAAGTGGCACAAAAAGGTCTGTTAAGGAGCCAAGGAGAAAGTGTCAGTGAATAGCTTATTATGTATAGAGAGTGTACAACTTAGAATTGGGCCAGGAAACCCTATCCCCCCTTAGTGATATGAAATAAAGTCTTTGTTGCAGGTTTTGGATGATATGCAGTTACAATAACTGATGACGAAGCCTGTGACAGGCCTAGTTCCTGTTCACTTAATTGTTGGCCTAAAGTCATAAAGTGTGAGCAGGGTCAATACTTGCAAGGAAACCCATTACTTGAAGAAGAGACTCTGGCGTGAACAATAATCAAGTCGACATCTTGATCTTAGACCCTATAAGCCTCCAGAAATATGAGAAATAAATTTCTGTTGTTAACGCTCCTCAGTTTATGGTGTTTGGCAAAGATTTCCAGAGTGAACTAAAACAGCATCCATTTCCTTATCTCTAAAATAGATATAAAATCCTACCTTGAGGGATTGTAGGCAGCAGTATATAGGATGTATACTGAGCGCCTTATCAGCATTCAATAATAGCAAGTATTATTGCCATTCAGTACTTTTTTTTTTTTTTACTGTTATGGTAGCCCTTATCGTTCATTTCATTTAGACTTCTTGTTTGCTGTTTATATAACCAGCTGATGATCATTTACTTTAGTCTGTCCATTAATTTCTCATGATCCCTTAAATATTGACTGTATACATAGATGTGTATTACCTTGATCTGTGAGATTGATTTATTATTTGTTTTTGTTTCCTACATGGCTTCTGTCTTATCATTAACAAATCCTTGTTTTACTAGTGTTCCAGTTGTTCTTATTTGCTGACAGTGACATGGCTAATGACTTAAGCATTAGTAACAATCTAGAAAATGTTCTTAAAATAAGCAGTACTTTTAAAATGCCCTTGATATAATAGGAAAAATCATCATATGTTGTTATTTCAATTCTGATTCTATATTGGGTTTCCCTTTTGTTATTTTGCTATTCTTCTTTTAGAAATCTTTAAGAACTCTATCATTTGTTCTCTGAATCAAACAAAATATTATGAAGCATTATTACTACTCTTTTGGGTTACACACCATTTGAGAGAAAAATCTTATGAAAGTTCCAGAGATCTGTATTAACACTAGTCCCAAGTGGACTATGCACTTCCACAAATAATTAGTATGTAATGTAAAAGAGACTTTTGAGTTTTTAAAATCATATTTCCACTGCAGGTTATGAACCACAATGTTATCTTTATACACCATCCAACCTCCTTTAAAATGCTTATATGAAACATTCATGGTTTTAAAATCAACTTATACATTGTCTACACCAGGGAAACAGTTGTAAATGACAGATTGAGAAGGAGACAGGAAATTGCATGATGTTAATTGATCCACTAATTCAAAATCGTTATGCTGAAATGATTTCTTCATCTTTAATGCTGAGGGAAAAAAGGACTTTGCCCTTTACACGTTGTTCATGTTGGACAGAGATATGCCACATTAAGGTATTTGTCAAACTAAAGTTAATAAGTAATTGAGCTTGGTAGCACTGCTGCTCAAGTCACATTTCACTCTCTGTGGAACCTGTCTTATTTCTTACTGATTCTAACTAATTTCATTAGAGTGAACCTGCCCTTGGCATTTCTGTAGCAACATGATTGAACTAAGAATCATTATTTGATTGTTTCTTTATTAGTTTGTTTCTTTGTTAATTCATATAACACTCACATACACACTACAATATGTATTCGCATGTTTGTATAATTGTATCTTTCAATATGGGACCTCCAAACACCGTAGTGTAATAATTCCATCATCATATTCATTGTGACATAAAATTGACATCAAAATGGGTCCCTTTTGGACTTGTATTTTTATGCATATTCTCATTCTATTCTCTCATTATAATGTCATCATAACTAGGTCCCTGCAGACTTTCATTGAGGTTATTATGAACCAGTTAACATCATGGCAACTACAGATTAAATTGCAGAGAAAATCAGCATTGTAAAAGAAACTTAAAATTCTGACAAGTAATTACTGCCTATGTTTGGTAAATTTTTTGTTGAAACAACTTTCTCTTAATTCAAAATGCCCCCAAAGACAGCATTCTACAGTAAACTATATAGCATATATAACTACCTGGCAATGGAAAAAATGGGACTTTTTCCTTCAGTGAACTAATTTTCAGTTGCACTTTGGCAAACCACCCCAAAGTATGGCTCTTGCTTTAATAACTGGAAAGTAATCTGACATTTTAAATTTTATGTTAATCTTTCCAACAGCTGTTTACCAATGAGAAAAGAGAGGAAGCAGTAAAGTCATGGTCCTACTTGGTATTACCAACACATAGCAGGCAACTTCAAGCAAGATTTTCTGGCATAATAACCTTTCACACCATTTTACAATGGATAGTGTCAATGATGTTTTGCTAGAAGCAAACAGATAACATCTTCTTTACTTGTGCAAATAATTACTACCATAGAGTTTATGCCAATAAAAGGTGCAAAATATTATATGTAATTAGTGGATACTAAAAGATATAGCCTCATCTTTGCTCAGGAAAACTGTAACTGTGGAGAAAAGAACTTATGCTTTAACAGTCCAATGTCAATAGACAGACACTCCACAGAAAACTGGATGGAGGCACAAGGACACCTACCCTTTTTAAAAATTTTAATCCATAATTGCTCCTGTCCAAAGGAAATACAGGGACAAAGAGTGGACAGAGACTAAAGGAAAGGTCATCCAGAGACTGCCCCAACTAAGGATCCAGCCAATCTGCAGTCTCTAATGTTGATGCCAAGAAGTGCTTGCTGACAGGAGTCTGGTATAGCTGTCTCCTGAGAGGCTTTGCCAGAGCCTGTCCAATACAGATATGGATGCTTGCAGCCAACCATTGGACTGATCACAGGGATCCCAATAGAGGGATTAGGTGAAGGACTAAAAGAGCTGAAGGAGCCTTATGCACATCAATGGGAAGGGAGGCCCTGGGTCCTATGAAAGCTTGATGCCTCAGTGGAGGGGAATGTCAGGGAGGGGAGTTGGGAGTGGTTGGGTGGGTGGAGGAGCACCCTCATTGAAGCAGGGAGAAGGGATTGGGATAAGGGTTTACTGAGGGAAAAAAAGGGAGGGGTAATAACATTTGAAATGCAAATAAATAAAATAGCCAATAAAAATTAAAAAAAGAGTGTCAGTACTAAAACAAATGTTTAGAAGGATGAAGAAAATAAATTCTTCCTAGTGTGTCTATACCAAATCAAAATAAAGATGGTTCTTTAAAACAATTACATGAGTTTTCTTGCAGTTGTTTCAGTTACAAGTTTCACACAGATTCATTATGCTTAATCTCAGGAGAGCATTCATTTCTGGGACTCCAGTAGATAATCTGCTTACTTCTATTTTTTAAATTTTATATTTTATTTAAATATTTTATTAATCATGTTAATAAATTAACATATTAGTCATGAATAATAATGAGTTTCAGTTTTACATTTTATAAACTTATATAATGCATTTTTATCATACTACACCCATCATACTATACTCTTCCCAGTTATACACTTAATTTTTTTAATTGAAAATAGTTTATTTCTCACACAATATGCCTCTCAGTTTCTCTCTAGCTCTCTTCTAATCTGGATCCACTCCCTTTCTGCCTGTCAGTGGAAAACAAATAGACTTCTAAAGAATAATAATAAAATAAAAATATAGTGTGAGAAAACAAAAACTATCACATCAAGTTTGGACAAAAGAAGTACAGAGAAGGAAAAGAGCCTGAGAAGGTACAAGAAACTGAGATCTACCCATTTGTACACTCAGGAATTCCCATAAAAACAGTAAATTGGAAGTCATAATATATAGGCAGAGGACTTGGTGCAGACTCACTCAGGGTCTGTGCATTTTGCTTCTGTATCTGTGAGTTCATATGAGCTATCCTCATGCTTATTTAGCGGGCCTTGTTTTCCTGGTGTCTTCCATCTTTTCTGGCTCTTACATTCTTTCTGCCTCCTTTTTCACAGTGTTCTTTTTTGATTTGGGGTAAACTAGCAAACATCAATAGGACTGTTTATAGGAACATGGATATGAATCATTTACATTATGTGCTCCTTGCCGTTCATTGCCTAAAACAATGAAGAAAATGACTCTCCCTTTATAACAATATAACAATGAAGAAAGAAAATGACTCCCTCACCCATCAACTATTATATTAATTTATAATATTTTGGAGAATACAAGGACACATGAGTCCCTTCTTTGTCAAAGGGAAGATTTTGACTAGCCAAGTCTTAGGGAATTTTGTGTGTAGATAACCATAACTGTTATGAGTTCAAGTGTGTAACCTCCATGTTGTGTCTAGAAGATAGTGTTCCAAACTATGATTCTTCTTCCACTGCATCTCACATTGCCTTATTCTCTTCCAGGATGTAGACCACAAGCTTTGGAGAGGGTGTTGTAGATGAGTTTTTCAACTTCTAGAAGCTTACAGTTTTTCTGTGTTCCAAGCCATCAATATTGTAATTTCATGGATTTCACTCACAATCTAATCTTTCTATGCATGACCCTCTGTTTACCTCTTAATTAATTATCCATTTAAAATTTGTTAAAGTTTTCTGTTTTAAAGTCAGCCGACTAATGATTTTAAGTGCATTGCAACTAAAATTTCTCTCTGTTATTTTAACTGATTTAATAGCAAATTCTAGAGAACAGAAAGTGGAAGAGTAGGAGTCTTTCTTCTATGTACCCTATCAACTACACATTAAGATACTGGAGAAGACTGTAGTATGTATCTGAAGTAGTTAAAGATGGAACAGAGCTTTGAAAGGAAGTTAGTTTGAGAATGAACTTCATGTTGGACTTTTCTAGGGCATTCTTTCTAAGCAAATAATGTTAATATATACAGACTTTGGAGCTAGATAAATACAGTCTCCAGTTCTATGTCTAACATTAGTAACTGCGATTTTCCAAAATTCACAGAACTGCTCTCTGCTTCAGTTGCTTACCCATAAAAAAAATCATAAACTTGCTACCCAATTTACCGAATCATCATGAAAGTTAAATTATCTCTGATTTCTCATCTACAATGTAAAGAAGTTAAAATCACCATTCAAACTCAAAAATAAAAGAAAACAATACAAAAATAACCATTATGAAAACTGAACAGGTTAACTCAGCTCCAAAAGTAAGATGAAAAGGCTAAGCTTTATCCCTGAAGTTGAGACAGAAAAACAATTACAGAGAATGGCATATTATCTGAGCCAAAACCTACTAGCAAAATGTTCTATGAAAATCAGTGCTAAGGTAAGAAAAACTGGTTTATGATTGACAATTAAAACAGAATGTGGGGGCTAAAACAGAATGTTCCTCATAGCTCACATACTTGAATCCTTGGTCCCTAGTTGTTTGACGCTTTGGGAAGACTGGGATATATGGCCTTGTTGAAGGACATGTATCATGAGGCATGGGCTTTTAAATTTCAAAAGCCCTAGTCTGGCCCAGTTTCTCTCTCACTGTTTCTCTGTCTCTTTCTGTCTCTCTCTTTCTCTATGTCTATCTCTATCTATCTCTCTCTCTCTCCCTTTCTCTCTCCCTTCCTCTACTGCTCTTATCTGCACGAGCTTCATATCTGCATGTCTGTTGCAATGCTCCACACCATGATGGTCATGAATTCACCATCAAAAACAGTAAGCAAGGATCCAATTAAATGTTTTCCTTTATAAACTCTCTCAGTCATGGTGTTATTTCACAGTAAGTTCCTTCAGGTGAAAACACGGAAGTTCAACATGGTCGACTCTAACAGATGAAAGTAGTAGGAAGAGAGCTTCCTAATGATAATCTAAAATCTTATTGAATTGTTCCTTGAGAATTTCAACCAAATTCTCACAGAAAATGTTAACTAAAAATCATCTTATACTTCTAGAGGAAGAAATAAAGAAATTAATAATTTTTAAATATGCAAGGACATTATACTTCTTAATATGGTCTATAATCAAGGGGAGAAATCTGGTTTTGCTAGAGCTTAATCTATCTTGGCTTTATCATAACCTATGTTGTGTGGTAAAATGAAATTACTCAAGTCTATTTTATTCTAGTCAATATGCTTTGCCAAAAATTGAGGATATATCTAACTGAAAAGTACTTATGAATTTTATAGTTCAACCATACAAGATCACTAAAATATCGAAGCATAATAATAAAAATATGGAGCATTTACTTGCATAGATTACAACTTCATCAACAGCCCACTCATTGTTATTCCTTTTGTCTGCTCATGTAGAAAAATCATGAGGTATCAAGACACAAACACATATGTTATAAAAGGAAGAATACATATATTAAAAGAAGAAGAAATGAAGCCATATTTAAGATAGAGCAGGGTGGTTAAACTGTGAGGTAAAAGTTTTACATGATACATACTGTAATAGAGAAAGCAGTTTGCAATCACAGATTAACAATATCAGCAGAAATACAGACATCTTAAACATGAATTAAGAATGTCTCTGATAGACTGATCAGTAGAACTAATATGACTGAGGAAATCTCTTTGAGCCTCATGATATGTCTCTAAGATTCCCAAAACAGTAATGCAGAGAGAAAAAAATACAAACAAAAAACAACCAAGATCAAACCGTGTAGTGTATTTGTATTGTCCACACTAGACAGAGAAAAAAAAATAGAAGAAATATTGGAAGCAATAACAGTAAAGTGCCAGGGGCCAGCCTCAGCAGTTCTTATTTCTTGTTTCTTTCTTCTTGAGGAAGTGAAGGGGGAAGAGCTTCAGTTGGCGGGGATAAGACTTGGTCTTAGGAGACATTTAGGATTTCTATATAATAATAAAATGTTTATCTGTCTTAACTCTAAGTCATATTGCTTGAGTAGCTGACCTGCCTTCTGAGTTCATCTGAGGTTTGAAATTGTTTAGCATCTCATCCTAAAACAGCAAGAGATTAAGGAAAAGAATTTACTGCTAGTACTCTTTTCTTCTGTGAGTCTGTCAGAAGCTTCTCTGGCTAATCTGGTTAACCAGAGAGGAAGAAAAGGAAAAATGTTATGATGCTGTATACAGACAAATATGCACAGACACAATGTACATTCAAACATTCATACTCCCACATGCTGGCCCTGCCCGACTGTTAAAATCAACTGCACAATTATTCATGCATGCTTACATACATACAAAGCATATACCTACACACAAACATATAGACAAACAAACATATACATTCGGATGGATGGATGGATGAGTGGATGAGTCAAAGCTCCCCTAGGCAAACCATTCAATTAACAACTTTATTTCTTTTCTCTTGTCTTTTTATAACTTCTTAGGCAAAATGTTCTTCAGAAAATTACCTCAGAGATAAAATGAGAGTTACAGAAGGATGTTGATATGTCTGCAGAGATCTGCTCAAAATGGAGGGCTATTGCCTAGTGATTGTAATATATGTTTAATAGTAACAGAAAAAGCATATTAATAGTGGGAATCTTTCCTAAAGTGAGTTTTTCATGGGCCTTGCCTACTGAAGCAAAGTCTTCATAGATTTTAGTCCAAGATTGAAACATCTCAAGAACATCACATGCTAGCTTTTAGCTTCTTTTTGTGATGACTTCTGACAGTAATGAATTTCTCCATATTAATATAAAATGTCATACTAAACATTCCAGAAGGTCAGTGTTTTCAAGATAATAAATTATCCCCCAAATTACTCTACAAATATCATATGCAAAGTTTAGAAGATTAAAAAATGAATTAAAGGATTGTAGCAAATGCATTTTATATAAAAAAATTTCAGGACCTCTGTTTTAAACATTAGTAAGTCTAGTATGCAGAAAATTCCTGATAATATTGTAAATCCAAACACTAATATCAGAAGGAGAACACAGGTTTAATTACAGATTCTATGGTCATTGAATGGATAATAAAGAATATGATGAGCTGCTCCATAGATATGTGTTTGATAGGTGAATCTCCTTAGAAGATACAGTCTGTCATAATTGACACAAGATGTATACAATGGTAAGAGTTTCATTAAATATATTAAATCAATTATGAACAGCATCATTCTTATGGACTTATTGAAAATTGCTACTAAATATATGATGAAGAAATTAGAGCAATTTATTACAACTCTTTCAAAGATAGAGGAGATATTCCTACCTAATTCTATGATGACAAATGTCAAAATCAGGTAGTGATATTAGACAAAAATAAAATTACAAATCAAAGTTTCTGATAAATATAGATGGAAAACACAATATAATTTATATTAACATACCAAAGAAAGAGGTAAAATGCATCAAAATAATTAAATATTTTAAATAATACTACTGTGATAAAAAGAATACAAATGAATCCATAGACCCAGAGATGCTAAATTCCAAGGAATGCCCAAGGGAAGATGTTTGAATCTCATTCCGAAAGGGAATAAAATAGTCATCAAAGGTGTATAGGTAGAGGGAACTGAGGTAGGTGAAAGGTGTGAGGGAAGGAAAAGGGAGGGGAATAAGGTGGGTCTCAGATGTAGGGAGAATTGAGGAGAAAGCTCCAGATTTAAAAGAAATAGGTAGCAAGCTTGGGAGATGGCACTTCAGAATAAAATGGAAGGGGAGATAATGGAAGGCTTGTGTGACAGGGCACTGGAAGGAGATGGGGGTCTGTGGTTGGGATATAAAATGAATAAATAAACAAACAAATAAATAATAAATGCACAATTAACGAATCTAAAAATACAAACAAGCTAAACACAAAATAATACAAATTTGTGTATATAGCATTCCTAAACTTAAGAATAAGTGCTCAAAAAAGAGAGTATCTCTAGAGACCTGGGATGGCGAAGGCTGCAGGGAGAGTATAACAGTGACTGTAGCTGAGAGTTCCAGCAATGGAGGAGATAAACTCTGAAGTGGTTACCTCCTGTAGCCAGGCAGGACTCACAGTGGAGGAATAAGGACACCAATCCATCCACAAAACCTTCAACCTAAAATATGTCCTGCCTACTAGAAATTCGGGGGCAAAAATGGATCAGAGACTGAAGCAGAGACTGAGAAAATGGCCAACCAATGATTGGCCCAAATTGAGACCCATCCCATGGACAAGAAATAATCCTTGGCACTATTAATGATACTGTTATTCTTGCAAAATAGGAGCCTATCCTAACTGTCAACTGTGATGCTCCACCATGTAGCCAATTGAAACAGAGGCAGAGACCCAGTGCTAATTGTTGGATGGAGCTCAGTGATTCTTGTGGAAAAAAATGGGTGTAGATTAAGGGAAGTAAAAGAGAGGACTCCATAAGAAGATCAACAGAGTTAACTAATCTGGGCCCTTATTGGGATCTCAGAGACTGAACCACCAACCAAAGTGCATGTATGAACTGGACCTACACACTTGGCACATGTTTTTTTAATTTTGAAACTTGGTCTTTATACATGTCCCCCAACAACTGGAGGAGGTGTTGTCCTTAACACTAGTGCCAGCCTGTGGATCCTGTTCTCCTAACTGCTTGTCTGGACTCAGTGGGAGAGGATGTGCCTAGTACTGCAGTGACTTGAGGTGCCAGGGTAGGTTGGTAGCTGAGGGAGCATCTCTAACTTCTCAGAGGAAAAGGGAGGGGAGGAAAAGGGAGGGGGCTGTATGAGGCAGGGACTAAGGGTAGAGGTTGTTTAAGTACAGTCCTAAATGTATAAGTGCTCAAAAAAAAAGAGTATCAAAATACATGAAGCCACAACTGCTACAAATGCAAGAGAAATAAATAAATTCAATACTCTAGGTAGAAGAGTCAATATTAACATTTCAATTATTTTCAAATTGATTTATAAACTTATTTCAGTCTCTCTCAATTCTCAGTAAGTTATATTCTGGATATTACCTCATAGCTTTAATGCTTTCATGGCCCCAAATAGCCAATGTAATATTGAAGGTAAAGAATGAAGTCGGACAGAAACAACACTTAATTTTACATCTCCATTTATATACATTATTTGATTAAGTGTAATATTGGCAGAAGCATAGAAAAAATAGATCAATGAAAAAGAGTCTCAAAACTAGTGCTGTAAACATTGTAAACTGATCTTTGACAAATAAAAAATAAATAAATAAATTAAAATGAAGAAAAGTTGATAATTTTCAGTCAACAAAGCCAGAAAATTTGGAGAGCCACATGCAACACAAAAGGAATTTCTATATAAACCTTCTACCCTGCATGAGTTTTAAGTGAAGCTGGAATGTATAATTAAATGTACAATAGAAAGCCTGGGTGATCTCCAGTATTAATATGATTTTACAGAGGAGAGAATCTTTCTCTGTAGTTCAGGCTTGTTTAAAATTTACAGTGTATGCTAGTGTGCTCTAATACTCAGGATAATCTTCCTGCCTCAACTTTCCAGATTCTAGGATTTCATTTGGGTAAAACCATATCTAGTTAAAGTTTTTTATGTATGAAAATCACAGTTGAAGCCCTTGGGGTAAATATTGATAAGTAGAATTAAAATTAGTTTAATGAGCACTAATTTTAATTAAAATATTCTGTTTTGTGAGGCAACTCATTGAAAAAGTGCAAGAACAAGATTAAAATTTCTATGAACTGTCACAAAGTATATATTTTCTTTTAAATTATTTTTATTTTAAACTCTTTTTTTTTGCATTATGGCTATTCTCTTGGTGTGTTTATGAGACTCTTAACAGTGGGTACCTCTGACTATTTTGCCTGCATTTGAGATTGTTTTCCTATTATTGACTTAGCTTGTCTGTCCATCCTCAATAAGGCTTTCACCTTTTCTTATTGTATCTTGTTTTGTCTTGTTTGATTGTTGTCTCTTGGAGGCATACATTTGTTTGTAGAGAAAACAGAGGTGAAGTAGATCTGGGAGCTGGGAAGACTTGAGGAAGCAGACTTTTCAATCAGGATTTATTGTATGAAAGAAAAATGTATTTTCAGTTTAAAAAAATTATAAATATTTTCACAAATTGTAACATAATTCATATTTTCTTTAATTTAATTTTAAACTTTAGTACAAAACTGCATACAAAATCATGGACATATGCTTTTGTGATTTGGTGTATTATTTTTGTCCTTTATGGTTTGTTTGTATTGATTTATGTATTATTATTATTACTATTTTCCCTAGAGAGAAATGAAAAGGAAGCATGATGTTGAATGGGTAGGTAGCTGAGAAAGATCTAGAGGGGTAGTTGGGAGAGTAAAGATATGGACAAAATATTTTGTATAATTTTTCAAAGCTAAGAGATTGTTTATAATTCATTGAAAAAAATCATAAAACAAAGTTAACCAGACACAAAGATCATAGAGCTGAGTGACCTTCTTTACATTTAAAGTTAAATACTTCTTTTTCTCATGAACTCTTAGCTGAGATGTACAAAGAACTCTTAAAATTCAACAATGAATATAAGAAACACTATAGCCAAGCTTTGCAACCTCCTCCTACGTAGTTTCAGCTTTCAACCTGACAAACAGTCCAGGAGTTATCTGAGGAAATCACAATTGAAGTTTGCCTCCATGAAATTGTCCTATGGCTAAGTCCATGTAGTTTATTTTTCAATGTTAATTGATACAGTTGGGGACAGCACATTTCCTGATGGGTACTGTACTTAGGCATGTGATCATTGTCTATATAAGCAAGGTAGATGTACAGAAGCTACAAAGTGAGCCAATATGTAGTGTTTCCTTATGGTTTATGCTTCAGTTCCTGGGTTGACCTCACTCAATAATGGATTGTGACCAAGTATATAAGATGCAATAAACAAATTAGTTCCAAAGGGATCAGGGGACTAGATTTTAAATCAGTTAAATATGAAAGTAGATAAAAAGAGAACAAGTAATAATAGGAAAAGATAATATTGTGCATCATTAGAAATTAAAATAATACAATTTGAAATATATCATCACATTATAAAAATCAAAACCTAAAGTACTGTTAAATGATACTGCTATTGAGCATGAGTAGAAAAAAGAACGTTTATTTATTCCAAGGGGAAACGGTTGCTGTGGAAGGCAATTTGGTAGCATTTTAAAAGTTTGTCATTACTCATAACATATGCTCCATCAATTTTTAATCTTGACACTAGCTCACACAAGTTGAAATCATATGTTCATATGAAAACAAACAAGAATGTGTATAGTGTATTCTTTGAAAACTACAACTCAAAATTAACTGAGTTGTTATTCGGTAGTTAAACGGGAAATAAAAACATTGATAGATTCATAACTTGGAATATTATTAAATGCTGAAAAAGAAATATATTAACAGCCCAAAAAAAGACAAATATATTACCAAGTGATAGATAACATTCTATAGATTTTATATACAACATGATTAGACAAAAGCATGAGGTTATTAGTATCTGCCAGGGGATGAGGAGAAAGCACAAAGTGAGAATGTTTTGTCACAAACAGTGTATAATACTGCAAATTAAGTTACACATCATTATAGACTTCTTCCAAACCCTAGAACATGGAATATCAATAGTAAACTGCAACCTAAATTATAGATTTGGGTTGGCAATACTTTTGTGTCAATGTAAGTTGATTGATTATAACAATGTATGGTAGACCTACAGGGTTTGTTTGTTCATTTCTTTGTGAGTCAGTTATTTCTATCTATCCAGTTTCTGAGGCAAGGTCTCTTTTTTTTTCCTCACTGTATACCCTGGGATATCTGACTAGCAATTTTCTGACCAATATCTGCCTTCTCTCTCCCCTTTAGCAGTGCTGGGATTAGAAATGGCTGCTACTGCATTTGGTATTTTAAGTGGGTTCTGTAAATTAAACTCAAGTAGACAGGTTTCTGCAGTTAGAGTTTTTCCTCCCTGATCAGCTTCCTCAGTCTGTTGCAGTGTTTTGATAACAGGAAAACTGAGTATATGCATGCACGGATCTTGTGGAAAATTTATCGAAAGTATATTTGTATTGATGTGAGCCTTAAATGTCCTTAAAATTGTCATCTATTCTACTTGGTTTCAATTGCTATAATTAAATAGCTTTTGGATGTTCCAGTCTATGATTATGTGGCACCAAAATCTGAGCCTCCAAAAATGTAATACATTGTCATGTCATGGGCATATTGAGGTAAGCAAACCATTTACCTCAGATCTGAGTATCCAAGAAAATTGAGGCAAGTATGAGGATCTCTGTCCTACTAGGCTCCCTTTCTCAAGTCTTTCACCTTCACCATTAGTTGATCCTTCAGCACAGGGACTTCTGGGGGAAATTTAACATATGGTCTGGAAAACAATAGGTACTTTTTCACAGTTTCTTTTTTCTTCCATTGTCAATTTTCTTGACATCTTCTGCACAAATTAAATCAATAGTAAAATTCACTTGCTGTACTTTTCAGGCTGATAAAGAAAATCTGAATAATGGAAAATGCTGGTTAGATGTTGTTTTTCTAGAATTCTATGATCATTCCCCCCTCCAAATAGTTCCATGTCAATTTTTTTAATTTATTTATTCATTCATTTATTTGTTTGTTTGTTTGTTTATTTTTTTATTCACTTTACATCCTGTTCACTGCCTCCTCCTGGTCACTCCTTCCTACAGTCCTTCCCATATTCCCCATCCTATTCTCTTCTGAGTGGTAGGAGGACTGGCTGGATATTCACCCATACTGGCACATTAAGTTTATGCAGGCTAGGCATATTCTCTCTCACTGAGGCCAGATAAGGCAGCCCAGCTAGATGAACATATCCGACAGATGGGAAACAGCTTTTGCTTTGCTCCACTTGTTCAAGATGCACATGAAGACCAACCTGCACATCTGCTACATATGAGCAGGGAGGCCTAGGTCCAGCCTGTATGTTTTTTGGTTGGTGGTTCAGTCTCTGAAAGCCACAAGGGTGCAGATAAGTTGAGTCTGTTGGTCTTCCTGAAGAGTTCCTATCTTCTTTGGATCTGAAATCCTTTGCCCAAGTCTTCCATAAGAGTCCCCAATCTCGATCTACTGTTTGGTTGTGGGTGTCTGCATTCTTCTGAATCACCTGCTGAGTGGAGCCTCTCAGAGGACAGCCAAGCTAGACTCCTGTCTGCAAGCATAACAGAGTATCATTAATAGTGTCAGGGATAGATGTGCCCATGAAAAGGGTCTCTAGTTGGGCCAGTTATTGTTTAGCCATTCCCTCAGTCTCTGATCCATACCCAGTGCCTGCATTTCCTGTAGACAGGATAAATTTGGTGTTGGAGGTTTTGTGGATGGATTGGTGTTTGTATAGCTCCACTGAGACCTGTTTTCCATCCTTCAGTCAAAGAGTTTTTGTTTTCATTTGAAGCTATGGAAAAACAAAACAAAACAAAACAAAACAAAACAAACAACTTACTCCTCAGGAATTTTTCTCTTTTAGTGTAGGAATTAGACATTATTAAACACTCCATGTTTAATAGTGTTTATGAGCTATTTATGTTCTCAGTTATTTTCATTGTACTTACTTATATAAAGATAGTCTTTTTAACCTGATGGCTTGCAATCACATAAAGGGAGAACTACTCAACACTTTACCATAGATCCAGGTCAAATGTACAAATGTTAGAAAACAAGACAATATAGAGACTAAATGTATTTGTCTTTATAAACAGCTATGGACTTCCAATTCTAGCCAGTTTATTCCTATGTATGAAAAATATGTTTCATTTAAGTCTCAATGTTTTTGTGTATAAATGGGGAGAAACAAATAGTTATTTATATTTTTATTAAGAAGCTTCAGGTAGGTAAAGAACACAACACAACAATATTTACATTGAGTTGCTTTGAGAATGCAAATGCAAAGTCCATATCAGGCTATCAGGAAGGTCAATTTCTTGTGATTCTTTCAAGATTCCTTAGCCATTTCACTTTCTATACCCCTAAATCAGGTCCCAATGATGGCCTGTGTTTTCAAGTTGAAGCCTATCCAAGCCTCTGAGTAAATACCAACAAGAATGTATATGTGAAATTGTATCCTCAATTTTTTTCTTTTTTTTATATGTCATTTCCTTACCCCATGGACCTCCTATCTCATCTCCTTTCCTCCTGCCTCTATGAGGATGTGCCTCATCCTAACACTCACTCCCACCTCCCCACCCTTGAATTCCCCCACACTCTGTGTCCAGCCTTCATGAGACCAAGGATCTCCTCTCCCACCTATGCCCTACAAGGCCATCTACCCCTACATGTACAGATGAAGTCATGGGTCCCTCCCTATGTGCTCCCAGGCTGGTAGTTTAGACTCTGGGAGCTCTGGTTGGTTGGTATTGCTGCTTTCCTCATGGGGCCACAAACCCTTTTAGCTTCTTCAGTCTTCTCTCTAACTGCTCCATTGGGAACCCCTTGATCAGATCAATAATTTGCTGTGAGCATCCACATGTGAATATGTCAGACTCTTCCAGACCTCTAAGGAGACAGCCATGTCAGTCTCCTGTCAGCATGCACTTCCTGGCATCCATATCATTGTCTACATTTGGTGCCAGAACATTTGATGGATACCCATGTGGAATGGTCTCCAGACAGCCCCTTTTTCAGTTTCTGTCCCACGCTTTGTCTCCATATTTACTCAGTTGAGTATTTTGTTACTCCTTCTAAGAAGGACCAAAGCACCCACACTTTGGTCTTCCTTCTTCATGAGCTTCATGTGGTTAATGAGTTGGATCTTGGGTATTTCAAGCTTTTGGGATAATATCCAATTATCAGTGAGTGAATAGCATGTGTTTTCTTTTGTGATAGGATTACCTCACTCAAGATATTTTCTAGTTCCATCCTTTTGCCTAAGAATTTCTAGAATTCATTGTTTTTGATAGCTGAGTAATACTCCATTGTATAAATATACCACATGTTTTGTATCTAATCATTTGTTGAAGGACATCTGGGTTCTTTCCAGATTCTGGCTATTATAAATAAGGCTCCTATGAACATAGTAGAGCATAAGTCCTTGTTATATGTTGGAGCATCTTCTGGGTATATGCCCAGGAGTGGTATAGCTGGGTCCTCAGGTATTACTATGTTCAATTTTCTGAGGAACCACCAGACTGATTTCCAGAGTGGTTGCACCATCTTAAAATCCTACCAACAATGGAGGAGTGTTCTTCTTTCTCCACATCCTTGCTAGCATCTACTATCACCTGAGTTTTTGATCTTAGCCATTCCGACTGGTGTGAGGAGGAATCTCAGGGTTGTATTGATTTGCATTTCCCTGATGATTAAGGGTGTTGAACATTTCTTTAGGTGCTTCTAGGCCATTTGAGTTTCCTCAGTTGGGAATTCTTTGTTTATCTCTGTACCCCATTTTTAATAGGGTTATTTGGTTGTCTGGAGTATAATTTCTTGAGTTCTCTGTATATAGTGGATATTAGTCCTATATTGGATGTAGGATTGGTAATGATCTTTTCCCAATCTGTTGGTTGTCATTTTGTCCTATTGACCGCGTCCTTTACCTTAAAGAAGCTTTTCAATTTTAAGAGGTCCCATTTACAAATTCTTGTTCTTAGAGCATAAGCCATTGATGTTCTGTTCAGGAAATTTTCCCCTGTGCCTAGGTATTAGCGGGTCTTCCCCACCTTCTCTTCTATTAGTTTCAGTGTATCTGGTATTATGTGAAGGTCCTTTATCCACTTGGACTTGAGCTTTGTACAAGGAGATAACAATGGATCGATTTGCATTCTTCTCCATGCTGACCTCCAGTTGAACCTGCACCAATTGTTGAAAATGCTGTCCTTTTTACATTGGATAGTTTTAGCTCCTTTATCAAAGATCAGGTGACCATAAGTGTGTGGGTTCATTTCTGGCTCTTCAATTCTTTTTTTTTTTTCTTCATTTTTTTAAATTCTTTTTTTATTGGATATTTTAGTTACACTTCAGATGCCATCCCCTTTCCCCATTTCCCCTCCCTAGAAACCCCTATCCCGTGCCCCCTTTTCCATTTTGCTTTTATACAATTTTTTTAAATATTAATCAAAGGCTCTTTAAGTATAGTAATGCTCAATCAGAAGTGTAACCCAATACCCAACCTAGATATATAAACTTTGACTGGTGGAGACACGTGAACTTCTGCCTCCATGCCCCCTCTCTCTTTCTCTCTTTCTTTATCTCATCACCTAGCTTCTCCTCTACTTCATCTTCTCCTCTCCTTACTCCATCTTTTCTTCTCTGTGCTCCTTCCCCCTTAGCTCCTCCTACATATCACCCTTCCTATTAAAAGAAAACTTTTCTCTCAAAATACAATTAGAGTATAATTATTCCTATTTGTACCAGTGAGGTACAATATAGTCTTACTACCCAGTCCATCCTTTTGTTGACTAACCAGAACCTCTGTCGTCTCTCTTGACTAAAACACTTAGTTTTGAACCTGGCTTTTTTGTTGGCTTTAGAATGAATGTCAGCTGAAAACCATCCACTTAGATCTTTTCTCTCAAAGTAAATAACCAGGATTGGTTATGAGACTATAGGTCTTCAACTCCATCAAAAATCCAGAATGACTGAGTTAACTGAAGTTATGGGAAGCACTAAGCATAGCTTCTAAAACTTAGCCAATTTATAGAGACCGCTGAACACCTGGGCAGCCCCTACACTACCGAATGTTGGAGTATCAAATCTTCAGTCTTCTGTCCCAAACTCATCTGACAGACCTTAGTGCTGCAGAATTATTAAGGGCTGATTACTCTGTCTAAGCAGATATAATCAGTCGACTATTCTGCAAATGTGTCCTTTTCTGGACAGTAATTTGTTTGTAGATGGAGAGAGGCAATTCTTGCCTAGTGGCTGTCTCACCATGACTGGAGTAACTCCAGGGATGCTCAATTTCTTCTTAGAATCCAAGACAGGAAGGTGTCAGGAGCAGACAGGTCTGTAATCAAAATGAACATTAATATAGAAATATTTGTGACGTCAATTCTATGGATTTCTGATGTTTTGAAATCCAACTATCCATGTAAGGTAATCTGGACTGTTGTCTGTTAACTCCTTTCAGCTATTTCTAAATAAAATATAGAAAACACCCTAACAATAAACTCAAAGTCATAAATTTGCTATAGTCCTTTAACTCACAGGCTAACCATCCCAAATCAGTTAAAAAAGTTAAAGAAGGACTGGGTCTAAACCTTGTATTCCTAAATGTGTTACACAGGCACATTTCCCATGAGAATATCAATATTCATTTCACTTTTATATCAATAAGAAGCTCATACCAATGAAAACCTTAAATTTGAAATCCAAGTGAATTTTGTACCATTTAAGAAATTATAACTTCATCTTGATACTAATTATACAGATTTCTACCAATAGGTTATGGCTGTGCCATAAATCCTAGCTAATCCTCCCTGTTCCAACAAAACCACTACTTTTCCCCAGAAAGACAGCCCAATATTAACCACCTTAGTGCCCAAGCCCATGGAATAGGGGTGCTGACTCTTCTTTAACTTCTTCAAGCTAATTACGGGCATTGAGATATTAGAAGCTGGCTCTTCACTTCTATTCCACTGATCTTCCTGCCTGTCACTGTACCAATACCATGCTGTTTTTATCACTATTGATCTGTAGTACAGTTTGAGGTCAGGAATGGTGATTCCCACAGAAGTTCTTTTATTGTTGAGAATAGGTCTCACTGCCCTGGCTTTTTGTTGTTGTTGTTGTTGTTGTTGTTGTTATACCAATGAATTTGTAAATTGTTCTTTCTATCTCTATGACGAATTGATTTGGAATTTTGATGGGGATTGCATTGAATCAGTAGATTGCTTTTGGCAAGCTGGCCATTTTTACTATGTTTATCTTGCCCATCCACAAGCGTGAGAGATCTTTTCATCTTCTGAGATCTTCTTCTATTTCTTTATTAAGGGACTTGAAGTTCTCGTCATAAATATTTTTCACTTGCTTGGTTAGATTCACACCAAGGTATTTTATGTTATTTGTGACTATTGTGAAGAGTGTCATTTCCCTAATTTCTTTCTCATCCTGTTTATCTTTTGAGTAGAGGAAGGCTACTGATTTGTTTGAGTTGATTTTATATCCAGCCACTTTGCTGAAGTTGTTTATCAGGTTTAGGTGTTATCTGGTGGAAGTTTTATGGTCACTTAAGTATACTATCATATCATCTGCAAATAGTGAAATTTTGACTTCTTCCTTTCCTATTTGTATCCCTTTGACTTCCTTTTGTTGTCTAATTGCTCTGCCTAGGACTTCCAGAACTATATTGAATAGGTAGGGAGAGAGTGGGCAGCCTTTTCTAGTCCCTGATCTTAGTGGGATTGCTTCAAGTTTCTCTCCATTTAGTTTGATGTTGGCTACTGGTTTGCTGTATATTGCTTTTACTATGTTTAGGTATGGGCCTTGAATTCCTGATTTTTCAAGACTTTTTCCATGAAGGGATGTTGAATTTTGTCAAATGCTTTCTCAGCATCTAGTGAGATGATCATGTGTTTTTTCTTTGAGTTTGTTTATATAGTGGATTACATTGATGGATTTCCCAATATTTAACCATCTCTGCATTCATGGGATAAAGCCTACTTGATCATGATGAATGATTGTTTTGATGTGTTCTTGAATTTTGTTTGCAAGAATTTTATTGATTATTTTTGCATCGATATTTATAAAGGAGATTGGTCTGAAATTCTCTTTCTTTTTTGGGTCTTTGTAGGGTTTAGGTATGACTGTGATTCTAGCTTCATAGAACAAATTGGGTAGTGTTCCTTCTGATTTTATTTTGTGGAATAGCTTGAAGAGAATTGGTATTAGGTCTTCCTTGAAGGTCTAATAGAATTCTGTACTAAAACCATCTGGTTCTGGGCCTTTTTTTTGGTGAAAAAAATTTTAATGTGTGCCACTATTTCGTTAGGAATTATGGGACTGTTTAGATGGTTTATTTGCTCCTGATTTAATTTTGGTACCTGGTAGCTGTCTAGAAAATTGTCCATTTCATCCAGATTTCCCAGTTTTGTTGAGTATAGGCCTTTGTAGTAGAATCTGATGATTTTTTAAATTTTTCTCATTTTCCTTGTTATGTCTCCCTTTTCATTTCTAATTTTATTAATTTGGATACTATCTCTGTACCCTCTGGGTAGTCTGGCTAAGGATTTATCTGTCCAGTTGATTTTCTCAAAGAACCAGTTCCTGGTTTTGTTGATATTTGTATTGTTCTTCTTGTTTCTACTTAGTTGATTTCAGCCCTGAGTTTGATTATTTCCTGTTGTCTACTGTTCTTCGGTATATTTGCTTCTTTTTGTTCTAGAGCTTTCAGGTGTTGTTGTCAAGTTGTTAGTGTATGCTCTCTCCAGTTTTGTAGGCACATAAATCTATGAATTTTTCTCATAGCATTGCTTTCATAGAGTTCAACAATTTTGGTATGATGTGTCCTCATTTTCATTAAATTCTAAAAAGTCTTTAATTTCTTTCTTTATTTCTTCCTTGACCAAGTCATTATTTAGTAGAACAATGTTCAATTTCCATGTGTATGTGGGCTTTCCATTGTTTTTTGTCATTATTAAAGACCAGCCTTAGTCCTTGGTGATCTGATAGGATGCCAGGTATTATTTCAATCTTTTAGTATCTGTTGAGGCCTGTTTTGTGACCAATTATATGGTCTATTTTGGAGAAGGTACCATGAGGTGCTGAGAAAAAGTTATATTTTTTTGTTTTAGGATGAAATGTTCTATAGATATCTGTTAAATCCATTTGGTTCATAACTTCTGTTAATTTCATTGTGTCTCTGTTAAGTTGCTTCCTGTTATTTTTGTTATTAGAATTGGAATTATGTTTGTGTAGCTTTCTTCTTTTGGGGTTATTGGAAGATTACTTTCTTGCTTTTTATAGGTTATTGTTTCCCTCCTTGTGTTGGAGTTTTCCATCAATTATTTTTTGAGGTGTTGGATTTGTAGGAAGATATTTTGTAAATTTGCTTTTGTCTTGGAATATCTTGGTTTCTCCATCTATAGTGATTGAGAGTTTTGCTGGGTATAGTAGTCTGTGTTGGCATTTGTGTTCTCTTGGGATCTGTATGATATTAATCCAGGATCTTCTCACTTTTATAGTTTCTGATGAAAAGTCTGATGTGATTCTTATAGGTCTGCCTTTATATGTTACTTTACCTTTTTCCCTTACTGCTTTTAGTATTTTTTCTTTGTTTTGTACATTTGATATTTTAATTATTATGTCATAGGAGGTATTTCTTTTCTGGTCTAGTCTACTTGGAGTTCTGTAGGTTTCTTGTATGTTCATGGACATCTCTTTCTTTAGGTCAGGGAAGTTTTCCTCTATAATTTAGTTGAAGATATTTACTGGCCCTTTAAGTTGGGAATCTTCACTCTCATGTGTACCTATTATCCTTAGGTTTGGTCTTCTCATTGTGTCCTGGATTTCCTGGATGTTTTGGGTTAGGAGCTTTTTACATTTTGCCTTTTCTTTGACAATTGTGCCAATGTTTTCCATGGTATCTTCTGCACATGAAATTCTTTCCTCTATTTCTTGTATTCTGTTGGTGATGCTTCCATCTATGACTCCTGATGTCTTTCTTAGGTTTTGTGTCTCCAAGGTAGTTTCCTTTTGAGATTTCTTTAATGTTTCTACTTCCATTTTTAGATTCTGGATGGTTTTGTTTAATCCTTCACCTGTTTCATTGTGTTCTCTTGCAATTCTTTAAGGAATCTTTGTGTTTCCTCTTTAAGGGCTTCTTTCTACCTGTTTACCTGTGTTCTCCTGTACTTCTTTAAAGGAGTTATTTATGTTTTTCTTAGACTCCTATATTATCATGAGAAGTGATCTTAATACTGAATCCTGCTTTTCCATTGTGATGTGGTATCCAGGGCTTGTTATTGTAGGATAACTGGGTTCTTACGATGCCAAGTAACTTTGGCTTCTGTTGCCTGTGTTCTTGTGCTTGCCTTTCACCATCTGGTTATCCCTAGTGCTACCTGCACTCACTGTCTCTGACTGGATCCTGTCATTTTAGTTCTCTTGCTTGCATCAGAACTTCTCAGAGTCCAGATGTCTCTGTGATTCTGAGCTCCTGGGTGGAAGAAATCCTGGGACTCAGGTGCCTCTGTGATCCTGAAATTCTGCTGCTCTGAGTGTAGTGGTTCCTCTAGTATGTCTCAGGATATGGTGTCTTCACAGCATCAGACCAACTAGGTGTCTGCCCCAGCCAAAAGGACCAAGCAAGGGGCAAAAGGGTACCCTCATTATTTTAACCTCTGAAAAGAATTCTTCTTGGCCCTTTATGTGGTGTATGAATTCTAACATCTTGATGACAAGTTTGGTTCCATAGATGTACTTTTAAAGAATATTTTATTTTAGTTTATATATATTGGTGTTTAAGACTCATGTATATCTGTGTATCACATACATGCTGTGCCCACTGAAGCTATAAGAGCCTGTCAGATCTCCTAGAAGTGGAGTTATAGATAGTTGTGAACCACAATGTAGGTCCTGAGAATTGAACCGGGGTCCTCTATAAGAGCATCAAGTGCTCCTAACTGCTAATCCTCCCTCCAGATTTCTTAGATGCAATTTTTGAAGGGATTATGACAATGAGTGTGGGATTCTTTAAAAGTAATTCTGAAAACATATTCCATATTTCCTGTAAAATTGATTCGTTGACTATGCCAAATATGTTAGTGTAGATAGGCTAAAAAACTTAAGTGGATGCAAAGCCATAGAAAAAAATCTTGTCCTTGCTTATGTTGCTAAAGTAAGCCTAATTTGTCTTTCATCATGGGGGAAAAATAAAACGACACCACAGGGCACAGAGCAAGTTGGAGTTTTATAATTTATTTCACTATGTAAATTTTCTAGATAATTATTATGAACACCACATTTTTTCATAGTAGTGATGATGGAATTGCCATAAGGGAAGATCTGAATACTGAGGGAGAAAAAGCTAAATGATTTATTTCTAATACTAGCAGTTTCAAGAAGGAATAGTGAGAAAAGCAAACTCTGCAAAAACAGATCTGTATTGAGATGGAGTTGGTGAGATGCAAGCTGTGAGCTGGAACTCTGTCTGACTAGCTCTGACCCTTCCTGCTTTATTTATGTAAAAATCACTGAAGCTTCCAGTACTTGGATTGGGTTACATTTAACTGAATTGTTGGCCAAAGAGTTCCCATGGGAGCCCACAACAATCCAGTCTGTTGCCAAAACTGCAGGTTGCTCTCCACAAACAGGTAACAAGGCCCCATTGCTGAAGGCAACAACTATAAAACTCACTGGACACGGAGAAGTTCAGATTGTACTGACCTAAATTCTTCACCACTACATGTTAGTGTCTTTGGTACAGGAAGGTACTCTGTATGCTACTAAAGCAGAAACATAATCACCAACCCATCCATTAACAATGGTGCTCTGCTTGAAAGATATGCTAGGGCAATTGTGGCAGAAATCTTGTAGGTGTAACCAACCAATATCTTATTTCACTCAAGGCCCACTTCAGTAGATTGAATCCATACCTGGAGATGCTTGGATTACCAAGAACTTGAGATTCAAAAAAAACCAGTGTAAAACAAAATACTACTATGCTTAAAAAGTATCAATAAAATGATGCCTAATGGGATTCTGCTATGCTCATATATTAATGCCTCACTCAGCCATCAAGACATCAACCAACAAACTTTCTGCTACAGCAGATGGGGAAATGCAAATATTCAAACCAAACAATAAGCAGAGAATGAACACTCAGCCCTAAATGAGATGTCTCTAACAAATCGTTCTCCTCAGGTGTCAGGGAGCCACGGAAAAGTGGAAGCGAACAGTGTGTAAGAGCCAGAGGGGATGGAGGACACTAAGAAAACAATGCTTCTTAAGAGTCATTTGTATGATTTAGATTTTTCAAAACTTACTTTAAAGAGTTCTTAAAGGCTTAAACTTCCCATGTAGTCCAACACCTAATGGAAAAGAAAGGTTAATAGAGCAAAGTGGGATGTGAACCAGTTTATAAATAGTTCTTTGGGACTATTCCAACTTCAGCAGTCCGGTGCTCTAGCAAAATAGCAACATGAATGAGCAGCAGAGTTCCAGTTTGTTTGACAATCACCACTCACAAATCAGCAATGGCAGTTCAATCCAGAAGAAACTGTGAGCATACCCCTCCCTATGTATCTGCCAGAATATTATAAGCTATTCTTTGGAAAGTTATTCACTACTAAGGCATGACAAACAAAGATCAGCAACACAATACATGAGTGTAGTCAACAAAGAACTGTGAAGCAAAGCAAGGTGAACCAATGGGATAGTTTTTTTCCTCCCACTGTCTGTGGGCTTACTTATATTCTTGCTAAACCTCACTTGTGCTCTCATGTGTCGGCTTCAGCAAAATCTCCTCTCACCTGTGTCTGATTCAGGAAAACATTCTTTCACATGTCTGCCCCACTCAAAGATCACAACTAAGTTTCCAAAGAAACCAGAAATTTCCAATTCACCTGGCAGGAGAAGGCCAACAGAAAACAAACTAAACTAGATCTTTGGGGGTTCCTTGTCTCATAATGTAGTGTTATTTATTTTATTACACATGCGTGCGCACACACACACACACACACACACACACACACACACACACACACACACACACATTTGTCCTACAAGTTCTTTGCATATATATTATGGTTTCCAGTTTTGTGTTTTCTAGGGATTTTTTAGTATGAGTACCAATGGGTTTCTGTATCTATATATATTGCTGTTGTTGTTTTGATTCGTTTTGCTTTTTTTGTGCCCCTTTTTGTGGGAATTTTTTCCTTTTTTGGTTTGTTTTGTCCTATTTTGATGTATTATTTTTGTTTCATTTTTCATATCATGTTATAGTTTATCATTAGCCTTTAGAAGCCTGTTTCTTTTTTAATGGAAAACAGAAAGAGGGATGGTAAGGTTAGAGGGAGGGGAAAGCATCATCTGGGTAAAATATAGAGAAAAAATATTTTCAACACTGGGGAGAAGGGAAAAGGACAACTGAAAAAAAGATGAAGAAAGAAATATCAATTTTAATTACTTTGCACATTGACCAGTTGACCAATACCATTTATTAAAAATGCTGTACTTTCTACAGTGTAAAACACAAAACAGACAAACAAACAAAAACAAATAAAAAACTGAGTTATACACATTGGGGTCCCTGTGCTCAGTCCAGTGGTTGGCTGCATGCATCCACATCTGTATTGATCAGGCTCTGGCAGAGCCTCTCAGGGGTCAATCTTTAAGAATTATTTATAATATGAAAACCAGACCTTCACTTTCTCCTTTATTCTAGAATGATCTTTCATTCTCACTTTGCATCATCCAGTAAATATTATAGGCATGTGTAAATGGTATCAACAAAATTGTATGTAACTATTCATTGAATAAATAGAACTCGCCTTACCTGCTGAGTTTAGAATTATCTAAGAGGTACAATCATTATCATCAAAATCCCTCGATGATAAATACAATTGAAAAAATTCATTGTTTTATCTCACTTAGTTAACAATAATACTTTATATTATTGATACTATTTTCTGATTAGTAAGGGTATATTTCCATGGCATTACTAGTAATTTCATTGTTTTACTTAGCACATTAAGGGGGGAATCACATACTATCTATCCTTCATGTTATAGACGTTAGTGTGTGTATATATATATATATAGTGTATATATTTTTTTTTCAGTATTTCTTACATATACATAAGGCACAGGGAAATCTTAAGTCACTCTATCACTAGGAAAATTTGATTACAGAATGTCATACCTAGAAGCACTGTGGTGAGAGTTGAATATTTGCTGTTAAATAAAACTCCTAGAAAGAACCCTAAGTCATCTTGACGTGCTGTTATTTAAATTAGTTTTATATTCACTTATTTATTTTAAGGGGATATGGGTGCATGGATTCGTGGGTGCTATGTGTGTGTGTAGAGATCAGAGGACATCTGAAGGTGTTGCTGTTCCACTTCCAACATGTAATTCTCAAAGACTGAACTCAGGTAATAAGGCTGGTTGGCAAGTACCTTTACCTGATGAGGCAGATCTCTTACAGCCCTTGCTGTGCTGTTATTCTTTACACATAGATTATAAGTGTTTATATTTACTTAAGAGACATATATATATATATATATATATATATATATATAAAACCAAACTGGTTTTCTCTGGGAATGCCATTTTACAATTTTGTGTCAATATAATGTTGATTTTATAGAAACACTTTAGAAGTTTTAATTTTCTATGTTAAGGAATAATTGAAGTACTTAGAGAATGCAAATTTTCCTGAGAGACTGAAATCACCTTGCCAAGTCATTTGAAAGTATTCCTTTGGGTGCAATGGCATTAAGACTGGTCCTTTTCAATGGCAATTGGTCTACTTAACTTTTTGGAAATCTCATCTACAATTAATTCAGTGAAGTCAATGTTTTCACAGAATATCATCTATTTTCTCCAGATTTTAAAATTCATTAGCTCAAACATGAGAAATGTCATATCACACAGTTATGTTGCATTTATCTGCATCTGTGATAATTTTCACATTTACACTGAGTTTATGAAAATATAGTGTGGTTTTTATCATTGTAGCATATTTACCTTTAAGGGCATTTTTCTTTGTTCTGTCAGTGCGTACTTTGAAGCATTTGGATTTGTATTCAGAAATAATGAGTCTAAATCAAGAGCAGGCAAGTAGATGCATAGACATCAAGCACTAAAATTATTAATCCAAAAACTTTGCCCTATGCCTTATGTCTATGTAAGAAATACTAAAAATATATGTGTAATAAAGTTTCTAACATGAAGGATAGTCACTATGTGCTACTTCCTTAATGTGCTAAGTAAAAACATATGGTATTTTCAGTAATGTCATGGAAATGTTACTCATACTAACTGGAAAATAGTATCAACTTAAAATTTCAAGGCTGATTTACAGGATACATTAAGATCCAAGTATTCTATATCTGTTTCTTACATGTTATAAATATATGTAAATATGTATATCATGTATATGATACATACAAACATATGTTTATTCATTCTAGTGTTTGAAATTAATATCATCAATTGATAAAATAAGAAACAAGCTTAGAGACAATTATGTTTATGCTTTCTTTTCAGATGTCCTTGGCCTGCTTTTAATCTGAGACATCCTTTTTCATTTTGGTTAGAAACTAAATTTCTATGAATGTACTACTTGTTCCAATTCCTATTATTTTCTAATAATTTATTTCAATAGACAAATTCTCATTTTGTAATTTTTCTAATGATTTATTTTCTGGTGCTTTATAATTATTAGACTTTGTTTATGCATTCTTACACTGAAGGTTGTATAAGTGAAACTCTATCTTGATAAATGATAGTGTCTGTTTTCTGTGTGCGTGAACATATGTGTCTCTGTAACTGTATGCATTTCTTTGGTTCTTTTCTTCTGTTTGTTTGTTTTGTCTGATTCTGGTTTGGTAGCTTTTAATTTATCTTATTTTATTATACTAATTGTGGTAGCTTGAATATGTTTGGCCCAGGGAATGGCACTATTTGGAGGTTTGACCTCGTTGGAGGAAGTGTGTCACTGTGGGCATGGGCTTTAAGATCCTCTTTCTAGCTGCCTAGAAACCAGTCTTCTCCTACCTTCCTTCAGATGAAGATGTTGATCTCTCAATTCTTCCAAACCCACCTTAGCCTGGACACTGCCATAGACCCATCCTGATGATAATAGACTGAATCTCTGAGCCTATAATCCAGCCCCAATTAAATGTTGTTCTAGTAAGAGTTGCCTTGGGAGTGGTGTCTGTGCACAGCAGTAAAATCCTAACTAAGGCACTAATTTATCATTATTATTTAGTTGCCTGTTTCTATTCTGATACAGAAAAAGTAAAGATATAGACTTTGGTGGGCGAGGAAGTGGGAAAGACCTTAAAAGTGTTGGGGAAAGAAAACCATAATCAGAATACACTGTATAAAAAAATCTATTTTCAATTAAAATAGTAAAAAAATATTAAAAAGAATGTTTAAAATGTTTTTAAACATCATATTCTAATTCACAGAAGTCACTTTCTCCTCACTACTAAAATAATTTTTATGTTAATTTTGCTCAGCCAAAGAATTCTCTATTACTTCATATTGTCAAGTAAAAGATGTTAGTGGAGAAGCTTAAGTACTTCAAAATATTTTGCCCAAATTTAGCATCTTTTCATTAATCTTGTCTTTGTTTATTCTAGCAGACATAGGATATTTATTTTCCTGCCTTTTTATAAGATTTATCACCAGCCATTATTCAATTGTTACTTAAAAAGAGCATTTCCTTTTATCTGGTTATCTAGATGTTAAGTTGGTTAATGATTATGGGTATGTATTCATTTACTTTGTTTTGTGCTGTAGCATATTCTATACTGCTTAGTTTCCTGTTTATACAGCATTTGTGTGGATTCACTAACAATATAATTTCTAAGCATAAACACAATCAAACTTCCAAGACCACTGATTTTGGTATCACTTGTAGTCTATGTCTAGTGTGTAACACTGTGTGGATGATGTCTCCTCAAAATCTCTTGGAATCTATAAGATTTACTGGTGGTCCAGTGCAATTTGGCAGACCACTTTCAATTCACACATTTCTTATCTACAAACTTTGTGCCAGAAATATGATGGTCTCAACCTGAAGACTTCACACAAGGAAATAGAAATTAATATGACTAATCTGTGTAAAATCCATTCAATTTTGGTGATATTTTCCGAAATGAAGATTTAGGACTCATTGCTCTTCTCTTTGCACCTAATAAACAGACATTCTTGGGCTAAATATTCTGTTACATATTTTTTTATGTCACAGATTAAAATATTATTGTCCCTAACCACAGGAATTATGAAACAATTTTTACAGAATTAATTTCTAAGTTAAGAGTACTTTGAGAATTACTAACTGCTTCTAAGTTTTTTCATGTACTGAACAAATTGCCAGGTTGAAAGGTTTCAGATCATCAATTTTGCTTCAATTTGATTAAGTATAAAAGTAATGATGACAAAAGAATTTCTGCAGGTTTAAATTAGAAATTTAAACCATGCTTTATAGCATAGTATCCATGTACCAAATCATGTGAAGATATTCTCTGTTTGTGGTTACAGTTATGTATGTTAAAATTCGAATCTCCTTGTATCTGCCATTACATTATTAAGTCAGTTAAGACTTCAAGATGCCTCAAGAACACAGAAGAGGGTAATTAACATTTGCAATACAGTTAAGAAAAACACATGTGTAACCTTAAATGAATTTTGTTCTATTATATACTACTTTCCTTTATAAGTGGAAAAAACCCTGAAGCAGATATATACACAGAAAAACTTCTACAGTGACACCTTATGTAGAGGTTTTCTTTTTTCTCTTTAATCTTACCACTAAGAATCTAGCTCCTCTGTCTTCTGGTAATGAATTTTCAAGGTGGCTTGATTGACATTTTTCCCTCTACTTCCAGACACAGAATTTTATGTGTAACTCAGGAGAAGCTAATCAGAGGATTGCATCACTCTACCAATAGTAACTTATTTGGTGGTGCATGCCCTTAATCCTAGGAGGCAGAAGAAAAAAGATCCCTGTAATTTTGAGGTTAGACTGATCTACATAGTGAGTTATAGACCAGTCAGTGTTAAATAGAACTTTTCCCATGATAGTCAATCTTTATCTGTTCATTTATGATGGCATTGTTGAGAGTGTTATTCTTGCTTTTGTTAGAAGAATGATACTATGATGTAAACCTAAAGGCAATAAAAACTACTTTTTTGGAAAGTGATAACAACATAAACAAACAAATAATCAGGACTCTAGATTGAGATGAAGACTTGTTCTTGAGATACTGTTCTTGGTTGAAATCATCTGCATTGTAAAGCCAATGTGACCTGCAATTTCCTTCATGGTACTTTCCTTGATCACACTGTCCTTCAGATATGCTCCCTTGCTTAAGCACAAAAGATGTATTTTATAACACATTTTACATTCTTTCTTGTACTATTCCATTGACTAATGGTGAATATCTTATTTTCTTTCCAACAAATAAGAAAACACAAAAATTATTAAATAAATTAGTATTTCATTGAATATTTAGTAAATATTTTCCAAAGAACATAACATTCAGTTATCTGTCTCCCTTCCTTCCTTCCTTCCTTCCTTCCTTCCTTCCTTCCTTCCTTCCTTCCTTCCTTCCAACTTAAAATTAGAAGCTTTAGGTCTGGAAAGATTGTTCACTGGTAAAAGCACTTCCCACTGCAATTAATTTAGATCCTTAGACTGCACATAAAAGCTGTGGGGTGGGGCATCTTAACATGGAGCAATTCCAACACTTGAACGGCCTAGACAGGACAACTCTGTAGCAAGTTGCCTAACCAAGCTAATCAAATCAGTGAGCTCTGGGGTCAGCCCAGAGTCCCTGAATTAATGAATTATGTGGAGAGTAATAGAGGCTTCTCTACACATCACGATCACCCTATATGTGTGCCCACACACCATTTCAAACATACATTCACAAATAAATGTAATGAGCATATCACACACAAAAACACATAACATACAAGAAAAATTCAGACACATTTTAGAATATTTACTTATAGAGACACTTTGAGACCTTCTTCAAGGAAAAGTGATTGTCTAACATAATCAGAGCAGAAATGTTCAAATGTTTATAACAGTAGGCAATCTCTGCATGAATAAAGTATAGCTTGCTGCAGCTATCTTTAAAAGTACCCTATACAAGTAAACATAACATTACAGCAAGCCATATTAAGAGGTTCAGTAAATTGAATTTGTTCACATATGCTTTAAAAACACATCTGTTTACCTTTAGCCAGTGAATAAAATCAATTAAATGTTTCATAAAGGTCTATTTTAGAAGACTAAATAGTTTGAATGTGTTTCAAATTTAAATTGGAGAGTGTAACCCGATGAACTATGGAAATATTTTAATCCTAAAAATATCTGTTAGTCAAAATTGTCTAGATCTCATAACAAAAGTTGTCTAGGTATAAATCATTTCCTAATATATACGTCAAAATAAGAGGAGATTTCCAGGTCAGCTATGGCCTTGGTCCTGACAGAATAACATGATTACTGATCCTGGGAGAGGCCAGCAGGCTTGGGCCTATTTGAGTATTGATGACTGTTGTGGGCATAAGGCTTGTTTGTATAATAATCTACATATTTTATGTTCCTCCTTCATGTAATGTCCTCTCTGTTAATGATTCTATGATAATCAGGGACCATGATTCCAGGAGGCAAAGGTATGGCTAATATCTCAGCAAAATGGTAAACACTGGGACCTTCAAGACAGTCCTTAAATCTATGGAAAAGAACCCTAAAAACATGGATTCAAAAATATGTAATTTCTAAAAAAAATAAGGATGCAGTATGAATTACATAAGTGGCTTTAGATATCTAAAGGAGCAAAAGCAGCTGTGTTGTGAGCCAACTTGTCAGAAAGATACTAAGGAGGGAGATAAAGAGATTTAGGGAGTGGTGACCACAGGATATCCCACCCAGCTAAGTTTGTTGTTGTTGTTGTTTATTCTTGCAAAAGAAGACAGATTCCTGAGTTCCTGGTTGCTCTGGGAGAGAACACGTTTAGACCCAGGTGTAGTAGAAATGTAAAATCAGGACAGGGTCCCATCCAGCTAGCTTATCATCTGTGCTTAACAGAGGTAGGCAAATCTCTGAATTTTTTTGCAATGTTAAAAGAAAAAAAATGTGTGCTTCTGTCTCCTAAGTATTAAGGGGCTGGGGTCGCTGGATGGTGATTCATAGGATAATCAAAAGGAAACCTGGAGTAAATGACTGGATTGATATGTAAAATAAAAGACCAGGCTTATGGCTTATGATGTGCAAGAGATGAACTAAAGTATCAAGAGAGAACTCCTTGGAGAATTGTATTGAGCATAGAATAATATGAGAAAGCTGGAGGGAGGGAGGGAAAGAGAGAGGGGGGTCTGATAATCTCCAGAAAGAGCAAAACATAGAGAGAGCAATCTGAAAGTTGTTTCAAACAGAAGATAGGTTGCCAATTTGGAACCAATATTTGATTTCAAGTTGTTTGGTTTTGCCACTCCAACACATCCCTTCTCTCAGAACTCCTCTCCAAGACAAGGCTGGTCCTTGGCAGAAGAGAGTAAACCTTGTCCTCAAATGCATCAAAGCACCATCTCATTTGTATCTTTGGCCACAAATTAAGAATCTCTATTATAATTTCATGATGGATTGCTGATACAAGTGATAAAAACATACTACCACTAAATAATCAGCATAATACTATGAATAAATGCAACTTCTATTTCAGAAAACAAATTATTACTCTGATTGGATTAAACTAATACAAAACTGTAATATGCAATGCCCTAGTAGAAGTTCCATGTCAACAGAATGGCTAAAGACTATATATTCATTGCTAATATACATGTACATATATCCTGACATCTACTTGATATATGTAGATCGACTAGCACTGCATGCCAAGTAGTCAAACATTGGCACAATTAAGATGAAAACCTGTTGTCAATGAAGTCTATCTCACTCATGGATTTTATTATTCATCCCTTATTGGTAAGGGAACAAATGACAAAACTATTTTTCTAAGTCTGAATAAAAATAACATCACAATTTGATATTTTCCATAAATGACATATTTCAAACTCTATTACCCATGTTGTACGTGGGGTCACAGAGACCCCTAATTCTTTATATTATAACCCTGATATGTGAAAATATTTCTATATTTTGTGTGAAATATCTCTATACTTTTATCAGGTTTTTACTTGTCTCCATAAATATAAAATTGCATGAGGGATAAATACATTAGGAAATGTGTTTGTCAAGGGAAAACATTGGGTTAGAAGATCTTTCTGTATTTTAAAGTGTGCTTACTTCTTTTAGGTGGAAAGTTCAGGAATATCCCTTCAATTTCCACTCCAGCTCAATTTCCATCAGAAAAAAACAGAGATCAATTCCTCTTCAACTTCATATGAAGCACTGGAAATTAAATACTTGGGAAAAGAAGTAGATACGGTGTGATATTAATTAAACTTAGTTTATTTTTACAAAATTTGGTTATATTAATAGTAGGCTTATTGGTAAATAAAAGATAAGAGCTAATATGTGTTAAAGGGATGATATCATAAGATTATTACTGTCATAAGGGTAACTTTTAATAAAAATTATTGAAGAAATCAGGGTTCAGCATATTAATCAAATTGTAGCAAGAATAGAATATCTTTTTGAATTCTTCTTCTTCTTCTTTATTTTTTATAGTTCAGTAATTATCCCCCTCCTAGCCTGCCCTTCTACTGTTTCTTATCCCATTCTTCCTCCCGCATCTCCAAGAGGATGTCTTCACCACTTCTATCCTCACCCCACCGGACCTCGCCAATCCCTGAGGCCTCAAGTCTCTTGAGAGTTAGGTGCATTTTTTCTCACTGAGGACAAAATTACCTATGTACTTGTGTGTACTGATGTATAAATGTGCATAAAGCATACACATACATATACTTATATACATACATACATACATACATACATACTTAAATAGCAAGTAATTAAACTTTAATGAATGGTTTAATGTTAAAAATATTATTATTATTATTTATTATTATTGTTATTATTCTCAAAAGTTTGTCAGATACATTAAAGAATTATCATTATTTCTGCTGTTAGTTTTCCATGTGAGTAGATTTTCCTAAATAAAATAACAGTCATTGTTGTTTTTAAATACTTCCTAAGAGTGAACATTTCTGCTAAGTACTTTCCCTATGTATTTTATTATTATTAATTTATAGATTTCCATATTTTCTCATGTTTGATATAATTTATGTTTATATTTGCAAACAATGTTAAAATATGCTAAAAAAATTTTCAAGAAAAACTAAATTCTACTCCCATTAGCTTTAGAAAATTTTAAATTTAAATTTTACCTTATAATTAAATTGTTCCTATTCACATTTACATCTAGATAAAATAAAAGAAATTCCAAGATTTCAAAGCTACATGTTATTCTCATCAAAGTCATTGGATAAGTAAATCTTTATTATGACTTTGTCTCTGTGGTGGAAATTTCTAATACTTACCTGGTATTTGGTATTTCAAGGCAAATTCTCAGTGCCGTTTTTATTAGTTCATATTGATCCATGTAAGTAAGAAATTAAATATACTATGCATCCAAATTTTTAAATCAGTCAATGAAGATGTATTTCCTTTGTTACTCTAGATTGAATTATTGTAAAACTATTTTTTATTCAGAGAATAGAAAGAAGATAGCATAACTCATACTATTTTAATGAGCTACCTAGAGACTCTATTTAGTTCAACATATTATAGCAAGAAATGAAATTGATATTTTACCTTAAAATCTTAAAGCCTGATTCTTACCTCTAAATCTTGATCTAGTAGAGAATTTCCAATCAAATACTATCCAGGGACACTTCATGTTTCAGTTTAGAAGACATAAATTGGATAAACAATTTAGTATGTTAAATTGAAAGTAAACTGTAATGAAAAGATATAGTACACCCTTAAAACAGAACACTGCTGAGAAATAAAAATGAATACCTTATTCTGAAACATACAAGACCACATATGAACTTTAAAAGCATTATACTGAAAAGATATCAGCATGACTGAAAAATTAAAGTTTCAGAACTTTGTTCTATACAAAAAAGCTAAAATGTACCTGTACCTCAAATATTATCAGTGACCTCATGTCTGCTATAAGATGTCATACAAATCCCTTCCTCTTACTACTACCCATGTGACAGTGAGATAACAAGTAGCTCTGAGTGTCTTGTTGAAAAGAACATGGAAGACTGAAACATGAATCTCATTGTTAGAATTTTGGGAGTGTTACCTGAAAGACTGCTTCCTAATTACTCTGTCTCAGCACAATGTTGAAGGTCACTGAGAAGATGTGCTCATGTGTCATAATTCTTCCCCCTGTATCCCTCTCCCCAGTTCAGTGTGAAAAAAAAGTGAAAGTAAACTTCTGCTCTCAGAGGTTCCTGGTGGAGAAAAAAAGAGTGGGAAGAAGATTTTTCTGTTTTGTTTTATTTTTCCTACCTATAACATAGTCCAGATAGAATCATGAATACCCTAAATATATAGAAATAGTATGAAAGTAGAAAAGAGAGCTGAGAAGATGGCTGGTGCTTTGGAAGAGCTGTATTAGCAGACAAAGTTGCATACTGAGGATTTGTGAAAGAGAATACAGCAACATATTCCCCCAAATCTTTGATTTATAGGTGTCTAAGGGACTTATCTCTGCTTTAACTGCCTTGGAATTTTGAAGGGGATATCATATTCTAGAAGCCTAGGATAATTTAAGATACAAAGAAGAGTCACTTATGAGAGCTTTGAGAATCTGTTATACTGACATCAAAAAGGAAGTTTATGACTTCCCAAGAGAAAAATCAGAAATAACAAATATCTCCAACTTGGAATGTACACATACAAGAGTAGAGAACATGCATGTAAAGAATGTGTTTCTTGATTAGTTTTGTGTCAACTTTACACAAGCAAGATTGTAAGATGGGAGGAAGCCTCAGTTAAGAAAATGTTTCCATAAAATCAGGCTATAAGCCTAGATTAAAAGCTATCTCCCTATCTCAATGATTCATATATTAGAGGATTACAAATGGATTTTTCTGTATACAAATCTCCCTCACGGTGTGCCCTCTACTCTTATCCAGCTATGATACATCCAAACCAATGACCTACATGGAATGTAACCCTAAAATGCAATAGTGGCATGCATATCTTTGTGTTAAAGAACAGCTCTCTCATTGGACTTAAGACCCCCTCAACAACAGGGAAATCATCCCTGATAATCTCTACACCTAGCCAGCTCCCTAGGACAATTGAAGTCATGGGTTTTAGGAAAGAACACACAAGCACCACTTTACTAGATCAACATAATACTTAACTTTATTTTAATAGCTGCCACTAAATAACTATTGATATGTGGAGGACTCAACACACAAGGAAACTTTTCTTGGCAATAGAGGCTATTACAGAAACTTACAACCAATCAAAATGTAGAGTATGGAAGAATATTGCTTACAGTCAAGCTCTTTATTACTTGCTTAGCTTGCTTGTTTATGTAATGTGGGACCATGTGCCCTGAGACACCACTGCTCACAGTGGGTTGAGATTTCCCACTGAATCATTAATCAAGAAAATACTTTACAGGCTTTCCTATAGGTCAATCTTTAGGAGACGTTTCCTCAATAGATATTTCCTCATCTGATGACTCTGGTTTGTGTCAAGCTGAAAAACAAAAACAAAAACAAAATCCTAGCTAACACAGGGTAGATGAGAAAAAGCCAGAATATGTGTACTACTCTAGGAAATTTTTTGTGTTAACTATTTTTGGAAACAGGATAGAGTAACTTTACAAAGCAAAACTAGAATTAACTCCATGAAGTGTATATAAAGATATTAAAGCAATGTGTATAAAAGATACTTTTACACTCTCATATTTATCACAGTTTCATTATCTATGTATAAACAGGTCATGAAAAGAATCTTCATTTCCTCCTTGAGATGAGTATATACTCAAATTTTAGTATTATATATATATAATAGAGTATTATTTGTCATTAATAAATAAAAAGTTCTTGTATTAATCACCATATGTTTCAAAAGCATCTTCAAAGATTAAGGTTGAAAGATGCAATAATTTATGGGTATAAAATTAAGAATCTTGGTGAAAAGTTATTACCATGCCCATTAGCCAAAAACTAATTTATGGCTCTACCCCAGGGCCTATGACTTATGCAAATACTGTTTGGACTCAGGTCATAGTACCGCACATGAGTTTCATCTTGTATGGTAGGATTTAAATGCATTCAGAAAGTTATTGGTTACTCCCATAACATTACTACTGCTACTATTAAATCAATACACTGGAGTTTCAAGTAATTTATATTTTATCTCAGAGGGCTTACAGCTGTGAAACTCTGATTAGTATATTTTCCCTCTGGTAGCATGCATAAAAAAAAATTCAGCACTATGAAAACTATTCAGTTAAGGTGAAACTTAGAGGTCACTAACTGTTTATCCATGTTGTATGACTCAATTATTGGATGTGATCAACAATATGGCCTTACCTTCAAGTTCTGTCAGATAACCAATAGCTATGGAATTTTTTGATGGCCTGTATTATGTAAAATAGTTGGTATCAGCCATAATACAGGGTGACTATATTTATGCTCATGGTATATAGAAATATATCCATGCATGCATAGTTAGATAATAAGTGTTTTATGAAGCTTCTACAGTACTAGATTTCTATTTGACCTTTTTCAAGCTCTTGCTATATTTCTTCTCCCATACTATCTCAGCTCCTATCCTATCTGAATCTTCTTGTTGCATCATTCCTCTTTATCCCTTCATATCATACCCTTGATTCTATCCCACATCCTTTGAAATTCTCTCCATGGCCCCTTACTAGTTTCCAGCCTTCTATGGGTTCCATGATTGAAATACATATATCTAAGGAATCAATGCTAGAATCCACATGTAAGAGACAGCATGTAGCATATAATTTGGGTCTGGATTACTTTACTCTATTTGCAGCTCTATCCATTTACTTACGAATTTAATTATTTTGAGTTTCCTTATAGCTAAATGTAACAGTGTGTTTACATATATAAATATTATATTTATATTATATATATATATATATATATATATATATATATATATATATATATATATATATATATAATTATCTACTCATCAGTTGATAGATGTATAAGTTGTTTTCATTTCCTGGGAATATGTCCAGGTATAGCATATCTGTGAACCCCTTTGAAAGTGATTGCCATATGGGTGAGTGACTGAAGAGGAAAGATTCATTCAGAATATGGAAAAACCATTCAATAGGTTGGAGCCCTGGAAAGAATAAATGAAGAAGATAGAAGAAATCAGTGGTGTCTCCAAGTTCCATTCATTATGAGCTAGCATGTTCCCATTCAGTGTCTTTCAACACAGATTCACATGAAAGACTCTCCAAGGCACTTCAAACCCCTTAGCCTCAGACTAGAAGTACAATTTTATTCATCTTTATTTTTAAGTTTCTTCTTCTTGGACTGAACACATACCAGGTTCTCTGACCCAGAAGGCTTCTGTTGGTCATTATTAGTCAATCAAAACTTCAGTTATGGAAGCTAGTCTAGTATATCCCCTTTTATAACCATGTATATGTGTATATTCCATTTCTCTAGGGAACTCTGACTAGTATTTGTCATATAATAAAATACGTGAAATTGCTTTAAAAAAACTGTACTGTTTGATATATACAATTTATTACAAAATAAATCTAATATTGTGTGTTTTTAGAATAAGATTTACTAAACAAATAAGTCAAATACAAACAATATATGGTTTTCTTCATGTATATTGATGAGTGGGAAAAACAATAGTGGTGACTTAGAAAGTAAATTCCACTGATGGGGACAGAGTAGAGAACAGAAGAGGGTATGTGAAATTTTTCTGGGAAAGTACTTTTTCTGAGTGGTTCTTACAAATATCTGTAAAATAGTGGCACCTCAAAGAAACTATGTTTAAGGTACACTTTCATGTATAACTTCTGTCTCTGACAAAATATAAACAAAAACTGTTAAAAAGTATAATTTCCCAGAAGTAAAATGGGTTATATTTTCATAAAATGGAGAAATGTAAAGACATAAAAAGAAGAAAATGTTAGCCAAAGTATAGTTTATATTTTCTAGATGAATAAATTTGAGAGTTTCTAGGTTAATGCCACCTTGATTTCTCCAAATCCTACCACCAAAGCATTTTAAGAAATAGCGTGTCACTATCAAATTCTTGTGAGCAACCAATAATAGAGTCTATAAACATACACTTTTTTTTATCGGTCTTTACCCACCAATAAGAAGTCTATGAGATAGTCTCCCATATAGTATTAGGTTGTCTATGAATTACAGAATTGTCAACAACTCATGGGAAATTGCTTTATTCCAAATACATTTTGTATAATTAGGTATTTGTCTTATTCTTGAGTATAACCAGAAGAAGCAGAAGCTAAATATAAAGAAATAGAAACTAAATATAAGTTCCCCAAATTATCTAAATTTTACAATATTGCAATTTTTAAGCTTACATGTGAAAACAGAAATATGTATATATTATATAATATGATATATATTTATATTTTATGTATTACATATATGATATATATATACTTTGAAAATATAAATTTACTGATATCTTGATCACTGTAAAAAACATGAGCATGAAAAATAACAGCATAAATAAGTAGATTCATTATGAAGCATGACAGAGGTCATTCTTTGAAAACTAAAACTTAAACAACTGTGATCCATCAAACCTACTAGTGCATATGTATGGAAAGAAAATAAGATAAGCCTTTCAATAATATAAGCACACTCATGTGACTTTAATTTTTTTCAAATCTGACTTTTAATAAACGTCCTTAAATGTTTTAGTCTACCTTGTAGCTCACCACCCACCAGAGGTTTTGGAAAAGAAGGGATATGGAGGAAGTGGATCTATTTAGAAAGGTTCTTTGGAGCAACTCCCATCTGTGTTGTCTGGAAATCAGCAGGAGCAGCTTGATCCACTCACAAACACCTATGGGGTACACCAGCAATCTGGTTTGATCAAGTCGGATTAGCAGTAGTGGTGACATGACCTAGCAGAGACAGCCAGGCCTCTGCCTCAGCTCAAGTCAAGCAGAAGGAACCAACAGGAACACTTGAGGCTCTCATTTCTTCACTGATCTTCGCTTCCCTGAGAGAGGCACAGTGGAGAATTTCTCCTGGTGTTCCTGTTGGTCCCTTCTGCTGGCTTGAGCTGAGGTTGAGGCTGAGGCCTGGCTGTCTTTGCTAGGAAACACTTCACCCTCATGTTTCTTGCACAATAACAATAATAGTCAAGGTATAGACTTCAAGTGACATCAAAACAGAGTTAAAAGAATAAAGCGCTAGGCATTCTGTAGCACAAGAAGTGAAATGTTATTCACAATAACCTATTAGATATTTTGTGAATATCAAGAAGGTGGAAGTTCCAATCTGCAATCACAAATGATATGAAAAAAATACTAATTACCTTGGTTTGGTATATATGTGTTTTATATATAATGAAATATTATACTGCATTCTATTTTTTAAAAAAGATATTTTTTAAGACAATCCCAGTACAGCCTTGACATTATACATTATCTTTAAAATTTATTTGTTTTGTACGATAGCTGTATTTTAAAATCTAGGAAATACGTTTTTTTGTTTCCCATCAGACTCCACAACAGAATCCTGACAGGATTCGAACCGGCACGGGAAGGGGCGAGCCCGCCCTCTGCCGGCGGACACCCAAGCGCTGCACCACCGAATATTCGCTCTAGGAAATACTTATAATCATATAATTTCAAAAGGACTAGAGTTGAGATATAGCTTATCAGCTTGGTTGAGGCTTCTTCCTGTGTTTTTCTCAGTCTTGAATTTTCTAACCATTGAAGACAAACACAAATTTATGTCCTTTTAAATCTTGTTATAGACTGAATCTAAGTTAGATTAAAGGTCACATCTCATTTAAAAAGTTTGGAAGTTACAAAAATAATTATTACTTGTTTGTGTGTATGTGGACACACATATATAGTATGAAAATAAAAACTTCAGTCTTTCCCCTTTTTATAAATTTCAAGTGCTATGACTTTGGCTTAAAGTCTCCCTTATTCAAATGTGGTAAATTCTTATTATACTTCTAATGTTCTGAAATGTCTTATAAATATCTCTGGAAAGAACTGCAAGATGAGAAATATATTTAGAAGAAAGCGTGGCAACCTGTAAGCTTAAGTAGACAGAAAGAAAAAATGCAGTTTTGCATAAAGAGAGGTACTGAAGTATTTTATCTTTTAAAATGTGAAAAGTTGTTAACATTTTACTTTTTCAACATATCGTAATATTTTATGTACTATTAGTGCATGCTTTTGATGTGCACTCTTTCTTTTCCTTTTATGTGACTTTTTTCTTGCCAAATATTTACCCAGAGAAGTATAAAATATGATTATCTATTCCCTCTACCATTTCCTGTAAATACAAATCCTTTTTAAATAGGAAAATAAATATATTATCAAGCATCTCCTTTTGCAGACCCCAGCAGTTTTATTGAACAGCAAACGTTCATTAGTATGCACTGATATGAAGACGATCTTACTGACAATTCCCAGAGTGTTCCTTCTTTCATAAGCAGACTGCTGATGGTTGATGTATAATCCATCTGAGCATTGCAATAAAAAATAAAATATCGCGAAATATACATAGGGCTTCAAAGGAGCGAGTGCCAAAAACTTTCAATAGACAAGAAGACAGTATTCACACAAGGACTCACATAACCATTTTACTTACTTAAATTAAAAATTCTTTATATGAAAAGAAACAAAAAAAAAAAACCCAAAGCAATAAACAAACCATGGTTTTGAATACCTTATAATTGGTCTTTTAGGTTTCAGTTTTCTTAACTGACTTTATTAATTAATCAAACTGACTTTATTA
>JANHMN010000005.1:46161906-46208916 GCA_030674055.1 Rhabdomys pumilio
TCTCCAAGAAGGGGAAGTCACACTTTGGTATCACCCTACCCTGGCACATCTAGTCGCAGCAGTGCTATGTACCCCTATGAGGCCCAATCAGGCAGTCCAGGTAGGGGAAGAGGATCCAGTGGCAGACAACAGAGTCAGAGACAGCACCCACTCCAATTGATAAGGGACCCACAAGAGGACCAAACTGCACATGTGCTACAAATGTGTGAGGGGCTTAGGTCCAGTCTATGTATGCTCTTTGGTTGGTGGTTCAGTCTTTGTGATCACTCATGGGCCCAGGTTAGTTGACTCTGTAGATCTTCTTGTGGTGTCCTTGATTCCTCTGGCTAGCTCAATTCTGTCTCCTACTTTTCCATAAGACTTTTTAAGCTCTACCTGATGTTTGGTTATGAGTCTCTGCATCTGTTTCTATTTGTTGCTGGATGAAGCCTCTTAGAAGACAGCTATGCTAGGTTTCTGTCTTCAAGCATAGCAGAGTGTCATTAAGAGTGCCATAGATTGCCTCTCTCCATGGAATTGTTCTCATGTTGAAGTCCTGCCTGGTTACAAGAAGTAGCCACTCTATATTTTCAGCTGGTATGAATCTCAGCTAGGGTAACCCTCAGAGACCCCTGTTGCCTCCACCATCATAGTTTTCCAGCTAGTCTCAGATAGCTTACACTGATTTCTGTTCTCACCCCTAGCCCTCTCCTGTCCTTCTCAGCTGGTTGTCATCCCCATATTCCTCCTCATCCTCTCTCCCAGCTAGTTCCCTCACTTCATTCACCTGTGATGACTTTTTGTTTTACCTTAAAAAACATCTATTGTTACATTTTAAGAGAGGAGTTACCTTTGGATACCATGAGGTGTACAGAACAAAAATGAAAGGAAATTATTGACCTAAATATTTTCCATTCCAATTTCAGGTTTTCTATCTCACGAATAAGACAAATGGGTATTATCTCTAAGATGCTTTCCAACCAAAGTGAAACCAAAACCAATGGAAAACTATAGAAGAAACCATGGTGAGCTGGTAACCTCAGGAATGGGGAGGCTAAGATAGGAAATTCACAAGTTTAAAGTTATCTGGGCTAAACAAATATGTTCAAGTTCAATGGAGATTTACAGTTTTTAAAAATCTGTGACAAGAAAATGAACATAAAACTCTATTTTATCATCAAGCATTATCTGAACAATCATAACAATACTGTAAAGTGCTCATATCTATTCTCATTATACAAACACCACTTTGTCGAAACTAATAGAGAGATTTTAAAGCATCTCATGAATGTGTTCATCAAGCCTTACCTGAGGTAACAATATCTAAGGGGATAAAAGATAGACATAAAAACCAATACTTGGATATTGGTCAAATAAGTGAACATGGTATCAGAAGAGTTATTTTTTCTTACTAGTGACAGGTAGATCATTTAAATTAACTAACAGAACACTAAATAGAAACAATAAGGCAATTCCTGACCAGCAGCATGGAGAGACAGAGGGAGTCTAAGTATTTTGTGTATGTTTATTTGCAACTGCTATGAAAAAGACAATTAAAGAATAAGATATTATGTATAGTATCTTTCTTTTTGTAATTATGATAATCTAATGAGGATTTCCATAAAATTTTGATTCGTATTATTTTTATGTAAGTCAAACATAAGACTGTGTCTCAAGAACACTAACCATACTGTATTTGTCTAAACATATTTTTGTTTGATTAAAAATACATTTATTTCTCAAATAATATAACCTGATTATGGTTTTCTCTCCCTCTACAAATCCCAGTTCCTCTCCACATTCCTTCCCATCCAGGTTCACCCCATTTCTTTTTCTAATTTCTGAACCAAAATTTGTCCTGCCTATAAGAATTATACGGACAAATATGTTGAAGAAACTGAAGAAATGGCCAACCAATGACTGGCTCAACTTGAGGCTCATCTCATAGGCAAGAACCAATGCTTGATACTACTAATAATACACTATTATGCTTGCAAACAGGAGCCCCGCATAATTGTCCTCAGAGAGTCAGTTTAGCTGACTAAAACAGATGCAGAGACCTGCAGCAAAATATTAGACTGAACTCTAGAAGTATTGTGAAAGAGATGAGGAAAGGATTGAGGAACCCATAGGGGATAGGAACTCCACAGGAAGATAAACAGAGTCAACTATAAGCTGGAACCTTGGGACTCTCAGAGACTGAACCACCAAAGAGCAAGCATGAGCTGGACCTAGGAACCCCCACACAGATGTAGCAGATGAGCAGTTCAGTCTCCATGTGGCTTTCCCAAAAACTGAAGCAGGGACTAACACTGACTCAGTTGCCTGCCATGTGGTCCTGCTATATCTGGACTGGCTTGACTGGCTAAAGTAAGAGAGGATGTATCTAGTCTTGTAGTGACTTGAGGTGCCAGGAGTCATTTTTCAATAAAAAACAATGCCACGTATCTCCTAAATTTTTGTCAAAAAATTCTATGAACAAGGGTTTTCCATTAGAAAACAATTGTTGCTTAGACATAACCAATAATTTGGACAAACACTATGAAGATTCAAAAGACCCTTACTTCTCCAGTCTCTGCCAAAGAATTGCCACTTGTGTGAATACCCCAGGAAAAAGGGAATTTCTGTGCCAATGTTCTCATGGGTACAATGGGCTAATGTGTGAAACTGACACAAATTCTTGTGGAGGGAATACCTGCCAACATGAAAACACCTGCCATAAAGACCCTGAGCACCTTGTGTATATCTGCCCTGCTGGATATGCTGGAAGGTTCTGTGAGACAGATCACAATGAATGTGCTTCTATCCATTGCCACAATGGGACTGTATGCCAGAATGGAATCAAGGGCTACTCCTGCTTACTGTGTGCCTGGATACCACGGCATTCTAAATCATTGTGACTTAGAAGTGGATGAATGTGTTTCTGATCCCTGCATGAACAAGGCTGTATTCTTCACAGATATAGAAAGATACATATGTGTCTGTCCACAAGAGAATTCTGCTGTCAATTATGAATTGGAAAATAATGAATGTAGATCTCAGTCATGTCTACATGGTCCCATGTGTCAGGATGCTCTTGGGGCTCACTTCTATGACTGTAGACCTGGATTCGTTCGAGACCACTGTGAACTCAACTTCAATGAATGTACCAGTCAGCCATGTCTCCATGGAAATGCATGTATGAATAGAGGAATCAACTTCTACTGTGACTGCATGGGTAGTGGATTCACATGGACACACTGTGAGACTGCGATACCACTTCATTGGTCAAAGCCTTCTCACAATGATACGACATGTGAAGATACTGTTGACAGCTATATTTGTCACTGATGGCCTGGATACACAGGTGCTCTGTGTGAGACAGACATAAATGAATGCAGTAGAACCCCCTGTCAATTTGGGGGGAAATGTGCTGAGCTGTTCTCAGACAATCAATAGGGACACATTTCAGACTTGCCTTCTTCCTTCAACTACCTTGTAGCCTCAGGCTGTGTTTGTATCTGTCAGCCTGGATTCAGAGACAGAAGTCTAGCATAACTGTCCTCTGAGAGACTCCACCCAGCAGCTCACTGATACAGATGCACAGACCCACAGCCAAATGTTAGACTGAACTCAGAAAAACTTATGAAAGAGGTAGGTGGGTGAGTGACTGAGAAATGTGAATGGGACAGGGGATTCTACAAGAAGACCAAGAGTCAACTGACATGGACCCTTGGGGGCTCCCAGAGACAACAACTAACCAAAAACCATATAAGAGCTGGACCTAACACCCTCCACCACATATGCAGCAGATGTTCAGCTTGGTCTTCATGAAGTTCCAGGGTAACTTGGAGGGATGATTACTCTGGCTCTTTGACCAGACTGGGGATCTGGTTCCCCTAACTGGGCTGCTTTGTCTGACATCAGAAGGAAAGGATGTGCCTAGTCCTGTAGTACAATGAAGTGCCAGGGTGGGTTAGTACCCAGAGGGGCCTCTTTATCTTAGAGGTAAAGGGGAGGGGTTGTAGAGAGAGAAGCCATGTGAGAAGGTTACTCACAGGAGAGAAGAACTGTGATCAGGTTGTAAATTGAATAAATTAATGAAAGAAAAACAAGCTTCTAAGGAATAATAACAAAATTGAATATAATAAAATCAAACAAAAATAAGCACATCAGAATTTGACAAAACAAAGAAAAAATAAGGCATAGAGCCCACAAGAACTCACAAGAAAGAGTCCCACTTGTTCCTACAAACAGGAATCCCATAAACACACTAAACTGGAAGCCATAATTTATACACACAGGACCTGATTTTCTGGCTGGAGTGCCTAACCATATTTTTATGCAAATATGAACAGAATGTCTATAATGTCTCAATAAACAAAAACATGTTGTATATATTTGGTATAAAATGTGTTTGATACTTTCAAATTTCTGGTAGAACCCTCTTTGGATGTCAACCGAAATCAAAAATTGTATCATGTTATCAAAAAAAAAAAAAAAAACCACTGTGATACAAAATGTACTGGTTTAGGGAAGTGGCTATTAGAAGATGAAACTTTAGGCAATAAACATGTCTGTAATGAAATTTCTTTTACATATCAGTAAAAATCGAAATAATTATATCTCAAACATATGTTATGTGTGACATAATGAGTGGAAGTTCTAGTTCAGTAGGTGATGATATATATATATATATATATATATATATATATATATATATATATTACTGTTAAGACCATTTAATTAACTGTAGTTTTATTGTCTTTGTAAGTAAACATGTGTAGGATGAAAAAAAAGGCACAATAATGGGTAATAAATGGACAGAAGTCAATTGTTTATTTTGTGTCATTTCCAGAAATTGAAAATCTAGCTTTCAAAACATTAGGAACTATTATCAAAGATTTCAAATGTAATTTGTCATTGATTTGTTAACGCTTATAAAATAATATATTCTAAGACAAATGTGCTATTTTGATTTTTTTTCAGCTTAACACAGCTCAGAGTCATATGGGAAGAGAGAACCTCAAGTGAAGAAGTACACAGAGCAGACTGGCCTCTGGCCAAGTCAGTGAGAGATTGTTTTGTTTGATGCCTGATATGGGAGAGCCTAGACTGCTGTGGCCAACACCATCCCTAGGCAGGTGGTCTTCAGCTTCACTAGAAAGCCAGTGAGCAAAATTGGAAGCCAGTGTTTCTCCATGGATTCTGCTTAAAATTAGTGCCTTTCGTTGTCTTGTCATTTGTTAGTAGTAGACTGTGATTAGAAGCTGTACACTGAAATAATCCTTTTCTCCACAAATGTGGCTTGTACTCAAAACTTATATCACAGTAATTGAAAAGAAACTAGACCAGTTTATTTAATTAACATCTAAAACTGACATTTTATATCTACCCCAATAATAACAATATATATTATTTTTGTCCACACTATGAATTATTGATAGGAATGTATAAATTAGTGTGTGTTCCTTATCATATTTATCTAAGCTAAATGTAAAGGAAGTGAACAACTGAAAAAGTATATATAGAGAAATTTAATAAATAGTTCCAAGATGGAAAGAAAGGTTAATAGTTTCAGATTTAGATATGCTGACTGGTCAGAACTATCCAGAACCTTCTAAGCTCATTTAATTACAATAAAGTAGAATTGGTCTTTTTATCTCAATATCAAACTTATTCTTCTTTATTTTTTTCTTGTAATTACCATGGTTTCTTATTTTTTGTTCTCCTGATGAGCCTAGACTTCTGTGGCTTTTTTGTTTGTTTGGTTTTTGTTTTTTGGTTTTTGGTTTGGGGTTTTGGTTTTTTGTTTTTGGTTTTTCAAGACAGGGTTTCTCTGTATAGCTCTGGCTGTCCTGAAACTCACTCTGTAGACCAGGGTGGCCTCAAACTCAGAAATCAGCTTGCCTCTGCCTCCCAAGTGCTGAGATTAAAGGTGTGCACCACCACTGCCCAGAGGAGCCTAGACTTCTGAACTATTTTGCCTTTTACTAAAAGTGTTTCAGACCACTTGCCACTGTTAGTAGGCTTGATTCCATGAAGAACTCTAATTGCCATTGTGATTGATAATGTGTTTCTCTGTAGACATTTCATGATGAATTGAAGTTACAAATTTTCATTGTATTTTAATAGGAGATCCACTGATGTTTATAGAATAAAAGGTCAATTTAATAGTTGAAAGTAGTTATAATGATCCTGGTAGTGAGCAGACAGTTACTTGTTAAAATGAGAAAAGAGTAGAAAACAATGTGGCTGAAAAGTTTATAAAGTTGAACAGCAGAATGTGTCTAATTGCCCTATTTCTTTAAAAGGCTATAAACTGTCACATTTTGTAAATGCCACAGATGCAATCTCATATATAGAAATGTTTCTAATATAACTTAGTGAAGAGAGAAGTTTGAAAAAAATGGTTAAAAACAGAACTGGTTGAGTGCTTATTTACAAAATATCTGCCAAAAAAGGGATGAAGGAAAGTATGCTTTCAAATGTTGACGCAGAATAAATAGAAATGTTTTGGAAGAAAAATAATGTAAAATTATTCATAAATCTAGAGTGATCTGATTTTAAGTGTTGAAATTTTGACAATGTTCACATTTATTTTTGTTCTTGAGAAGGAAATAAATAGGAAGAAATTATTTTTAAGACATCTTAAAATCTGTGTTGTGCTTTGAATTTATCTTTCTTCTGAGCTCTAAGTGTCTTTTTGCTCAAAATTTTTTTGATCTAGAGTGTAAAAAACAAAAAAAAATATTTCTAATGATAATGTGCTTCTGTACTTGCCTAAGTTAGCATTAGTATTTATAAAAGGCTGCACTTGATCATTGTAATTATGTATGTTTTCCAATTTCAATGTCATATTAGGGATCATTATCCAAAATGCAACTATTAAGTTACAGTATAACAAGAAGTATGTTCTGACAAACTATTTAAAAGATCAATTCAAAAATTATTTAATCATTTCAGGATATCATATCTGTGTTTTATTTTGTAATTTTTATTTCACTAGAACCTCTATTCTGCAATATTACATATCAGCCTACACATGTTATCTAAAGTAAAAATGATAAGGTCAAAACTCCACAAACATTTTAGAATTTCTTCCTGTCATGTTACATAAAACTTGATATGTTATGTTTTATTAATTCTATAATTTAACAATCCTCTATTCTGAACAAGCAAAATAATGAGTATTCATTATTTGAATGTGTGAGATGAGAAAAATTTTGGGTACATTTATTGTTGGCCTTTAGAATATTTGCATATTTGAAAAGTACAGAAAATATCCATGTGTGTTTCATGTTCATCTTGTTATTTATTGTTTCAATCTTATATGAAGCCCAGCAGTCTTTATACTAATGGACTTGTCATTAACATGCAGTAAAATTGGGAGATGGAATATGATAGAACTTTTAGAATGTGTGAACCAGTGGGAGGAAGTCAAACCACAGAGACATGCTTTTAGGAACCTGAAACTTTTCTCTTTTATCCGTTTCCAAGTATGACAGGGTAAATATCATCTTCCAAGGCATCCACTGAATATGATGCTATTTTTCACTATGGACGCAACTGAATCCAACTGAGAATGGAATAACAAAATAATCTAAAGCAAACTTTCATATATTTATTTTTTATGTATGTTGTTCAAAACAGTTGGTCTAGTTCTTGCTAGTTTTAGAAACAAATGACTTTACTAGAACTTATATGATTTTATTTGTCAAGTTTCCAGTTGTCCTGAAGGACATTAACAAGAAAAGTGAAGATATTCAATAATTGGTTACAATGTTTTAATCTTTCAAACACATATAAGCTGAACCAGACCATATAACCATTTGAAACTGATGGTTTTATTTTATTTTATTTTAGTATAATGATGTGTGTATTTTCCCAATTTGTTCTTGTCATTAGTTCATTGCTGTTTATTTTTTGAGTTCTTAGTCTATTGGAACAATTGCCAGTTTGATTTATGTACTTGTTGAAGGAAATCTAAATTCATTACATTATGGATAAGTCTTTATAATCATGAATTTACACTGCTAGTTTGAAGATATAATTTCAATTATTACTTATAAATAGACAAGAGAATAATTACCAGGTCATATCGTATTTGATTAATTTTGTAAGAAACAGCTAAATCTTCTTTTCCAAACTAATTTAATAATTTTATCATCAACCTGCAATAAGGAATCATTTCATCACAGTTTCCCTATTAATATATTTATATTAGACATTTTAATTATGCATAATGTTAAATATTTTTAAGGTCCCTTTTGGTATACATAAGCCATTTTTGGTGAAACTCTGAAATAGTATTTGAAGTCTTCTTTTAGCTACTGGGGAAAAGGCATTGCTTCTTTACAGTTTATACTTATAAGATTTTTATGTTTTCTAGATATACCTTTGTTCAGAGTATAATTGTCAAAAAACCCTTGTAACAATTAGTATGTTCACTTTTCTTCATTCTTTATATAAAACTGGGAAGAGTGTGCTATGGCTTCAATTTTCCTTTGTTATTTCACATATCCTAATACCTTTATATTTCAATATGCATGTTAGTATCAATCAAAATTTACTTCAGATAAATTGGGGGGAATTTGAATTAAAATGCATGAAGTATGCAAGTCAGGTAAGTTTAGGAACAAAGTATATTTAGATTATCAAGTCTTTCAATTTTTAAGATTATTCATTTTTATATTATTTTTGAAATTTTCATACATGTTTATGATCATATCTGCCACGTATTTCCTGCTTCCAGTTCTCTCTATATTTTTCACAAGTAGTTTTACCCAAATTTATTCTATGCCTTTCTTTGGAATCTCACTAAATTCAGTTAATGTAACTCATATGTGTATGGATATGAAGTCATCTGCTGGATCATGGGAAACCTACCAGTGGCTACATCTTAAAAAGAAAATAACTCTCCATTTTCTATGAACTATCCAATACCAATAACTCCTCTATGTTATTATGTTCAGAAATGGAGCCTGAAGATTACCTACCCCATTTATACAAAGATTATGTCTGTTTTGATCTTCTGCAGTTGCTGTTCAGTCAGCCACAGCTACTATGAATTCATGAGTGCTAAAACCATGCCATATCCAGACAACAGCAATTCACAGCAGTGCTTCCATCCTTGAGCTCTTACACTGTTTCCAAGTCACCTTGTGCAAACTTTCTAAATCTTGGTGGTAAAGGTGATTAATATAGATGTTTCATTTAGGTCTGGGTACTAATTTTTCTTTTTCAACAGAATGGCAAGTTATATATCTCTACATTCATTGACAGTTGTCCAGTATAAAAAGGAAACTTCTCTAATTAAGGTTGAGAGTAGCTCAGGTTTATAGAAAGAAGCTTGAATATTTAGAAGAAAATTTAATATAGGAGCATATTTTCTCATTCATTTTCACTTTAATTTCCCAATAACTGTATTCCACTGTTAGAGGTTGAGGTTTCTAACGGAGTGAATGTGCCTCAAAAAAAAAAATGTTGAAATTTTATTCTCAATGCAATAATGTTAGGAACTGTATGCTTTTGAAAGATAATCACTCCTGTCTTAAGCAATATATGGTGAATAAGATCAAAATAAAATATATTTACAAATGAAAATGTCATAATGAAACCAGTTATTATGCATAACTTACATATGCTAATTAAAACTGTAGACAAATAGTGATGTCCTTACAAAACAAATAGGTATAGAAGTTTGATCCTCCTACTAGTAGTTCTACCTTCTTTGTGTGAAAAAAAAACCACAATTTTTTCCTTTAGAGAATGTAACATCTACAGCCTTATTATAAAAGCAGAAACCAACCCCCTCACACACACAGTAAACAAATATTCCAGTGCCTAATCTTAGGTTCCACTGCCTCCAACAGTGTGTGAAACAAATAGATATTTTAAAACACAATGCATATTTCATAAGTGGAACTAAAAACTATAAGTTGTCCCTATAACAATTACCAATACAGAAACACTTGGAGAATCCATCAGAAGAAGTTGGAACATTGTTCAGGATAATGGTAGAAAATATTTCTGTAACTATGCCAAAATAACTGATAAAAACTGCTTACAGAAGTAAAGGTTTGGTTTCTTTTGTGGATTCAGAGGTTTTAGAATGTGTTTGGTGGCTTCATTGTCTTGAAAATTAAGTAAAGTTATATCATGGAGTCATGAATCCATAGATGAATAGAATGTTTTCCTGGCCACACTACAGCAAAGAAAAAGATATAGTACCTAACGGCATGTTCCCAGGAAGCCACTTCCTTCAATCTCATCTCTTAACACATTTTACCATCTCAATAACCCATTACTTAAAAATAGGACAACGAATAAACACAGTAGTACAGTCAGTGAGAGCCTTCAATTAGTTCTTAACATTCCCACCTCTGAACATCGCTGTTCCTCAACAAATAGTAATTTGGGGGACATTTCCAACCCAAACCTTAAAACCATAAATGTATCCTTTAGGGAATTCTGATAAGGATATAGAAGGAAAAGCTCTAGAGATAAGCTTGAACTTCTTTAGATAGGGTTAAAATGGTAATTAGCACTGTGTAGGTACAAATATGTTTGCAAAGGAATGGAAATGAAGTCTTTGATAAAAATGAAGATTAGTATATTGACACCTGTGGGAAAATGTGACCTTATTCCAAAACAGCAGTCTGATTTTTAAAACAACTAAAGACAAACCCATCGAAAGTGGGCTTGGAGAAAGGAAGATGGCTCTTGGTTAGTGTACCACCTCTGCCTCTGGTGTGCCCATCAGACTTTGAGAGATGAAGGAAAACCAGTTGAGACTTAGGCAGTCACTTATCCTGCCAGGTTAGTGTAATTTCTTCAGAATGAATTTTTTCCTTTCTAGAGGGATGAGGGAGAATCCCTAAAACTCAGGAGTGTAGCAAAATGTGCACATTCAAGAATCCCCTGAAACTTGTCCTTTATGGAAGGTATCACTCAGGAATGATAAGTAGTATATTTGACAGACAACATTTGGAATGATTCACAGCCTTCAATTACCGCATGTAGTAAAGTGCTATAAGACTTAAGCACTTTAAATACTGTATTCAAGGCTAAATGAGAAACCAGGTGGGGAATCTTTAAATAGCATATATAAGATGAAAACAATAGTGTGACAAAGAGATAAAGAGATTAATATGTATAGTAAGAAAAGCAAGTTATCATTTAAAATATTTTTTATTACTTTAATTTTTTACAGTCTATTATTTGCCTCCCTCTCTGTCTGCCTTCCCACAGTTTCTCATTCTATTCCTCCCCACCTCCATGTCTCCAAGAGACGTCTCTGCACCCGCCAAGACTCCAGATTCCCTGGGGCCTTAAGTATCTCCAGAGTTAGGCACATCTTTTTTCACCAAGGCCAGACCAGCCAGTCCTCTGGTATATATGTGCTGGGGGTCTCAGACCAGCTAGTGTATAATGCCCGGTTGGTAAATCGGTGTCTGAGACATCTCAGGGGTCTGGGTTACTTGATACAACTGGTCTTTCCATGGTGTCACCCTCCTCCTCAGCTTCTTCCAGCCTTTCTCTAATTCAACCACAGTGATCCCTGACTTCAGTTCAATGTCTGGATATATATATGTATGTATTTCTATCTCAGTCAGCTGCTTGTTGGGCCTCTCAGTGGACAGTCATGCTAGGCTCCTGTCTGTAAGCACACCATAATATCAGTAATAGTGTCAGCTTTTAGAGCTTCCCCTTGAGATGAATCTCAAGTTGGGTTTGTCATTTGACAGCCCTTCCCTCAGGATCTTCTCCATTTCTGTCCCTGCAGTTCTTTTAGACAGGAATAATGTTGGGTCAGAGTTTTTGACTGTAGGATGGCAACACCATCCCTCCACTTGATGCCCTATCTTCCTACTAGAGGTGGACACTATCAGTTCCCTCTCCTCACTATTGTGTATTTCATCTAAGGTTCCTTCCATTGAGTCCCAAGAGTCTCTCACCTGCCAGGTCCCTGGTAAGTTTCTAGAGGATCCCCCATACCTCCCACCCCTGAGGTTTACCCCTGAGGTTGTATTATTTCCATTCATTCTGCTGGCCCTAAGGGTTTCTCTCCTGTCTCTACTTTCCCCATATCTGATCTTGTTTCCCTACAGGTTATCATTTAAAACATTCACAGTATTTAAGGCCAAATCATATAAGGCAGAAGATTTGGTGACTTATGGGACCTCAAGGATATCAAATCTTGCATGGCCTCAAACCCCCATACAAAGATCTCTATAGCACTTACAGCTACTTTGTCTATGGTGCAATTGAGGACAAGTTTTGCATAATCCATTGCTGAGAACACTTAAGCAGTGAATCTTAGTGGTATCTATGAAGAACAGAATCACTTTTCAAGTAAACATTGTGCAATATGTGGTAGTATGGCTACCTCTATTAAAATTTTAAAGATGAATAAGAAATATCCAGGCCCAGTGAAAACACTTGTCACAGAAATGGAACCATTACAGAGAGTTATTATTAGCATGTAACAGAAATGCCAAACAAAATTTGAGACCCTCCAAAAACTTCCCTTGACCAACACACACACACACACACACACACACACACACACACACAGTAGGGCTTATTGTAGATACTGATTTGGAGTAGGGCTATCTTTGTAAGATCCAGCTTGTAAAATCGACAGAGAACATCTACATGGAAGACTCACAAACACCAGATTTCACCCAGTGTGAGCTTTTAATATAAGTTATTCGTATATTTCTTTTCTATGTTGTCTTTTCTTTTTAAAACATTGTATTTATAACATATTTTTAATTAAATTCTATTTTTATATAGTTAATTAAATTACTTGAATTTATTTCAAAATATAAAAATTCCATGTTTTTTTTAAAGTAGGAAAGACTATAAATAAAGATAACATCAAAACCAAACTCCAAACTAGCTTGTTAAATATTTTCCCCATTTCTTTGTGTGTTTGTGTGTGCGCACGCGCACATGTGGTGTGTATCTGTCTGTCTGTCTGTCTCTCTGTGTGTCTGTTTGTATGCACATACAGGAAGTTTGGTAATGTAGAGAACGTCGAGACCCGGAGACTCGATGAGCACACACCTGAGGCTTAGGTGACATCCAGCATACTGCCAGATTCTTGTCTTTGAACACATGGCATGCTTCTCACATAAAAGAGATGAAACCTGTGCTCATATAGGCCCAAAATAGAGTTCTCTGTGCTAATGAGACACCTAGAAGCCCAGAGTGCTTAGCTAATAAGCTTCCCTTCCCAGACATTCTTCCCTGTAAAAAGGTATTTAATCTCAGGCCTACCCTGAGAAGTGGGGTATGGTTTTATGCATCCAGCTTCTACCATGACAATAAACTGTTAGAACAAACCTTGGACTGTCTCTTTTCATCAAGATCTGCAGTAGGGAGCCATGAAGAAGGCCTTCGCCTACAGAGCCACAGCCTAGTCTTCTATAGAAAGTCTCTCTGCTCCCCCAGCCACAACCTCTACCAAGTCTGCCACTGCCAAGGTAAGGACATTCCCTGATGGGACAAACTGGAGATCCCCTTTTCCATGCCCCACCCCACCCAGGGCTAAATGCTGTCTCTAGCCCATGGCCCCTGACTATATTCTCTGCTCCTCCATGACTCTTACTGGCACCTGGATATCCATAAGTCTGAGAACCCCATGACCCAGGCCTTGTTGCAGGGACTCCAGCTTTCCCACACGTACCACTGCATTTTTTCCACCCCCGGAGCAAGTGTCTCAGAGCTTTCCTACAGGCCAACACCCAGCCCTGGCGGGTGTGGGATAAGCACAGTCAAACTTCCCGAAACATACCACCTGCTGGTGACCCACACAGACCCACAATAGAACTCCAGATTATTCGAGTACCCTGAGTAACCCCTGACCTAGTTCAACAGACCCAGACTTTCCCTTGCCCTCCTCTCTATTTGTATAGTGAAACTATTTGTATAGTTTGTATTAGTGATTTTCATCTCTGAGCTTCAACCCTATTTTGTGCTCCTTTTATCAATGAAAATGCTTCCTCATCTATTTTTTTGCTGATTTATAACTGATGACCCAAATAATAAGGTTTCCATTATAATCTATGTTCATATGTGTCAAATATATTTGTGTTATTTTTATTTTGCATATTCAATATTCTCATTTTCATCTCTTCTCTTTACACTTCCAATATTTCTCCTGTGTATTTTTCCCAAGTTTTATATTTCCTTCTTATTTTGAATATATGAAACAACTAGTGAAAGTCATGCGATGTAAAGTTTGGAATCTTACGGTGCCACGACTTTAGAAGGTCAATTATAAATTTTGTAAACTGTTTTAATGTCTACCTCTGATATGTTCTTAATCAAAACTTCAAGAGGACTAAAACTATGAGCTTTCTATGCAGGATATAAAAATTAAATCTTTATGAATTATGCTACTGCAAGATAATAAATAAAAATAGATACTGCCTGAGGTACATCTTTTTGGATGTAGAGCACTTCCTAAATTGTTAGCAACAATATGTCACAGTATTTTTCCTTGAACAAATTATACTGTTGAGCACATACTAATGGCAAGTCTTGGAAAAATCAGCCAAATGATGGCGGATTTTGAAAGACCATATTATTATTTAGAAATAGTTTCTTGCCTACACTCTCTCATATTTTAAGAATTCAACAACTATGTTAAAGGGAAAGTTTTATACATTCTAAGTTTAATATGATTCTTGCCTACCAGGCAATTTCCTATAATGGTAAGAAATCTCTCTGCCCACATTCTGCCAAAACACTCTGGAGTTTGCATATATTTTCCGTGAAATTATCCTATTTACTTAAAAATTACCCAAAATATTGCACTCTGTAATTCCTGCCTCATTGCTAGAGTGTAACTCATAGATGAATCACATCACAACTGGTTTACTTTGAAAATAACAAATCACAACGAAATAACATCAATATATCTTTACACACTTATAAGCAATGTTGAAACACTTGAACATTATTTTCTCTATCTGAGCACTGACAACTAAAAGACAGAGTTCCTACCTAAAAAATAAATGGAGTGAGTGATTGTAAACTGCAGACTGTACTTCCTAGATCCCCGTCCAATAGCGTCAAGAAAAGGAAGCCAGTGTGGGAGAAACACAGAATCTGAGCAACCTCATTCACAAATAAACATGATTTTAGGGCTAAGTTGTTTTTCTCTGCTTCTGTTAGTTGTATGGGGTGAGGGGGTAGGAGCAAATACAACTCTGTATGTTAAGTAAGCCCAGAAAAGGCAAAAGGAAGATTGGCTCCCTTTTAAAACGTGGAGTGGTTTAGCAGACCTGAAGGAGAGAAGGATGTCCACCATTTGTTTCTGTCCCGAGTTTCAATTTCTTTAATGGCTTGGGATTCTATTAATATCTTGCCTTTCAACTCCCTAACTCATCTCTTTGCTTTCAAAACAAACTGGCTTTTATGTCTATAATAAGCTGAGTATACCCACTGATCTTGTAATAATTATTTTTCTCAAAGGAATTCACTGCCACAGGCTACTAAAACTTAGGGACAGGATTGAAAGTTGTAGGAAGTAAGGAAGCAGGGGGATTACATAGGCTGATACAAGCATGTACTGCAGAAATGGGAATAGCAGGTTGAAATTGAACATGGGAAAATTTAGTTTGAATGTCAGGAAAAGTTGTCAACCCACAAATTTAATTAGGTAGTGGAATAGCTTCCCAGAAGAAATGGCAGAAATTTATTGCTGGAGCTATTTAAAATTGGCCTGGATGAAGCACTAGGGAATACACAGAGTGGGCAATCATTCACAGGTTCTTGAGGATTGATGTATAGAGCAATTGGGCTTTTGCATTTCTAATTTCATGACCATTATTCCAGCACTTCTCTTTATAATGGTAGGTATTTCCTTTTTACAAGTATAACCTGGAAAATCAGAACATTATACTATTCCATAGGGATAACCACAACCACTTTTTTTTAAAAAAAGGTTGCAAGTATATTCTTATTTAATGCAGTAGAGACTCAGACTCACCCTTTCTTTATTTCTTCCTTTTTTGTATTACTGTGCAGAAAGAAATCCCAGGAGACTTCTGATATTTTCCTTTTTCGTTATTACAAGAGGAATGTGCTTTATATATTTTTCAATTTTCACTTTTTGGACTAATAATCAGTTCTCTCAATAACTTGTCTACTTTTCATTTTCTGCCTGAATAAAGATCCACAATGGACATTTTTTTTTTTTTTTTGCTTTAGCTGTCTTGCAAAACCCCTGGTTATACCCCTATTCATTGTATTTAGGATGCTATTTCAGTACATACTTTTTTCACTGCTCTGCATCTTTGGTAAAATTATTGATAACCATTTCTTAAATGATCCTTGATAGCCAAACCAATAATTCTTATTTTATAAGATATTTAGATATTTTGAATGGATTAAATGTATGCTGTGTACACATAATTTTCTTTGGTCATATTTAAGTAAATTCTACTTGGTAGCATTTTCTTTTCAGTAATTGTGTGAGAAGTATATTCTCATTAATAAGTAGCACCTATCAAATAAAATATTGCAATGAAAAAATTCTGGGACCATTTATCTTCTCTCAAACAGAACTTTATCTGAACCCATTTGGAATGTAAAGGAGTATATTCCCCCCTGTATCTTTATTTTTCTTCTAATAATAAATGAAGCAAGCCCTCCCACAGAACAGGGTTCTGGTGACCCTAGCCTTGTTCACTTCTCAGTCCTTTCATCTACCCACTGCTACAACAGGCAGATTCACCCTCTTCTGTGCCAGGAATGTTCTGTCACTGGCACCATGCCCTACCCATATGCAGCCATAACACTGGGTCAAATTTGCTCTGGGTAAGGCCATCCTGGCTGCAGATTAGTTCACCAGAAGCACTATCAAGTGACTGCAGTCCTTTGGCACTAATAAACAATGATTCTACCTCCAGCTACTGATGACCTCTGGTGAACATGTGAATCCTTGTGCTGGCTCAGGTGTGTGTAGATAAGCCTTTTCCATCAAACAATGTACCAGAAGATAGATGATGAACTTCCCTTCTCACCAGTTTATCAAGCCTAAGGACAGTGTTGTGGGCATTAAGGTAGATAAGTGTATGGTACCCCTTGCAGGCACCAATGGTAAGACGACTATCCAGAGCTGGATGGGTAGTCTGAACTCTGCCCAATATAAGAAGGACAGAGTGGAATTTGTGAAGAGGCTTTGCATGTTAAAGATTGGGTAACACATTCTCTCAGCCCTTGGCATCATGGAAAATACCAATGTTCTGGCTCATTATGCCAGGATTTGCTAGCAAAAAGGCATTGTGCCCATAGTGGTGCCTGAAATTCTCCATGATGGGGACCATGGCTTGAAGGGCTGCCAGTATTCAACTAAGAGGGTTTTGGCTGGCTACAAGGCTACAAGTGACTGCCATGTCTACCTGGAAGCAAGTTGCTGAAGCTCAACACAGGAAGCCCAGGCCATACTTTCACCCAGAAATTTTCTAATAAAAAAATTGCCATGGAAACTGTCATAGTACTTCATCAAAAAATGCCCCCTCCTGACCCTAGAATCATTTTCATGTCTGGAGAGCAGAGTGAGAAAGTTTTCTGTCAACATCAATGCCATTAACAAGTGATCCCTACTGAAGCCATGGTCCTTGACTTTCTCGTATGGCCAAGCTCCGGAAGCCTCTGCTCTAGTGGCCTGAGGAGGGAAGAAAGAGAAAGTGAAGCTTTCCCAGGAGGAGTACATCAAACAACACCTGGGCAACAGCCTTGCTTGTCAAGATAAGTACATCCCAAATGTTCAGTCTGGTGCCAGAGCCAGTGAAACTCTATTTCTAACCATGCCTAGTGAGATGAAGTAGTTTAAGGCTAACCCATTAACACTCCAAGCCTCTGATTACTCACTTGCTACTGAGGAGAGGAGCCTTCAGGCTGTTTCCCATCACTCTTGCTGCCCTGATGACTGATGTGTGGTGCTGTCTGTAAATGCTAATTCTGCCATCCCTTCCAACACACTGCCAATAAGCAACTATTTAAGGGTAAAAATAATAATCTAAAAATACAAAAAAAAAGTTTAGTCTCTCCTAAAAATAGTTTATTTTTCTTGAATTATGATATTTAATTATCACAAAATTAAGTATATGCACCTAAAATCATGTTCACAAAAGCACAAAAGCTGCTTGTTCGGAGTCATATTGGAATTGTTGGAATTAAACCTGGAATATAAATAGTTTGATATCATTGTATGCATTTCCTAAACTGAATTGAAATGATCATTGTCAATCACGCAGAAGTACTTCCTAATGGACAGCAATGACTTCTGTGGACTGCCTTGTGAGTTGTACCTTTTGATAACTTTAGGAGTAAGTGCCAATGAGTTAACATTCCATGTGTTACTGTATGTGTTAAGGATACATATATGGAAATACAAGTTGCCTTTTGTGACCTAATTATCCCCAAGTTAGTTTAATATTTGACACTTTGAATAAATTTGCTGTTTTATTTTGTTTTGTATTACTTTGTTTTTTCTCATAGATTTGGTTTACCATGTCTATAGTGGTTCCAGTGGATATAAATGTGAACCACACAAAATATATTAATTGCTATTACCCAGTGACTAATGATTTAGAGTTTTCTTTCTCCTGGTTTTTGAATGCCAAACAAAATAACCGATCTTGTATTTAAATTTTTGAAATATTTCAATAATTATGCAGGATATAATTGGGTCACCAGCAAATCATTATTTTCAATCCAAAATAGCCAATTCCTTTAAGCTATTATTTCTATGTATGTTCTTGTACTAATAGGAGACAATAGATAAGTTTATTTTATGTATATTTCCTCTAGAATACTATGAGTAGAAATGAATAAAGTTTGGCAGGGTCTAATGAGTACTTTGAAGAGAGAATTATCACTTTTCTTCTGCCTCTTATTTTCATTCTTTTAATTATTAATGATATTCTAATATATACCATGTTATTATTTTTAAGAGCACAGTTGTATTGCTTACACTGCAATCATTCTATCATTTACATTCAAAATACCTGTTTTGTAATCTATGTTAGTAATATATAAAAGTTATAGAATATCTAAACATAGCAAACCAAATATGCTTCATCCTCAAATTTGATATTATTATGCAGTGAATTTTCTAAGCTCTTTTTAATCAGCAGAATGTGTTAGAAGTAATATGAGTCTAAGGGGAAAAAACTAATTAGCAATAATGATAGAGGCTGAAAGTATACCTTAAAGCTGTTTTTGTTTCTGTCAATACCAAACAATATTATCAAATGACGAAGGTAGCTTTGAGGGCTTGAACACTTTACAGCAGAAGCAAACAGATATTGCTAATTGAGTAGTTAGAGACAAGAAATCAGTAAAGAAAACTCATAAGAAACTTACATGGGATAATTTTCTTCTTTTGGTCATGTGTTCGCTAGCCCAGGTAATTCTCAAGGGTTGCCATAAATTAAGACTCTACTTACGTGCAAAATAGATTAAAATATTAACAAAAATCTGACAAAAGCAGAGAATGATTTAGAATATTAATTTACATTTACTATTGTGTGAAATTTAAAATTTCATCAACTCTACCAGAAAAGAACAATTGGGATGTTGTGAAACCTGGATACTATCATTTTAATGTCATGCCATCATAAGATATTAGCAAAGTTGCATGAATTTTATACTTTTTTACAAGAGGCTCTAAGATTCTATTGGAATCTAGGGATGATTGGCAAAACTGAATATAAATCTTGCAACTGTACAAGCAGTTATTGTACAGTCAGAGCTGAGAGTTCTACATCTTCATCTGAAGGCTGCTAGCAGAATACTGGCTTCCAGGCAGCTAGGATCTTAAAGCCCACATCCACAGTGACACACCTACTCCAACAGGATCACACTATTCCTACAGGGCCACACCTTCTCATAATGCTACCCCCTGGGTCTAGCATATACAAGCCACCACACACTATTAGCATTATCTTATATGGCTTATGTCATATGAAGGGAAAAATAAAAACAACCAAATATGAGATTTTATCTGCCAGGATAAGCATATTATTATCACAAAAACTTAATTCTAGAATCACAGATTTATTTTTCAGGTTGCCTCAACTTTCTAAGGTTCTATTTGCACCCTTCCAATCATGAAAATAAATATTACCGACTTCATATATTTACTAAGATCAAATGAGATTAAACAAGATTAGATGAGAAAACTTTGGTGTTCATGTCTAGCTCATAATAAGATTTCAATAAATGTTTGTTAAATTTAAGCCCAAACGTCCCTCAAACAAGAACTAGTTCTCTTCACATTGGGACATTTACTTTCTCCCCAACACAATAAACATGCCTGGGTACATCTTTGTGCATTCACTACTGGTTCACAGAGAGTTACTGCAGTTCTTCCTTCACAATTCCTAGCTCTTAGCAGTACAATTCTATCAGAAAAGCCTGATAGAAGCTAAAAATTTTATTTTATATAACTGTGCTTCATGTTAAATGAACAAAACAGATATACAAGGAAAGAAAAAAAATTTTATCATCAATAGTTGCCCTTAACTGAGACTATCAAAGATAAAATCATATTATGATCTTGGACTGAATTTTTCCAAAATGCAATATAATTCAATATATTCATTCTTCTGTGCTTAAATTATCAGGAGGAAAACATATGTATTGTAATTGTCAAATGACACCCTTTTGGTGATGTCCTGCTATACAAATCCATTTGAAGACCATCATTAGTAACATGTGAGTTGAGAATAAACTAAGAAACCTCTCTGCCACTGTGTAATAAAAATACTCATAAAAAGAAATGCTTTGTGTTTCTTAATCTGCCATTAGATAAATTTGTTATATCTGTAAATGGAGACTGTGTGGATATAAAAAGTTAAATTTGTATAGAGGTATGCCACTTTAGAAACTGCCAAGAATACTAGTGTTAGATGTTAAACTTCAAATCTACAATCTCATTACCCCATTATTCACAATATTTCTCTCAGTGAATGAATTAATGAAGCATAATTTGATAATGAATTTTTATTGATATAACCCCAGCATTCTTGTGATATAGTTCTTTCAGATAATTAATTTAAAAATTGAGAAAATTCTTGTTAATTGTAGAAATCATGTGCCATCGCCTTCCTTCCATTTAATTAGTTGACTTTGGGCAACTACTTTCTTATGAAAACCATTTTTTGCTTTTGTCGAGAAACGTATATAAGTTGACTTGTCAGTGAATCCAATAAAATTTATGTGAATCCTAGACCCTATTCTGGTCTTTGCAAACAAGATTCCATTTCTATCTCTGTTCCTGAAAAAATATCACTCTAAAAAGCATAATCATATTTAATACTAAAATAATGTGGCTCAACAACCAATGAAATAGTCATTATTATTTTCATATTGGCTTGCTATTATATACTGTATGTCTGACATTATGTGGTAAGAGATACACATTCATGCCATGTGCCATGCTCCCTTTGTAAAGAAAACTAGAAAAGCAGAAAAATAGAAATGTGGAAAATCAACAGGGAGCTTAAACTTTCCTCTTACTAAAGGTTGTCTCATTTCTGAGTACATAGGATTCATAAAAACTTTTTAATGAAGTACATATTATTGGTCTTCTCTTTCAGTTCTATTGAGTTATTAAGTTTGTAGTGGACTGATAATTTCTATTTTTTTATAAGCACATAAGCATTTCTAATACAGTTGTCTATGGAATTTATAAAATGACTCTGACACTGGCAAAAGGAAAATGATTGCTTTTGCTTCAAAGTGGCAGTTTCAAACTTCTGTTTCTGCTGAGGATAAAGGAGGTGTGTCTAAAACCAATCAGAAGGAGACACACTCCTAACTCTACAAAAAAAAGTATAGCCAAAAAGAGCGAATTTGAAACTTTTCTTAAACTCATCAGAGCGCTAAACATGGAAAGTAGAAAACACACTGAAAGTCAGTCAAAAGAAACACAAATGTCTGCAGGGAGAGACAGACAAGGCACCGACTGACAAGGGAAGGAGGCAGCCCCCAAAATCTCTGAGTTCACTTAGGATGCCTGATTTAGAATTAACAGAGACCTGCAATGTAAAAGCCTCTGGGGTTTCACACAGAGGAGTATATACTCTCTGTCAGAGTTTTGCTTCACTCTTCAACTAGAAATTTGCTAAAAAGTTTTAAAGTCCCAAGAAAGTCTTGCTTGAAGTATAGGAGTGGGAATGAGGCACAGCAGATACCAACAGAACAGTACAAAACTCCATGGGGATTTTCCTTCTCATCAGCCCTGGGAGTAAAAGATTTTACTGCATGCAGTAGAGGTAGAAAAGACCAACAAACATCATTGTCCTTAGGGGATCACAAAGGAAATGAGAAAAAACAACAACCTGCTACCTCTGGGGTGAGCTGCAAAATACATGCAGGTTTTAGAATCCCTGCCTTAGGAGCAGGGAACATGGAGAAAGGAGCCTCTCTTGGAATCTAGGGAAACATTACTGGCCTAAAGCTGCAGTTCAGTCAGAACAAATGGGCAGAAGTCTTGCAGCCCCCATTATAAAAAGTTGCAAAAGTGAAACACAGAAGCCACATAAAAGAGAGGCAATGACTGAGGGAGAAACACATAATGATAACATCATCCTTAAAATCCAGTTCCCACTCTAAACACAAGATATCACTAAAATAATATAGAACCTAAAGCCCACAAAAGAATAACCACAGCAACAAGTCCATCCCAATTCCTAATTACAACATGAACCACTGAACTACTAGTATGTATCTTAATCATTTAGAAGAATAGAGACAGAGGAAGCTGAAGAAAGAGCTGAAGAAATGATGACCAAGTGTTTCTCCAAATTAATATCAGGAACTTTCCTATGTAGCACTAAAGCAATGATGTCTTCTGGCACCAAAAGCATTGACCTCAGTTTCTACTGTCCTACTCAAAATATTTGGCTTTTGAAAACTTACAAAACAAATAAAACACCAAATAATTGCAAAACAGTGACTGCAGAAATAAAACACACTGGCAAGAGACATGAAAGCATTCATATTCAACATAGGCATGGCATAGATGTTGGTTAACATACAGGAAATTTTGATTCTAATAGTTATAATTAATTCATTAATTTAGTATGTCAAAATATGCATTAAGATTCAAGAAGATATACTGACATGTTGGTGGCAACCAACAGCTATTTAATAGGACTGAAGACCCACTCAATAGGAGGGAAATCATGCTTGGTACTGGAAATGTATACAGCTTCCTGGAGTTAGTGAAGTGATGAACCTTAGAAAGGAGTCTGCAACCACAACTTTGGTAGACAAACCTAATAATTTACTACATTAACAGTCTGGATATAAACAAAAACTGAAATCGGCATCTCAAAGAAATATCTCTACTCTCATGTTTATTGTTGACATATAACAGCTTGTCTCTACTCCCTCTCTCTCCCTCCACCTCCCCTTCTCCCTCTCCCTCTCCCTCTCCCTCTCCCCCTCCCCTCCCTCTCCCTCTCCCTCTCTCTCTCCCTCTCCTTTTCCCATCTCCCTCCCTCTCCCTCCCTCTCCCTCCCCCTCCCCCCCCTCCCCCTCTCCCCTCCCCCTCCTCCCCCTCCCCCTCCCCCTCCCCTCTCTCTCCCCTCCCCTCCCCTCCCCATCCCCTCCCCTCCTCCTCCCCCTCTCCCTCTTCCCTCTCCCTTCCATCTCCCTTCCTCCCTACCTCTCTCTCTCCTCCCACTCCCATCTCCCTTCCTCCCTCCCTCCCTCCCTCTGTCTCTCTGTCTCTGTCTCTCTGTGTAATGGAATATCATTCTACTGATACTGAAAATAAAGGTGTTTTATCACTTAAAAGCAAAATATGCTGGACAAAAATGTACAATTTTAAGTGAAATAAGCCAAATTCATGACAAGTATTACTTGGTTTGTTTTATATATTAAAACTGCAACATGTCAATTAGTATGTAGAATTACTAGGTACTGAAAAGGTGGGAGGGAGGATACAGAGTGAGAAAAACAGGAAGTTAAACTAAACAGGAGAAATAAGTTCCAGTCTTCCATAGCACAGTATGAGAGATTATAATTCATGACATAAACTTTTTAAATAGTTTATGAAGAACTAGAATTGTAGAACCATAAGAACGTAATCACAGAGTATTATCAGGAAAAAAAGGAATGCTAATTACCCTGATTAGATTAGTACCTATTACAAACATCTGCTGAACTATCACACTGTGGCCCATACTCATGTATGATTGGTAGATATTAATTAAAAGATTAAAACTCAAAATAATAAGTCTGAGCTGGGAACTAGTTTATTATACTCCAAGTTCTGAAAAGAAAATAACAGACCAGTTCAACCATAGATATTATTCTTTATATTATTTGGTTCCTTTTGCTGTGCTTGTAATTGATCTAAATATTTTGCACATACTAGGCAAATGATCTATCAAGGGGTCTGCTTACATCCCAAGAGTTTCGATACAATCTGCCTTTGTTTATTTTGTAGTAGGTAGAATAATGTACCATCTGAAATATTCATATTCATTCATAGAAACAGTTAAATATGTTTCCTTATATAGCAAAGGCAGTCTAGAAGATATGATTAATTCTGAAATGTTAAATAAAGAAGTGAACCTGGGTTTCCTGTTTGGACTTGGATGTAATCTTTCTTGGTGATAGAGGAAGACAGGAGACAGAGTCCAATAGAGGTCTGCTGATGATACATTACAGGCTTTGGTGGTTGAGAAAAACAAAAGGTGTCAAGGAATGCTGATGCTTTCTAAAAGCTGAAATTGGTAAATTAATAAATGAGTTGTCTCCTGAATTATCCAGAAAAGAAAGACATGCTGCTAACAACTGTTTTTAGCTCAATGAGTATTAACATGGTGTTTGCCAACCTACAAGATTGTGTGCTAAAAATCAGTGTCATTATAAGCCACTAAGTCCTTGGTAATTTGTTTTAGCAATAATAGCAAATAAACACACATTTTACAATATTTTTATGATATGATGGTTTCTCGTTTTATATGGTAACTACAAAATTGGAGTGATTTAGAAGTCTTTTAAGCAGTGAATACAATAATCAATCATTTTTTGAGCATGCATGAATATGTACTTCCCATCTTTAAATGTAAAGAATTATACCAAATTTTTTATTTGATATACACTTAGTTCATTCTAAGGAATTATTCAAAATAATGGTCCATGATATATTAATTTGCATGGATTTTCACTGTTAAATACGTTATCTTTCTTGTTGATGAACATACCACTAGAGGCTAGAAAATGGGCTTTGATTCTTAACTGTTTTGCTTACCATTCACAGTCATGAAGATCTGTTTAATCTTGTGTTTTGAAATGAATTGAAATTTATAAAACAATGCTTAATAAACACCAAACCATATTAATTTTAAAACACATATGTTCTGACCAACAACCATAGCTTCAATGGCATGATGGCTGATAAAGGACTGCTAGGTAAGTTTATCTTCCAGACAAGAGCAACTGCCTCATTAGCTACTTTCCTCGCAACACAGATGTAGAATTGTTGTGTGTATTCAAAGTTGAAAAAAAAATCTTCATAATACAACACTAGAAATATATGAACAAGTTTTCCATATTAGGTTGTAACTATTTCACATGAAGAAGTAAATGACCTATTACTTAAATTATTAGGCATGTAAAAGTTCAGATTTTATGAACTTGGAAAAGAAATTGAATGAACAAAAAAGGATCCTAGAGAACCAATTTCACTTGATATACTAGGAATTGCATGAAAAGATGGCCAGTAACAAATATATACAAATATACAGTTTAAACATATTGCATTAATAATGCTGATCTTCTGGGAAATGAAAGCAAAAATTTAAAGTTTCATTGTTTACTTTTGTATTTAACCTGCAATAGAGGAAAATGAATAAGTTTCACCAAACTTTCCTCTTAATTAATTTGCTATAGCAAAATGGCACATACCTTATCCAATAGCAATGATCAGTGAATAAATAATATGTGAAATACCTATACCCTACAGGTAATTAGACATCATATTTAAGAAGTATACATGTACTTTTCAACAGAAATTGAGTAATGACTGTTATGTGGTTTGCAGTAAGAATTAATTGAATTTGATTTATTTTAAAGAATAATGACTCAATTATTGTTTGTTGACAAGTACAGAGGTTACAGTTATTCATACGCTACGGAGTTATTAATGTGCAGAAATATTTGAGAATATGCATTTTCCAATAAACACTGGGATTACTACTGACATTTAAATGCTTTGGGGCCAGATATATTAATACTTTACAATGCAAACATCATAAGCACCTTTCCCTCTGGAGAAATGTTTTGACATATCAATGACAGCATTATCTTTTATCTATCACCCTTACTTTGACTCTTTTTACAAAATAACTAGCTTTATTCTGAAATTCTCTTCAGATTTTTATAGGAGAATCAGTGAATGAAGTAAGGAGTATCACCACTAATGAAGCCTTAATCAAAAATTAAAAAAAAAAAAATGAAGTCTATTCCTGAGGATCCCTTATTAGGAAAGCCCAGGAGAAGATTTTTATAACAAGCAATCTGTCTCAGTTAGAGTCAGTACTGCTGTGATGAAACACCATGACCAACAGCAAGTTGGGGAGAAAAGTGGTTTATTTGACTTACATGTACATATCACTGTTCATCATTGAAGGATGTCAGAACAAGAATTTAAACAGAGCTGGAACCTGAAGGTAGGAGCTGATGCTGAGGCTGTGGCAGAGTGCTGCTTATTGTATTACTCCTCATGGCTTTGTCAGACTGCTTTCTTACAGAACCCAGGGCCACCACCTCAGGGATTGCAACACCCAAAAATAGTCTGGGCCCTTCCCTGATTGATCAGTAATTTTAAAAATTCCCTACAGCAGGGATCTTATGGAGGCATTTTCTTAATCAAAGCTCCCTCTTCTCAGGTGACTTTGGCTTGTGTCAAATTGACATAAAATTTGCCATCACAGGAGCCAAGATTGAAGATGTCTAGAAAATTATTTACATCATAAAACACTATTCCAACTTGCTTTTGTATTCTTGCAATGAATACTACAATGAAAAATAACCTGGGGAATGAGAAGTTTTTATTTCAGCTTACACTTTCAAGTAGAAATACATCACTGAGCAAAGTAGGGTGGTACGTTAAAGGAGAAAACGTGTAGGACTCTTTCTTGCTGGCTCCCAATATGACATGACTAGTTTCCCTGTTTAGCAGAGACAAATTTGCCCAGGGATTAATATCACCAACACTAATTTGCTGGACCTTTCTATATGAATCAGCAATCAACTCAGTTAATTGCAAAGATGGTAACAATCCAATCTGATCTAGACAATCTAACTAGGAAAAATATAACAAATTATGGGAAGCTGATAAAATGCTGAAGAAATTATGTTTACATATCCTTTGAAATAAGTTCTAAATCTCAAATGACAAACTAGGGTTATTTTCACATACACAAAATTTTTAACATATTTCTTATAGACCTTCACTACAGAACATTCTGAAGGATTTTTTTTTCTGGATGAATGAAGAGGATACTTATTGGAAATCAAAATGATAGGAATGTAAACCACTAAAACCAAAAATAGGTAAATTAAATATAAAAAAATCATCTTTTTTATGTTATAAAATATGTATGACTATTTAAAGCAATGTTAAAAATACTGACATTTATAACTAATTTCACAAATTATTCACAAAGGCAGATCTTCCTAATTGTGGTTCACTCACTTTAAAATGGCCTATGAGATTTAAAAATATTTGTTATATTTACATTTTAATTCTGAAAAAAAAGATAAAGATTATGACATATGAAAATATATCAAGCCGGGCGGTGGTAGAGCATGCCTTTAATCCCAGCACTTGGGAGGCAGAAGCAGGTGGACTTCTGATTTCTGAGTTTGAGGCCAGCCTGGTCTACCGAGTGAGTTCCAGGACAGCCAGGACCACACAGAGAAACCCTGTCTCGAAAAAATCCAAGATATATATATTGGAATATATCCACATTTAGCTACATGCATATTATATAGCATTTCATTTACTATTTCATATTGCATGTAGAAATAAATTCAGAATGGATAGAAAAGCAAACCATAAAGCTTGTATGATATCTGGAAAAAATAGTAAAACATCTTTATAACATTAAATGTGTAATAAATTGCAAAAAGAGACAGTGGTTTAAATGAGATATTCTCCATAGTCTCAGGTATTTGAGTGCTTTGTCCCCATTTGGTAGTGCTATTTTGGGAGGGATAGGGGACACAGCCTTGCTGGAGGAAGTCTATCATTAGCTCACAAGTCAAAGTAAACCTTTCTTCTATAAGGTGCATTGGTCATGATGTTTTAACCCAGCAATAGAAAAGTAACTAATAAAAAAAGGAAAGCAGAAAAACATCTTAAAAATTAAAGAAACTTAACCAAAATTTTAAAGGTCTACCAGAGAAAGCAGAGATACTCGGAATTATAGGTGAGGTATATATTTACATTCACGGTTAAACATTCTCCAGTATCTTATACTCTACACCTTGGCCAGCTGTGATTCATTGGATTAATAACATTTACTACAAATAGAAACTTCGCAAATGAGGACTGAGGGAGATAATTGTTTTATGAAAACAGTGATAATCATTAGGAATTGAGGTAATACACTCATGGATAGCTGAAAGGTCAAACAATATAAAAGAAAGAGGCAGCATAGGATTACAAGGAAGGAGTATCTTTTAGACACAGAAGGACAGCAGTATGCACATTACCTGTGCTAATGCATGACAGAGCAATGCCAGCATGGATATAAGGGTTGGTCATGAAATCCCACCTGTAGTGTACTAGTAAGTTTTATGTCAGCTGGACACACGCCAGAGTCATTTGGAAAGATGAAATGTCAATTGGCAAAATGACATCACTAGATTGTCCTGTGGGCAAGTCTTTGATGAATTTTCTTGATTGTTGATTGATATGACATGGCCCATCTATTTATAAGCAGTGCCAAAATTAGCCAGGTGGTCCTGGACTGTATAAGAAAACAAAATGAGCAAGCAAGGAATGTTACTCCCTACCCTACGATTCTGTTATTGCTTCCAGATTCTGCCTTGAGTTCCTGCTCTGACTTCCTTTGATAACATACTTTGAAATGGATGTAAAAGCTAAATAAACCCTTTCCATCCAAAGTTGCTTTTGGTCAGGGTGTTTTGTTAAAGAATAGAAGCCCTAAGACACATAGCCATGGAATTATTGGCAATTGTTAGGTCCTGGGAGCAGAGAATGAGTTTTCTCTAAGATTCTAGCCACTGTTTAGTTAACTGTGCTTCATGAGAAAACTGCATACTCAAGAATATGTGAAATATGAGTAAAACAAAGTAGTCTTAATTGGTTTTCACAAACAAAGTCACAAATCTGGATGCATAGGGAAAGCGGATGGATACTGTCACAATATAATCCAAATACAGAAATCAGAACATTCAAAGAGCTAATAAAATATCTTAAGGTAGAAAACTGGGTCTTTAATTTCTACAAAGGATCAATTAGACAGGCATAAGAGTTTCTAATATTCTGTAACATTGTAGAATACCCATGCTTGACAATAATTGATTATATATTTCAAAATAGCTGGCTGCACAGGTATAAAATATACCAGATACAAATATACTGTAAATATTTAAATCAATGGAAATACCAGTTGCCATAATCTGACCATTACATATTCTATAAACATACTGAATAAGACATTATACCTTATAAATATGTCACTTTACCCATTTTAAAGCTATCAGTATAGCACCTCCAATATAATCAATGCCTCGTTCACTGTCTCCATGATCACATCATCTCTAACTCTGATCTGCTTCATGTTATAAGGACCATGACTAAATTGGAGTTTTGGAATTGTGTAGAATAATATGCAAATGCTAAAGTGTTTAACTTAATCATATCTGACAACCTATTTGCATATAAAGTATTTATGGGTTTTTTGGATGACAATATGGAAAACTTGGAGAAATGTTGTTGTGTCTTACAGAAACAATCTAGTGATTTAAAGGGTAATTATTTAAATGAATTTCTTACAAATTAAGATGAGGAAATGAGCAATAAGCACATGAAAAGATGTTGAACATCTTTCTCTTTAGAGAAGTGAGATGAAAATCACATTGTGGTATTATTACTCATACATTAGAATGGACTGGAGTGTGTAAAAATTCAAATGTAGCCATATGAAATAGTAGTGAAGATGAGGAACAGATGGAAGTTTCAGATATTGTTGTTAGCACATAAAATAGTCCAACCATTTTGGGAAATTATTTTAATTTCTTATCCAGTAAGCCTACTCATAGGCTAGTGAACAAACAAATGAAAACTTGTATTTGCCAAATACATTTTTAAAATAAACCACCAGTACATAAAAAATAAATCAGATACAAAAAATACATACTTCAATTGAAGATTCAGAAGGAGTAAAATTAATCTCTAATTATGAAAATTCATACTGTCACTTTTACCACTATTTCAGGATGGGGACAGCTAATTGAAAAAGACAATAACTGGCTTGGTGCTTATTCAAGTGAATATGTTTGTCAAAACATATTAAACTTCACAATGAAAATGGATTAATTTTATTATATTCTAATTAGACATTAATAAATTTGAAAAACATACTATGGAAATTTAAAAGGCATTAAGAACAAGAAGAAATTAGTATAACTGAAGGTAAATGACAGTTCATTAATTTGAGTTTGAATAAATTAATGAATGGAAATGCAATGTTGAGTACTTTATAGTTCATAGTAATATATGATATTATATTTAGTACATAGGAGTGCCAGACATAACCCATTATGGGGAAATTGAGTGTACTTCAGTGTCATATTACAGTGGAAAATAATAGATGATAAACACATAAATAAGGTAGCTCTGACAGTGATAAGCATGATAAAAAGTAAAATAGGCAATAAATGATGACTTAGGTCCTTTTGGTTACTTAACCTGGAATTGCCAAAACACATTCTCTGAAGAAATGAGCATTAAGCTAATGTTTACATTTTGTTAACTAGTCTTTCTTAGGAACAGTGTAAGCTGATGTTAATTTGTCAATAATTGCTTCAGACAGCATAAAAATAGAAAGGTAAATGAATTGAAGCTAAATTTTGGGGAAGATATAATTTAAGTGGGTTCAGAGTTTTTGGTAGAATCACTATAAAAGTATAAAGAGACTATTTGTTATACCATCGACTTTTATATTCTTTTTTTTCTCTCTTGTTATTATGATTCAAACTGTCTTGGAATCCCATGGCACCTTCTTTTCCTATACTATTTTAAGTGCTTGTTGGGATACCTGCCTCTAATTGGACAACATCACCTGTACATCATTAGCTTATATCAATTCATATACAGTCCCACAGACTCAAAACTTACTTAAATGTACTTCAGTTAATGACCGCTATGCTATTTTCTACACTGAGCTTTTGCTTTGAGCTTAACTCCATCCCCATCTCTTCTTCCCCCCCCCCCAATCTGCTTTTATACCATTTTAATTACATGCAAGTATTAAGGTCAGTTCTAGGTTGAGGAACTAGCAATACAATAGATGCAAATAGTCAAGGAACAAGCAAGGCAATAAACACAAATAGTCAAAGGACAAGCAAGGCATTAAACAAAATTTCATGAACGCTCCCATGGTCGCTGTTTCTAAGGGCTTATTAGAATGACCAAAATATCTGAGTCTACTTCCCTCTCCTAGCCCAAAGTCATTTTTATGCCTCAATTCTATTTCTTTGTTCAACCCTAAGATTTAGATTCCTGTCTGAACTTACTTTTTTGTTCTAGACTAATGTCAGATTCCTGCCTGAAGCCCATTTCCTTGTCTTTGGCCAATGTCAGATTCCTGCCAAGCAGCCTCAAAAGCTCTCCATATCTTCTCCTTTTTTGTTTCATAAACAAGACTGAGCCTGTCTTACATTCTGAAAAGAATATCTTTCATACCCATTGTGTAATATACATTAACAAAAGCAATGCACTTCTGTGGGTCCCTTGTTCTGGAGGGTGTCCCACAAAGATCTCCCGACTGGGGACAGGGTGAGAACAGAGAGGACTCGCTACTGTCTCCACTGCCTGTAGGTCTCTGGCCTGGCAGGTCGAGGCCAAAGGACACAGAGTGCGAGCAGGAGGGGAGATTGCCTGCCCCCACTGCTGCCTCTGCCTGCTCATTGTCGCTGTCTCTGATGGATTTCTCCCAGGTGCTGCACCTGTCTCTCCATGCTGAGCTGGTCCAGGCCCGGGCTGAGCCGATAAGGAGCAGGCTAGCTGGCAAGGAGGCAGCTTGGTGCCCCAGGCAGGTTCCAGGAGAGCAGAGCTCTCCCCAAATGTTACAGCTCTTGTGACAAAAACTCTCGGACACCAGAATGATTCTTGAGGGCGCCCTTATATACAGTTTTGGGGTGGGTTAGAGTCTGACAGCAGATAATGTCTATTGGCTTGACCTGAGAGCTTGGAGATACCTCATCTGCATGTGGGAGAGCCTGATGGACCATTCTTCATGACTGATGGTCATAAACCTCTCTGTGGGAGGGGTTGTTGGAGGACTGAAGCTAAGTGAAAAGAACCAGGGCCTGAGCACAGAGCTGAACTCCTGCTGTCCGATAAAGGTTCCAGGGTTCGAAACTCATGCTCAACCAAACATCCAGCTGCTTCTCACAGCCCACTGCCCTACACACTTCTGTCTTAGGTTGGTAAGGACCTGTGCAGAATATTACCCATCCTTGGCTTGCCAGCCTGTTAAATTAATAACTTTGTCTTGGGGTCCATTTTCAATTTCAAGCCATGTGCTTTGACTGCCAACATGTTGATGTTGTTAAAGACAGGCTTTAGCATGATGGGCAGGAATAAAAGTATTCCCAGGACAAAAATGGCTAACATGATCAAGCTATATCTGTCATTCTTGAAGTCTGACCAAAATATCAGGCCATGGATAATTTTATCAGCAGTATCTGCCACATCAACATTTAGAAGAGCAAAGTTCTTTAAATTCATAAACTCACTATGCAAAGTTAAAACACCCAGAGAGGTGTTTAAATTATGCCAAATATAATGCAAGTATCTTTAAACTTTTTCCTAATTATAATGACTATCATTATAAATTTTATAAGGTAACACAAATCCATAGGTATTTGTTATGACACTCGATAGCTCCTTACTCTTTAACTCTGAACCTCCTTTCCATAATTTGAATAGGACAAAGTGCATCAATCTGTTTTTCTAAACAACCTTCTAAATCCTCTTGTATAGTCAACACATTAGTAACATTCTTTTTGCTAAATGATTTTAAAAAGTAGTTGTCTTAACTTCTAGTGTCAAAGCAATTGCAGAAGCAGTGGTGCTAGCAATTAATGTCATTAAAGCTGTTATACCTCTAATTGGATAACTTCACCTGTGCATTATCAGCTTATATCAATCGATATAAAGTCTCACAGACTCATAACTTACTGAATGTACTTCAGTTAATGAACACTATACTATTTTCCACACTGATCTTTTACTTTGAGCGTTACTCCATCCCCATCTCTTTTGAAGAAGTTATCGATCAAACATTGGGCTTGTTTGCTTGTATATGTGCATTGTATCTATATGTGTGTATACATGTCTATATATGCATTGTGGAAGACAGAAGACACCCAAGCTGGCCCATAGTGCTCTTTACCTTAATATTTTCCATTTATCTATTTATCTATTAATTAATTAATTAATTAATTAATTTTTTACTTATTCAATTTACATACGGGTCATCCTCTCCAATAATCCTTTCTTCCATCCCTCCTCCCTTTCTCCTGTGAGCAGGTGAGATCCCCCTGAGTAACCCCCCTCACCCTGGCACATCAAGTCTCTGAGAGGCTAGGTGCTTCCTCTTCCACTGATACCGGGGAAGGCAACCTAGCTAGAAGAACATATCCCACAGAAAGACAACAAATTTTAAGATATTCCACCACCCTTGCTCCAGTTGTTCCAGAACCCCCTTAAAGACCAAGCTGTATATCTGTGTATACAGGAAGACCTAGGTCCAGCTTGTGTATGTTCTTTAATCTCTGAGAGCCCTAATGTTCTAGACTAATTGACACTGTTTGTCTTCTGGTGGAGTTTCTATCTCCTCTGTGGGCCTGCAATCCTTCCTCCTATTCTTCCATAAGAGTACTGAAGCTCCATCCACTCTTTTGGTTGTGGATGTCTTCAACTGTCTAAGTCAGCTGCTAGGTGGAGCCTCTCAGATGACAACTATGTTAGATGCCTGTCTGTAAGCATAACAGAGTATAAATAATAGTGTCAGGGACTGGTGCTTTCTCATGGGATGGGTCTCAAGTTGAGCAGACTATTAGTTGGCCATTCCCACAGTCTCTTTTGTCTCCTCCTTCCCTGAAATTCTTGTAGACAGAATTAATTTGGGGTCAAAAGTTTTGTTGGTGGGTTTGGGTCCCTACTGCTCCACTGGGGTTCCTGCCTAGCTAAAGGATGTGGTCTTTTCAGATTCTATATCTCCAATGCTGTGAGTCTCAGCTAAGTGCTCCTCTACTGATTCTTGGGTGTCTCCCTTGTCCTAGGTCTCTGTCTCATCCTGGAGGTGACCCTGTACCTCCCCACCTTTGTTCATTTCACGATTTCCATTCATTCTCATGTCCATTTGGCCATCCTTTCTGTTCCTCCTCACACCTGATCTTGAACCTTTCATTCCTCTCCCTATCTCCTCTCTCAACCAGTTCCTCTGTCCATCTGCTTCTTATGACTATTTTATCACACCTTCTAAGTTGGATTCAAGTATCCTCCCTCGTATCTTTCTTCTTGCTTAGCTTTGGTTCTATGGAGTATAGCATGGGTATCCTTTATTTTATTGCTAATATCCACTTTTAAGTAAGTACATACCATGCAAGTCCTTTTGGGACTGGGTTATCTCACTCAGAATGATGTTTTCTAGTTCCATCCATTTGCCTGCAAAATTCACCATATCCTTGTTTACAATAGCTGAATAGTATTCCATTGTGTAGATATCTTAGAGCACGAGCCATTAGTGTTCTGCTCAGGAAATTGTCTCACAGACCAATGCATTGATGGGTATTTCCCATATTTTCTTTTATGAGATTTAGTGTTTCTGGAATTATGTTGAACTTTTTGATCCACTTGGACTTGAGTTTTATCAAGGGTGATAAATATGGATCTATTTAGATTCTTCTACATGTAGACATCCAGTTAGACCAGCACCATTTGTTGCAGATACTTTTTTTCTTTATTGTATGATTTAAGCTTTATCAAAAATGAAGTGTCCATATGTGTGTGAGTTTATTTTGGTATCTTCAATGGTGATTAAATGTTTTGCTGATAGTCTAAGGTGGCATCTGTGGTTTTTTTAGATGTTGCAAAATAATATATCCAGACTCTTCTAGGTTTTAGAGTACCTGTTGAGAAGTTAGATGTAATTCTGATAGATTTACTTTTATATTTTACCTGACCTTTTTCTCTTACCACTTTTAATATTCTTTCTTTGTTTTGTAGATTTGTGCTTTGATTTTTATGTGGCAGGAAGATTTTCTTTTCTGGTCTAGTCTAACTGGTGTTCTATAAGCTTCTTGAATACGTATAGGCATCTCTTTCTTTAGATTGAGAAAATTTTCTTCTGTGATTTTGTTGAAAATATTTTCTGGGCCTTGATGCTGGGACCCTTCCTCTTCTTCTATTCCTGTTATTCTTAGGTTAGGTCTTTTCATGGTATGCCAGATTTTTCTGGATGTTTGTGTCAGAAAGATTTTAGATTTAGATTTAAGAGTTTCCTTGACTGTTGTATCAATTCTTCTATTCCATGATCCAAGCCTGAGATTCTCTCTTCCATCTCTTGTATTCTGTTAGTGATGCTTGTATCTGTTGTTCCTGTTGTCTTCCCTAGGTTTTCTATCCCCAAGATTTTCTGTTGTGTTTTCTTTATTGCTCCTACTGTCACTTTCAGGTCTTGCACAGTTTTCTTTATTTCCTTCCTGTTTAATTGTCTTGTATGTCTTTAAGGTAATTATTTGTTTCCTCTTTAAAGACCTCTATATGACTATATTTTCCTATATTTCTTAAATATATTTCCCCTTTAAAGGCCTCAATCATCATTTCCAAAATTGGATTTAAGCTCATTTTCTTGTGCTTTGGTTATATTAGGATATCCAGGGCTTGCTGTAATGGGGTAGCTATGCTCTGAATATGTCAAATTGTTCTGTATTTTGTTTAATATCTTTCCTTCAAGGGCCTTTGCAATCTGGATGTCTTTGGTCTCTAGATGTTCCTGTTGTAGTAGGAATTGGGAAGGGGTTTAAACTCTATAGTTCTTGTGTGGTAGGCATATAATTGGTATTATCAGTTATATGGTTCCAGATTTGCAAGTCTGTATGTTTCAGGCACTGCAGGTCTCTATGTTCAGGAACCGCAGGTCCAATGAAGGTATGCAGAGATATTACAGAAAATGAAGGACTACCTGTGTTAGCAGGCTGCTCAGGGCAGTTTGACATGCCCAGAGGACCCAGCTAGTTTAGAAAATGGGTGGTGGAAGGAAGCTTTCCTATGTGGTTGAGGCTCAGTTGGTCTGATGAAGGTGGGAGGAGAGGGGAGGAGAGAATGGAAGGTTTCACTGGACATCTTGGCTTGCTCCAGAGGAATCAACAAACAGGAAAAATCTTTCTACCTTATTTTTGAGACAGGGAGTCACTTACCATGGAGATCTTTATTTCAGCTTGACTAGCTGATCAACTAACTTCCACCACACTATGCACATTATAGATGAATCTGGTTGCTGGAGACGCAAAATAATATTTCATTGTTGTGTAACATGAACCTTTTTTTGTTGAGCCATCTCCCAGCTCTCAAACAAATTCAACTCCTTTCCAAAAGAAACATGGGTGAGACACCATAATGGCCATACCAGCGAAGAAAATGTTTATCCCTCTCTCCAAAACAAAATTCAGCAACACAAAGAAACAAGAATATTCCATGTGTATATACCACATATGGCCTCTGAATATGTGTTCCAAGAAGGCATAACTACGATTTTTTTATATGTGTAAATCATTTGATATATTCACCAGCAAATCAATGGCTGTACTCTGAATATCTAATAACACAGTAACTACTTTTAACCTTTTATGTCTCTGGAAACATTCTTCTTTTGTTAAAATCCCAATTTAGGTTTAATTTCCAACTCTAACACTAAGGCAAATAATCTTTATATCTATCACATTCCATATCTAAAAAAAGTAGGGCAATGTACTATCTGTTTCATAAGTCAGTTATAAAGATTAATTAAATCAACAACTTAAATGATTATAACAGTGTCTAGAATTAATTCTAGGCATCTTAAAATGTTATTATAATTATCCTGTGAATACTGAGGTGAGATTCTATAAAATAAAGATATATAGATCTGTGATAAACGGAAACAAATGAAAGAAATGAATTCTCATTTTATAAAAGAGACCATTGGTCTGCTTTATTTGGCTATGCTCATTTCTCTATTCCTGACACTGAATTACTTCTTCAGTTTATATTCATTTTTAAGCTTCCCTTTTCAGTATCATTTTTATGACTGAGTCTCACTGTGAATTTGAGTTGTAATATGCTATCTTAGATTGTGCAAGTATAAAAATAAATTGAATCATTTTGTTTTCCACTTAAGTCTAAATTTAGGTAAACATTTTTTCTTAATGTTCAAAAGATATGGTAAGCTTAAAAGTGAATTAGATTTACATTCATAATTAGATCTTGATTTTTAAAGTTTCCCATTTTAAGAAGAGATTCTCGTATTTGAATATTTCAAAAATCATTCCTAAGCTATTGATTTTGAAAAATTATTCTGCATTCAGATGTAATAAGCAGAGTATGTTTTTAGAGGAACAAAGGAGCATAACCCTTATGATAACCATTTGATTTTATAGTATACCAAATCAAGTGTGTTTCAAACTAGTCTCTTGTGAAAGTATATAGAAAAAATTTTACATTTCAGTAGATGATTTTGCATTGATTTGCCTCAAGCAAAACTAAATGCTCAGCTAAAAACATGATGGGAAAGTCATTTAAGCTGTAAAAACTAACAAGTTCACATCCATTTAGAAGAATGACCTTAAGAAATTATTGAAATTGCCAAAAACCTAATGTTTTGTTTAATGATAATACATTGGATGTAGTTTTTGATGTTCTAACAATTTTTATAATGAGATAACAATAGAAATGAGATTTGTTAAATCATTTTTATAATCAAAAGATGGAAGAGGAGTCTGGAGTTTTATGCTTTTTTTTTATTCCAGTGCTTTGTATGCTGTCTTTATAGACATTTCAAATAATCATGCACTTCGTTAGTGAACATAAAACAAAAGAAATTCATTTGCAAACCTTTTAAATCAAGACCTCATTAACCATATAGACTTAGCATTGTTTCACTGTATGAAAAGAAGCACTTGGAATTCTGTATATGACATGTCAACTTCATATTCTGCCCATACTAACAATTTCAATTCTATTAGCACTGATTACATAATTTTTGATATGAAGCAAAGTGCCAAACCCTAAAATACCTAGCACAATGAGCTTTTTGAATATTAAAATCAACATCTTGGAATACAACCAGAAGCAGGCAAGTACTCAATGACAGAAATTGAGAGCAAAGGTAATAGTTAATAAAAGAGAGCTAGAGTCATTAAATACTTTGGCCCAACATTCAGTTTTGTCTTAAGATTTACTGATTTGTTAGGCAGGTCGACATTAAGTGAACCTAAATTATAATTTGAATGCTTTATTCTCCCATTAATTTTTTTTAATTTTGTGGCATTTCTTAATCATGGCAACAATTATTAGTAACCCTTTTAATCACCATATATTTTTTAATGTTTTGGTAAGAAAACTGATGCTTAATCTTTTTGATATTTTTTCTTCTAGTAATATTTTATTTATTAGCCAATAGTTCTTTAGTAGGACATGGGTTTTTCGATAATGCTACTCAAACAAGAGTACATAAAAAGACATTATCCAAGCAACTAATAGAACCAGAAGTATTAGTGCTTATTTCTGTGTTTACAGAACTGTGCTTTTATGTCTCAATCAATTTAATTTTATTATTATGGTAGATTAGTCTAAAGCTTAGTCGTGGCTATATTTTATAACTTTCATGGACAGAACAGAACACTCTTTTGGAAAAATCCATATTTATATAAGCAACTCACAGATCAAAGATTTCCGTTAATATACCAACTGCATAAATGTCTATATGTATATGTATGTGTGCATACATATATTTATATATAATTATCAGATATAAATAGCTATACACATGCAATTTTAGTAAAATGGGAAAAAAGATGTATGATTTATAGTTGTTTTTAAATGCTTCTATTAAAAAATTTAGTGAGTACTATTTCCTTCTTGAGGTAGTTGGTTAACCAATATAAATACAAGTTTTATAGAAGCTTGTAATTGCTCACAAAATGGTTAACCTGCTCAATAGCTCTTTGTAGTATTCTACAACAATAAACCTTTATCCACAGTTGTGTTCTTTTTTTCGACATTATCTCTTAATTCTATTATATGAACAATCAACACATACAAAGTATTCTTAGCATTGTTCTTGTTCTAAATTAGATCAACATAAAAGTGCAGTGCTTACTGTTTTATTTGAAGATACACTTTTTAAAAAAAATGTGAATTGGTGTTCTGCCTGCACATCTGTGCCAGGGTACCAGATCCTCTGGAACTGTAGTTACAGACAGTGGTGAGCTACCATGTGAGTGTTGGGAATTGAACTAGAGTCCTCTGGTAGAGCAGCCAGCGTTTACATTTATCAACAGAAAAGGAAAGGATTCAGAGAAACTTTAGGAATAAAACACAGTGCTAAGTAGTTAAAGATTCCACTTACAGTATCTTGACAAATCACCTATAAATATTTTCATTTATCAAAAGTCAGTCCATCCTTAATGGACAAATAATTTATATTTATATATCATATCAATAATAGTAAAATATGCCTATAGCTAAATTGATGAATATTTTATCAACCAATGAAAGCAAAACTAAAATGCTCATGAAATAGAATTTTGAAGAGACAAAGCATATCAAACAAGTACTGCATATTTAAATTTTTAGTATACTAATTATTTTATTTTATTTTTATTCAGTTATGTGTCATTCTGTACATGTTGAAGTCAGAGCAAAGTATTTTTTTTCTCTTAAACATGTGACTCCTGGAGATCTAATTGGTAGCATGTCCCTAAATCCATGAAGACATGTTGCCAGCCCATAGATAATTCATTTTTAAGTTGCTTTTGCTTACTAGAATAAATATGTTATGCTATTATCTAGGAAAGTGAATAATTGAGAAAATGAATAAATTCATCAAATCTTAAATTTATGAGCAATACAAAATTTGTATATATTTTACATATGAGTAAAAGAGCACATATTATGACATCTGTAAAGGTTAATCGAAGTTTATTTATTTATAAATTAAAATAATGTGGATTCAAAGCTAAGAAAGGCCTCTGCTATAAGAAAGTGATACACACATATATGTGTACCTATGATATCTATGTTACATGTGTATATATTATATATTATTTTAAACAAATTTATAAATACTGTATAATATTTATATATGTATCATTATATATAATATAATATTTATTACTATATTATATAGAATATATGTCATATTATAAATAATCATATAATAATATATAATAATATAATATGTTATAACATACTATATAATTATTATATAAATATGTATATATTATGCAAATATATAATATAATATATTATGAACAGAATTATATTTTATATATATAATCAAAAGAACAAAATAAAAATAATGTAATTATACTTTAATTTAAAAATTTAAAAGATATTTTAAAAATAAAGTATACAAAACAATGGCAAGAAACATACAACATAATAGATGAAGTGCTTGCTACAACTGAAAATGGAAATGATAAGCCTTATGATACTTCATGGATGTAGGTGCAACAATCTGGGTCTTGATGTAGGGACACAAACTTTTAAGGAATTAAAAACTATTTTGTACTGAATGTCATGAAAACCACTGTGTATTTCCTAGTGTTGATATTATAAAAATATCACATACTCTGTTATCACTGGAAATATCTGAGTAAAACATAAATATTAAAAGAGATAGCCAACCTAAAAAAATTCAATTTGTTCAGAATTTAGTTTGCAAAAGTAATAACATTTTACAGGGCAATAAACATCAACTACTATGACAGAATTACAAAGGCCTGTATACAACTTATCCCTATCCCATCTCCTATCCCCTCCCCACTCTCCCTGCTACTATGAGGGTGCTCCCTCACCCACCCACTCCCATCTCACCACCCTAGCATTCCCCTACACTGGGGCTTTGAGCCTTCACAGGACCAAGAGTCTCCCCTCCCATTGATGACAGATAAGACAATCCCTTGCTACATATGCAGCTGGAGCCATGGGTCGCTCCATGTGTACTCTTTAGTTGGTGGTTTAGTCCCTGGGAACTGGGTGGGGGAGAGTCATCTGGTCTGTTGATATTGTTGTTCTTCCTATGGGGTAGCAGACTCCTTCAGCCCCTTTAGTCCTTCTCCTAACTTCTTCATTGGGGTCCCCATGCTCAGTCTGATGGCTGGCTGTGAGCATCCACATCTGTATTGGTCAGGCTGTGGCAGGGCCTCTTAGGAGACAGCTATATCAAGCTTCAGTCAGCAAGTACTTCTTGGCATCAGCAATAGTGTCTGAGTTAGGTGTCTGCATATAAGATGAATCCCCAGGTGGGGAAGTCTCTAGATGGCCTTTCCTTCAGTCTCAGCTCTACTCTTTGGGTATTCCCTTTAGACAGGAACAATTCTTAGTTTTTAGATGGGTGGGTGGCCCCATCCCTCAACCATGGGCTGTGCCTAACCTCTGGATATGGTCTCTACAGGGTCTCTCTCCCCTTTGTTGGGTATTTCAGCTAATGTTATTCCTGTGTGCATAGCAGTGGGGGGTGAGGAACTAGGGATAACCACCAGAAAGTTCCAGATGTCAGGAAAGCAAGAGTCTCTCAGAACCAAATGGTGATGGCATTAGCTGAAAACCTGTACTCTATTTTAAAGACAATGCACTGGAACTTCCTTCTATCTTCCCAGTGCTAAAATTTCGAGAATTTAAAATTTCAGTTTGCCGCAGCTGACTTTTTTCAGTATCATTGAACATGTTACTGGAGAAATAAAAACTAATAATTAACTTTTAGTCACTTCAGAGCCTTGAAAATAATTAAATTATTTAGAATCTAAAAAGAAAAAAAAAACACATTTTTTATTCGGTATTGAGAGATAAAACAGCAGCTCTTCTAGCTCTTCCTGAGAGCCTGGGTTTGGTTCCCAGCATCCACATGTTGATTCAAAACCACCTATGATTCTGTTCCTGATCTGATTCCTTCTTCTGACCTCTGTCAAGTATCAAGCACTAATATGATAGATATCTACATGTAGATATACATACATGTAGACAAAATAATTATAAAATAATCCTATCTAATAGATATATTTTTTATTTTATAAAAAGTCCTATCCTCTAAAACAAGAAAAAAAGCAGTCTTTCCTGTATCTTCATAAATCTTCTGAAAATCTTCTGATATAACAGCCCGATAGAATAGGCTGGACAGACAAGGACACAAGGACAAGTAAGGTCTCATCAGAGACCTCTACATGGAGCTTTATGCCCAAAAGTTCTAACTTGTGTTGAGCTATGTCTGTGTATCTTCCTGAATTTCCTAATTTAAAAGCTTTCTCACACATACCTTTGGAGATTATTCTACACATTCCAAATAACATGAAACCTCCAAGCAAATGGCCAGTGTAATAACAATGCCATGCCTTGGCATCGTGGCAAAATAAAGTCTCCATTTTCTCTGGAATAGCACAATTTAATAAAAGTTTCAAAGAATTCCCAGATCAAATCTGAAATAAAATGAATCTACAATAAAAATTCATTATAGGAGACATGAAAAAATAAGCCACAATAAATGATAATAAGCAGTAAAATTAAATTGGAGAATGAATGATAATTATAGATATTGAAAACTTCACATTCAGAAGATAAAATTAGTTTATATATAATGCTTTAGGAAATGAATAAAATGTAAAAGTTAAGAGCAAGACTTGCTTATGATTTTTGGTCCAGTTTAGCTGGGTACATTTTTGTAAATTAAGTGAATGTTTAATGGTTCTCGATGTGAACATTCATCCTGGTTTCTCAGTACAACTTATGGAAAGGTCACTTTTCTCTAGTGGATGTTTTTGATGTCTTTGTCAAAAATCAGATGACTGTATCTTCTTGGATTTATTTCTAAATCTCAGACTCTAAACTTTGGTCTTTTTGTCTGTAATTTTGCCAGTACCATGAGAGATTTTGTAACTATGGCACTGTAATACACTTTGAAATCAAGTATAGCAATAATTTTAATATATCACTCATTTTTTTTCATGGCTATTTCATCTATATGGGGTCATTTTTGCCTTCATATGAGTTTAGGCACTGGGCATATCTTGAGCAGAGAAGGCCTAAAAGCTCCCCACCCCTACAGTGACATATTTTCTCCAACAAAGCCATGAATCTTCATAGTGCCACTCCCCATGGGCCAAACATTCAAACACTTGAGCCTATGGAGGTCATATTTATTCAAACCACCATAATATCAGAGCACAAACTTGAGGAGTCAGTATTCTCCTTGTACCTTTGCCTAGCTATGGAGATTCAACTCAAGTCTCTAGGATTGCATGGCAACCCAATTACCCATCAAGTTTCCTCACAGGCCTCATAACATGGTCATTTTAATATTGGTCCTGTCATATTAATGGCTATCACTAACCTGTTCTTGAAGGTTTTTAAAATGTATGTGTATACATGAATGTATTTATGCACTTGTATCTGTAAATGTATTTTGGTCCCCTTGAAGGCTAGGAGAGGACATTGGGTATCTTAGAAGTAGAGTTTAGGTAATTGCAAGCATGTAATGTGGATGTTCAGAAGCCATTTTCAGTGTTCTGAAAAATAGCAAGTGCTCTTGCTTCTCGTGTGCCTTATAACCTTTAACATTTTTGGTTGATATTATGCTGTGTATTTTATTTAACATAGGGAAAGGGCTTTAAAAGCTAAATCTAGGAAACGGCTTTCTGCATGGTACTCCAATAGCTTAAGACATATGAATAACAACTAAAAAGATGGGGCCATGTCAAATTAAAAAGCTTAAGACCTAAAAGTTAGAAAAATTAAATAATAAACCAAATTAATTAGACTTCTGCCCAAGCTATGAAATCTGTTGGGAACTAGGATTCATATGGGTAGTTATAGCAATTTCCTTTGTTACAGCCCCAGATTTGGAATAATGCAATAGGTGAATGGTTAATCTAACCCTGCTACATTGATACAATATAATATTGCTCAACAAACTTTTGATATACAAGTTGGGTGAATTTCAAAGGCATTAAAGCAAGTGAAAGAACCCAAAGGTTAAAGATAAAATACTATGCTTTGTTACTGGATATTTGATCATATTGTGAATCCCTAAAACTCTAAGAATCTGTTTCTAATTAAGGATCAGCCTTGTTTCTAGACCTTTTTGTTTACTGTAAACAAGTACTTTTGATGTGGTTCATCCTAACACACACCTTTAATCCAAGAGCTAAATAAAGTCAACTCTAGGTCAAGAGACAAAGCAAACAACCAGCCTATAGGGAGTGAACATAAGTAAACAGAAAGGCGGGTCTTTGAGTTGAAGGGTATTTAAGACAGTGTGGAGGAGAAAGCTTTTTGCCTTCTGGGACTTCACTGAATTAGGAAAGTCAGTTGGGTGTTTTCTCTGCTGCTCTTAGCTAGCAGCCTTTCACCACTGCATCTGGATCCTGAGTCTTCATTTGGTAAAATCGAATATTTGGAATTAATATTTTTTTTAACACAACAGTGTATTTCCACTTAAATAAAAGATCATATAAAATGCCAAGTAAGTATTACTGTTAGAAAACATATCAAAAGCTTCCTTGGGGTTCAGTAGTGAGTGGTATGAAGAAGTGGAAGATATATTACTTTAACTGTGGCAATGCATAAATGGTAATGCACAAATGCATGTATGTAACCTATCAAATTGCATATTTTAAATATATATAATTTATGTCAATTATTTCTCTATAAAGCTGTTAAATTTAGAGTATGAGGCAAGTTGTATGTGTATATTTGAGCATTTCTTTCTGTGTTTTATATAGCTCAAGAAATTTTGCTTTAAAAGTATCTTAGTAAAATCTCTTTAAAACAGCATATTTATCTAATTTTAAAACCAAGTATGAACCAATTTTTAAAGATTTGTGACAGATTCTCTTGGTAAACTTTAATATACTATAAAGTGGGTTAAATCAAAATAATTATTGCAGTTGAATTAAATTCTTGCTTTTATACCTTGATCTTGAGTACTAGTTTATCTTAAATGATAAAAAGAAAATAAAGTTAACAGAGGAAACTTACCATTTATCCCTTTAAGGTAGCCTTTTGTGTCATGGCCATCTTTTACTTCATCCTTTTGAGTGAGCATGTGGCTCCTCTTCTTCTCACATGTTGCATTTCTTTGAGTCACTCATAATATATGTAGATTATTTAAAATAAACACACTGGTGTGTGACATTTACATTTGGAAATGAACTTGGTTTTTATTCATGTAAAATTCAGTAAAAAAATGAGCTTTGATTGAATTGTAGTTCACAATTCTATAGACTATCCCATCTACTATAATTTCAATACAGCTAATCCTCTTTGAAACACATATTGAAATATAACATTCATTATAGAATATTGAGAGGAAGGGCAAGGTAAGACCTTAAATGTTGTCTAAGATGCCATGATAAGGTTTAATTAATAGAGTAATGCATTAATAGTTTGAAAGTCTTATCTCTCATTATGTGATGCTTCATGTTACCTGAATTCTGTTACCAAGAAAGCAAACACTAGCCATATTTTGTGACCATGGATTATAAGTATGAGCCAAAATAGACTGTTATATTTCCTTATGTTATCTACTCTATGGCATCATTTTATTAGGGAAAGAAATGGAATCTCTCTTTAAAGCTTTTATTTTCATGAACTTATTTTCATTTTTACTTATTTTAAGAATTTCTGGAATTAAAAAAATGTAATTCTATCATCTTAACTACAAATAAGTACACTTTCAATGATATTTACATACCTATACATGTTGAAAACTAGGTGTAACTCCATTCCCTACATTCAGTACATATCATCAGTATGTAATCGAATGAAAAAAAAAATCTCATAATGATAACCTTCTTTGATTCTCTCCACCATAGGAAAAATGCATGCCAAAAGTTGGTGCTTTATTATTGGCACCAAAGTACTTTTGAAATCCCTCCTAACTTTAATACATTTATAGTTATTTGTGAAGCACTGCTTTGTGCCAGTACTAAGGTTGCGATGAAATTTTCTATTGTTAATCTTGTTCCTAATAATATCTTGGTTTTTGTGAAGAAAAAATATAATATTAAGGTGTCATTTTAAATATACCGGTTCTTTAAATCTTTCCCCTTACTTTTATTCCTCCCTTTTCCTTTCCATTAGTTAAATTAAATTCTTGCTTCCAGGCAATGGTGTAGAAAGCTAGTTTATCTGAAGTACAAAAGAAGTTAACATTGAAAACTCTTAATGTTAGGCTTTGGAATAATGGCCAACTATTTACTCATCCTTTTAAAGTGAGAGTGAGGCTTTTTCTTATGCATAATGTGCTTCTCTGATGACATTCATAATGTTTATACATTATTATTATTTTCCTTTTCCAGTATATTTCTGAAAAAGTAGCAGTGTAAAGTATCATGTGTACTACTAAATAGAAGATAATCTTCAATTCTCATTATCAGGGGACAAGAGGACAACTTAGATTGGAAACACACACACACACACACACACACACACACACACATATATATATATATATATATATATATATATATATATATATATATATA
>JANHMN010000005.1:46216649-46244869 GCA_030674055.1 Rhabdomys pumilio
GAGAGAGAGAGAGAGAGAGAGAGAGAGAGAGAGAGAGAGAGAGAGAGAATTTGTGAATGTATGCCACAGCATATGTTTAGAGGCATGAGGACAACTATGCTACTACTTCTTTGCATGGGTTTTGGAAATTGAATGCAGGTGAGTAGAGCAAACCTGATGTGTCAACTCACAAGCCCACTCCATAGCATTTTAAAAGCTATTGTCAAAAACAAAACAAAACAAAACCTATTGTCTTTCTGATTGATTTCTTGGCAATCTTGCCATTATTCTATTTAAAATGTCCTGATTTTTCTATTGATTTAGTATCCTGCTACTTTGCTAAGTCTTTTTTTTTAAATCAATAATTTAGTACATCCATTCAAGTCTTTTACACATAGGATGATGTCATTTTCAAAAAATATTAATCTAATATTTCCTTTTCCTATTTGTATCTACTTAGGCACTGTTTAAAGTTTATTGGTTCAGTATTGTTGAACTACCCTTGTATGCAGAGAATAAAACCATTCTAAGCTTGCCTTTTAGTAACACACCACATTTTACACAGATTTTTGCATACTGCACTTCCATTTTCACATGATTCTAAAATTATTTTAATTCCTCCCTGTTTTGTTCAGTGTCTCAGGCCTCATTCTAAACAGTAATACATTATCTGCACATATTTGAATTAGTTACTGTAGTTTTTCATGATATAAATTGCTACTTCCTTTCCATTATCTTCTGATAGAATTTATAAATAACACTTTTTGGGGGGTTGATTTGTAGCCTAAATATAATCTGTATGGGGAACAAGTTGCCTATGTTAGAAGAACATGTAATTTTCTATTGTGTTGAGTATTTTGTAGATGTCAGTAAAAGCTATGTGATATATGGTATAATTTTAATCTGCTAATTTGGCCTTGACAATTTATTAATGTAAGAAGAGTATGCAATTAAGCAACTTGTATATGGAACTTATCTTTCCAATTATGCTAATAGTATTTTTTCTAAATTAGGTATCCTATTTTATGGTTTACAGCCATTATTATTTCATTTTACTCTTTACCAAATGTCATAGCTTTGCCTTTTCTGAATTAGTTTCATGAAAGATAACTAATTTTCTTGATTCTGGGAAATCATTGTTGTTTCTATGTATTACTATTTCCATGTTTTGTGTATGTGTCTTCATACAAAGTAATGGTTCTAAACCTTTCTAATATATAGCACTTTAATGCAGTTCCTCATGTTGTGGTGACCCCAAACATAAAATTATTTTCATTGCTACTTTATAAACTCTAATTTTGCTACTGTGATGGATTATTATAATGTGAATATTTAGTATGCAGGATATCTGAATTGCAACACCTGAGAAAGAGTTTTTTGACTCTCAAAGAGATCATAACCCACAGGTTGAGAATTACTGCTATAAGGTAAGTTTCAAGAGGCAGCAAACTGTTGTGTCATTGTTTTTTAATTTAATTTCATTCTTTTACTTATTCACTTTACATCCCGCTCAGTGTCCCCTTCCATTCACCCCTCCCACAATCCTTCACCATTCCTCTCTTCTTTTCTCCTCTGAGTGATAAGGGGCCCCTCTGAGTATCCCCCTACACTGGCACATCAACTATCTGTGAAATTAGGGGGCATTCTCTCCCACTGAGGTCAGACAAGGCAGCTCAGATCGCAGAATATATCTCAGAGATAGGCAACAGCTTTTGGGACAGCCCCTGTTCCAGTTGTTGAGGATCCACATGAAGGTCAAGCTGCACATCTGCTACATATGAGCAGGGAGGCAATCCTCCTTCTACTTCTCTTCCAGTCTTATCAAAAGAGAAAGAAGAGGTCAGAACTAAAAGTATTTATTTATGCCAAATAGATGTTCTTTTCTATGACCTCTTTGGCTACAAACCCTTTGGAGATAGCATATAGGTTGTATGCTGTTCTTACTTCTATTTTTTTTTTCTTTAGCTTCCCCAGCAACAAAAGGGAGTGTTTTGTATAGAGAGCTGAGTAAGACCTGAGTAAGAGCTAAAGCAGAATAAGATCCCCAGAGGCAGTGTTTTAGTTTGGTTTTATTTTTTCTGTGCTCTTAGAAAAGATTAAAACTGGTTACTATGGCACTTCTAGGCATCTGGTACTTTTTTGTAAGGCTTGGTGCAGCACGGTGGGTGTAAGTAATGCTGCAGAGTTGCAACATTTGTTGAAGTGGGACAGCAAGACTCTAGGTTCTTTTCAGATCGTATAGTTTGGCCTTTTGCAATGGGCAGCTGTGGGTCCTATGCACACTCAGCTCTGGTACTACAAAATGTAGTTTCTACAGCAATCACAAACATTATTTTACCCACCTCTCCTCTGATCCTTTAAATAGCTTTCCAATTTGACAATCCTCAATGAAGTGTATCCTCACTTCCTATGTATCATAGACCGAGTCTGTATGTAGTTCTCACTAGCTCATTGTAGTTCTCACTAGTTTTGATTGAAAGGCTTACCCATAGAACTAAACTATACAACTCTCAAGGAAAATACTTCCTGGATTACTGTAACAAAATTTGATTTTGGTTATTTTTAATAGGAAAATGGAGAACCCTTTGAATACCAGAGCAGTAAGCCATTTGAGTGTAGTTCCCTAATCCTGGGCAAAGACTAAAGACTAGGAAAAGAGGACTTGCTCTGTGTCATGGTATGAAGATTTCAGGCCCCTGCCTGGTTAGACTGAATGAATGTATGCATGGTACTGAAACCTGTACTGGTTGTGTCTTCTTAGTTTTCCCATCCTTTTTTTTTTTTTAATAAAAGAAAAAAAAAAACCTCTATGTTTAACTTTTGCTTTTGCCATTCAGTTTGTACCTTTTGTTAGAGTATTGAATTTTATCCTCTGTTCTTTCCACCAGTGTTTCCTTCTCTAGGAAGTTTTCTTTCAAATCTCTGTTTATTCAGAACTAAGCTTCAACACATCCTGTAGTCAACCTCATGAAGTGTAGCCATCTGTTCTGATGTGTGATTCCTTGGAGGACCTACTGATCACTTGGGTACTTCTAATCAGCCATCTTCACTTAGCTGTATTTTTTGTTACATTTGATTAAGTCTAGCACATTCCAATGTATTCTCAGATGGCTGAGAGTCTTTACAATGAATAGATACTAAACTTGGTCAAATCCCCTTTCTGTATTTGTTGCTATCTCATTTGTCTTAAATTAGTTAATATAATGGATTTTATTAAGTGATTGATAAACAATGAGTTAGCCTTGTATACATGTTATATGTTCCACTTGAATAAGATATTATTTACTTATTGGTAATATTGGCCAGGTATTATTTTATATTTGCCTAAGTTTTTAAGGGATACTAATCAATAGATTCTTTTTTGTTAAATTCATTTTCTCTGATTTTGATGTCAAAATAACACTGACCTGATATACAATGGGTGTTTTGTCCTTTTACTTTTAGCACAAATATATACATTTGGAGTCAATTTGTCTTTTTAATGTTTGGCAATATCCAGTGAGTTCATCTGAGCCTAGATTTCTTTACAGAGTAACTTTATTTACAAAGGTAGTTTCTTTAGTTCTGTAGCGGGATACCATCCCACTACATTTGTATAAAGCTCAGTGATTGGGCTGTATGAGAGGTAGGTAGAGTGAGGAGAGGAAGAAGAGAAGGAAGAGGAAGATCTAGGGCAGAGATGTAGGAGCCATGAAGAGCTACACATGTATTGTAAGAAGTCCTAAGAAACAATTTATATTTAGGTTAGTTAATTGGTTAACACTTCTAATTGTGTGGGCATCTCCTTATTTGAACATTATCAAATATATAAAGCTATTGGATAATCTTTAAACATCAGAGTCTCCTTTCTACTGGGTACCATGTGGATGGGGGGATGGTCTGGGGTCAGCCCAGCCTCATGGAGACAGAGTGGTAGAGTGGCAGAGCCATCTCCCACACTGGTGACTCGTGGGTGGGAGGGCCGGCCATTTCTGGCTGGCCATTTCTAGCTGTGGCATGCCGGTGGCCTCTGGCAGCTTCCTGCTGTGGAGTGCTTGTCTTCAGGCCTTGGAGCATGGTGTGGCCTGAGCTAGGCAGAGCCACCACTACTTAGATGGTCAGCCTGCATAGCCCCATTTATTAAATATTAACAGTAACAAGTTCAACTTGATTTAATTTTAGGACTTCTCAAGAATTCCAAAACATTTACTAAAGTGTTGGGTGTATATAGTTTCATGGTCTGCAGCAGTAGTCTATGCTTCTCTTTTTCTGTTGATAACCACTAGTTATGTCTCTCTGTCATTGATGATCTTGCTAGATGACATTTGAATTTTTACAGAAATTTACCACTTTCTATCCTTGATTTCCTCTATTTTTTTCACCAGTTTTCATAAATTCACCGATTTCTCTTCTTTACTACTCATCTATCAAAGTACTGTCAATAGGATTTTTTTCCATTTTCTGTTTTTTTTTTTCAGGGACTTTCATGAGCTATACAAGTTCTTTACTCCTGAGCCACAGCCCATTGTACCCCAATTTCAGGTTTATACTTTGATTTGAGATGTTATTTTATTCTGCATAATATAATTTAATGTGAATACATCATTCTGAACTGTATTAGTTGAATTCTGTATATTTTGTTATCACAGATTCTTATTTTATTCAGATCACAATATTTTTAATTTTTCTATTATTTCTTTGACTTAGTGATTGTTTTTGAAATGAGTTATTCAGTTACTAGTTGTTTCAACATCTCCCCTTTGTTTATATTACTGACTTATAGATTGATTTTATTATTATTACAGAATATACACCTTATGTTTACATTAATTGGTATTTCTTCAACTAGGTTTGTAGATGCTTGGAAAATTGTGTTATTGGGTAAAATACTCTCAAAATGCCAATTATATAACATTAGTCAGTTACTCTCGAGTTTTCCTGGGAGATTTATGTGGGTATGCAGTATTAGGTATTCTAGTGACTGTGACATATGAAGCAATGAAGTCATAAAGTTATTGATTACATTCTGTTATTTTTGTGTGATGCTGGCTATAAATCCTAGAGATTTATGCAATTTAGGCAATTACTTTATTTTTGGGTTATATCTGCATCCTTTTTTTCTTTTTCTTTTGAGATTAAGTTTGTGAGATTCAAGGTCAGATAGCGGGGGAAGGAGGGGAGTTCACAAGAGGCTGAGAGGTTGAAGAGAACTGCAAGAGTCATAAGTAAATCAGACATGTTTGTTCATTGTTGTGAAGACAGACACAAGCATACATACAGATGCCCACAGAGACAGCACAGGGAAGTACTCATCTCTGACTTCGTCTCTCTCTCTCTCTCTCTCTCTCTCTCTCTCTCTCTCTCTCTCAATATATATGGAATATATATGGCACAGATAAGTGAAATTACATCATGGTTTACAGTTATGTTTTCTAGAAATTTTGTATCAGCCATTTATTGCTGACTTACAGCCTCCCAGATGTTGCCAGATACCCATATCAGTGCAATGTTGTCTAAACCTAAACATACACCTTCAGGTCACACGAACCTCTTACTTGTCCAAGATGGACGTGAATGCACTATATCCCAAGAAAGCCTTGAACTTGTGATCTTTTAATCCTCTTCCCTCAGCATCTATATCAGCTGGGATTATGGGATTGCTCTACTAGTCCCATTTTCTTCTTCTTTTTTAAAATTTATTACTCTGTGACTTCCTCTTCTCTGTAACTGTCCAATTACCTTTTATTCAAAAAAATTTGATATTTATATATGGTTTTCTATAGAGCTACCCAGCCTCTTGATTAGTATAAGCTGACGGCTAGCTATACCTTTAAAAACCAAATTATTTTCTTATATATAGTTTCAGAAAGCAATGTATAACAGTCAAGATTATTTGAAAATGGTTTGTGTGTTAAAATATTACAACTAAAGCTTTTAGAGGAAACATCACCCTTTTTCTCATTTGTTTTCAGTACCTTTATGCACATACTGGGTAACACTGGAAAAATGCCTGTGACTGGTTATACCCTGGGTTCTATTTGGATTTGAACAATTAATCATATATGGAAGTAGTAATTGAAGAATTCAATAAAATTGGTGCAAATTCCACAAAACTTCCTGGTGTTCACTCTTCCCTCCAAAAACCCACCACTACTTTTAATTATAATGAAAATTAGAAAGCAGGGTGATTAATATAAAATATTTTACATTTTTAAGATTTATTTTGTTGGCCAGGCAGTGGTGGCTCACGCCTTTAATCCCAGCGCTTGGGAGGCAGAGGCAGGCGGATTTCTGAGTTTGAGGCCAGCCTCAAACTCAACTTTTCAGAATGTTAATGTACATATAGGAAAAAAGATTAAAATTAACTAAAACTACTGCCACAATAATAAATGGATAAGTGAATAATTAGACACATAACCAAGCTATAGGAATTGAGCAACTAAGACTAATTCTTTATCCTTGATATATTTATTTTCCTATAAAAATTTTGTTTCTTTAAATAAATCTTAATTAAATATATACACCATCTTTTAGAGTAATATCTCATTCTTTCTAAATTATAGAAAACTCTACCAGGTTAAAGATATTGAAAAATCATTCTGAAAACAATGTAAATGTTTGGATTTAATTATTTGTCTCCCATACATCTCTTTATCACCAGTGGTGTAGTTTCAACAAGAAATTCTAGTCCCATTGTTTAGAGCATAATTGATTAACTTTACTTCATAGTATATAAATATCCTTATACTACTTATGAGTTATATGCAAAATATGTATTATGTTCTTCATATAAATATGTGCCACTTTTATATACATAGAATTATGTATCTTCTTCTATTTCTGTTAAGTCTACTTTAGTAAATTTAAAGCAATATTCACATAGCAACTAGGTTTACAAGAGAACTCTTGTAAGAAAATGAACAATTTCATTGGAAAAAACGAATGTCAAGTCACTTTTAAATTGATTAGAAGACAACTGTTGCCCTCAAGGATTCTAACACATCATGACCATGGCCTAACAAACTGTGAAGGTACTGATGCTTCACCATATGGGGTCAGAGTGGTAGTTTCTCACAGAATGCCGAATGAGCTAGAAAAGCCCATAACATTTATATTGTAAATACTTGCTGAAGAATTAGGCACAGATGGGAGGTTTTACCTCACACATTCAGATTTGTTGCTGTTAAAGCTCTGCATATCACTTCTATTTATATTTGGGTAATCATGCAAATATCCATGGTGTTGAGATTCTAAACTACTTTGCTTTATACTTGGTATTTTATAAAGATGAAGAAAAGAAAGACACCTTGAAGAAATTGTTAACCATTAGGCATTCTAGAAGAATGTTTCTCTATGGGAGAGAGTCTTTTGGATATAAATTTAATGGTATAAATGGAAGCAACGATTTTTGTACATCTTAATTAATCCTCTTCAATTTACTTGCTCATACAAAATAATTATTTCACAAGTTGTGTGACAAAGCACCTTACGTGAAAAAAAATGGTATACAAAATCCTGAGCTATCAAGATAGAACAATTTCAGAATATTTACAGGACTCTCAGTAAGATTAAAAAGTCATTTGACCCTGTCTTGAAAAACCAAATAAATAAATAAATAAATAAATAAATAAATAACACAAAAAAAAACCCAACCTCATTTGAAACTGTGAACCAATGTTCAATGTTGACTTTACACAATTAAGATCAAATTTTGGATATATTGTGTAGAAAGGAAACAGATACGCTCTTTTATTTTTTCAAAGACAGAAAGTAATATGTTGATCTGCCTGATGCTACAGATGTTACAAATGAAAAGACTGGAAGCTAAAGAAAAGGGATATCACTGGTAACATTAAGAAAGTTCTATCTTAGGTTCAGGAAAGCCAACAAAATGTTAATGACAATTAAAAGACAAGGACTCTAGTTTAGTTTAATTAAAATAAATGGAGAGGGAGAAATGAGTGTCTATGAGTGGCACAGGGGTGCAACTAATTGAGAGTCAGAAGGCATATTATCTGTCTTTGATTGAGAGGCTGTGGACATTTTGTCCCTCATTGCCACATGCTCTCCTCTGTAAATTTTCTTTCATTTTTATATTGGTTTGCTGATGAATGTATTTTGTTCCTCCTTTCATCATCCCTGTCTTAATGATGCACATCCACTCGACCTTGGTCTCTCCTCATAAACAGACCACCACTACAACAAATGGGCACAAGAAAATCATAATCTTGAAAAATATGTATCCTTCAGCAAAAGGGCAACTTTCTTCTTCAATTTTAAAAATTCTAAAATCTGTCTAGGATATGAGATTTGAAAAGAGAGGGGTTATCCTGAGCTATTTCTCCCTGTTCAGAAATATGTCCAAATCTCGAGATAAGTAAAGTATCCCTTCATTTTCAAATAGCTTGCTGATGTCTTGTTCTACATGATTTTGCATCTAGTGAGCCTGCAAAATACATGCGTTCCAGTTAAATACACACTAAATCTTCTCATTCTGCTGTCTGATGGGTGATTGGGTAATTTGTTTTTGGCCTTCGGTTAAGGTCTTACTCTCTTTCACTGATGAGGGTATTATCTGTTGCATTCTGATTATGCATTAAATTCCCCTAAAGTTTCCCAGGCAAGATTACAGTCAATTTTTAATTAGATCATTTTAGCATAAACAAAACAATATTATCTTAAAACAAGTTGTGGTAGGTGTGATTAATGCAAACAGCGTGGAAGTCTCAAAACAGTGTTTTCATTACCGAAATAAATGAAATCCTCAGGGCATAGACATTTCAATGTCATCAAACCCCTGAAGCCATTGTCTGTTGTCATTTCTGGAGTTAAATAGACTAGCCCTTTTTTATAAGCTTGCTTGTGAGTTTACACTTCCTTTAGAATGCCTTTTCCTTGATGGTTTCTTGGATGAAAGAAAGCTCTTTATGCGTACAGCTCAAACTTCTTTAAGCTTAAAGAAGCTGCTTCGAGGAGCAAACTGCTTGCCAGAAAGACTGCTCGGATAAAGGAAATGCACAAGGCATTAACAGGATGAGAAACTTGTCCAAGTGGAAATTGTTACATGGGGAAAGGATGGTTTCTAGAAACGGGGCAGAAGGATAAATTCTGAACGCATTCACTTTTAAACTAAATTGCTTCCCATATGAAAGAAATTTGGTAAAGATAGGGGGAGCAGAAGAGTCAGATTCAATTTGCATATGTGTATATGATCTTGCATATTCATTTGTAACAGCTCACCAAGGGTAAAAGTTATGTGTTCCCAAGGCCTACTTGTATATAAATATTTCAGCATGTAGTGTATGCTTAAAATTACAAATTTATGTGCTAAGGAGATAACTGTAGGCTTTGTGGCATGCAAAAGTACAACTTGAGTATAGAACAAAACATCTGTGTGTGAATTCTTAACTCTGAACTCCACATTACAGAATTTTAAGGAAATGCGTTTTCTAATATGTCAGCCAAGATTGCTTTCCCTAGGTCCCATAACATAGACTTGTAAAAGCTCTTTTCAAATTATGAAAATAGTAGCCACACTGTACTTTGGTAAATGACCTAGAGGCATCCTAGTTGAAGACTTCTCTGGTTCATTAGACAGCTAAACAAAATGATTGCTGTAAAACCAAGACCTAGTCTAGTATGCACATGAAGATAATAGGGAGCTTGGTAAGAATCAACTATAATAGAATGTCTTAGATACATATAAGTAAATAGTAAAATCTTTGGTCAAACTTTCTTCCTTAGGTGTTAAGTACTTAAGATTTTGTTTGAAATCAATTTATGCCTACCATGTTTGCGGTGTGGCTGTGGCTTGTATTGTTTATCAGTATCCTGTACAGAAATGTGTACTTGAGTGATATGTTTTTCATATTATGGTGACATATGTATATTTAGAGTAAATCATTTCAGAAAAATGGCTGATAGCTGATTGTACTGTGTGGGGCTGTGGCTCGCACGTGGGCGTGGGTCCTGTTGGGTTGAGTTGGGGATCCTGCATGTCTGCCATGGCTCTGGGAGACAGAAGCACGGGAATTTAACTGTGTTTACTCTACTCTACACTACACCAGGCAGATGCTGGGCTATGAGAAGCCACAGGGCTCCACCCAGGCGTGAAGAGGTCTCAGCCTGTGACCCCGTGGGGGCAGAGCTCTCAGGTAAGAAGTCTCCAAGCTAGATGGAGACTGGCTGATTTCTGTCTTTAGACTCCCAGGCAGCGCTAGGTGGCCACAGAAGAGTTGAGATTGGGGGCATGCAGGCTGGACTGGCCCACTGCTGAAAGGGATGAGGGAGAGAAGCTCCTGCAGCGCCCCCCCAGGGTAGAGACTCTTGATCACAGTGACTCGCTTGGCTGGGTCATGGCTGGCTCAGCTAGCTTGCTTGAGTTGGCGGGCCTCATTGGCTGGAACACAGAGAAGTCCTCCATGGGAGATTAGGCAATGGCGGCACATTAGTTGAAGGCCCCATCCATGGTTCTCCATGGCGGGCACCAAAGACACGAGGATATCCATGGTTTTAAAAGGTTTATTGTCATGGTGGAAAATGAATGCAGCTGTACCTCCTGTCCTCAAGGACGGCCTGAGGTTAAATATCTTTTGCAGGGAGGATGGTCTGGGAAGGAATGTTTAATTGGCTATGTCCTCTGGTCTTTAGATATCTCGTTAATATGGAAATCTGTTGAGGCTCTGAGGCCTGTAGTCATGCCCTCTATCTATGCTACCTGTGCTATGTGACCTAAGGTCACAAACCTTTCTTTGGGAGGGGTTATGAATAAGTGAAAGGAACCAGGGCCCAGGAGCAAGGCTGAACACTTTGAACACCTACCGTCACATTAGGGTATTATCCATGGTTTGAGGCCTGTGCTTGACCAGGTACCCAGCTGCCTCTCACAGCCCACCGCCCCACATTACTGTACTTTGTGACCTACTGTAGACTATTAAATTATTTGGAGTATGTTAAAGCCACATGCACACATGTACATCTTCGCAATGACATTCTAAGAAGAGGAATATTTATTTATAAAGCACACTGGGATCCTAAGATACAAGTAGCTAAAGAAACACAAATTATTAAGCATACCAGTAAACATACTCATGAAAGGATTTAGAGTAATGAGCAGCATGCCAATTATTACTAGAGGTCTGTCTCAGCTTTAGCTATTTTTAAAGAAATTACAAAAATCATTGGCAGAGTCAGGTTCTTAAGAGGGTTTGACCACCAAGGTGTGATTATATTTACACACACACACACACACACACACACACACACACACACACACAGTAGTCTGTCTCAAAGCTAAGTCACTCATTATAATGCTATTTCTTGCTATCTTGAACTAATGACTTTATGCAATAGAAACTCTTGCTGCTTCTTTTTTTATTTTTATGTTTTTTACTAGTAGATACTAACAGCTCAATGAAAAGCTCACTTCAAATTATACAGCATACTTTTAATATACAATTCAGAGGTTTCAGATACAATCATGAAGAGATAATATTCTTTTCTTCTCTAAGAAAAACTTAAGCTTCTACTTCTGCAGTACTGACAGTACAGACCACAAAATGGCATGCTAGACAGGCAGCAAGTCAATAAGGAATAGGAAAAGGCAGCAAAACTTAAATATAACAACAACAAATATTCCAAAGTATCTGTCTTCTTTTGGGGCTATCAACGCCATAAAGAAGACTGTACAGTTTCCTAAGAAAGTCACATGTATAACCAGAAACCTCAGGCTGCTATCAGTCAAATAAACTTTTTTCATCAACTTTCTGAGAGGCATGCTTGCTACACACTCAAAGACACAATTTGCTTTTGTGAAGTGAGTGAACATTTTATTCTCTTGTTTTGACAATGACATAGAAATTTTCCAGGTGAACAAGCCCTCCTATTAAAACTTGTTCTCTTACCAGATATAAGCTAGAAAAAGGAAGCAGTGCAAGTCTTTTGCCAGAAAAGAAGTGGAAATAAGCTTGGATTTAGTTGGTCCTTGAACAGCAAAGTTGGTGTTTGTGCACATCTCCCATACCATAGGCACTCATTGATCTTTAAGAATGGTATTAGAGCTGACAGTTGGAATCAGTTATTACAGAGCTTAAATGGATACTGGGTACTATTTAAAGCAATCCAACTGATAAATCTTGATTTCTTCATGTCTACAATAAAACAGTAGTTTTATTTAGCATTCATACATGAAAGGGCTGTTGGAATTCCTCAGATGATAAATGAGTAGGTGTAAAAATTGTTGAAGGAAAGGGATGATCCATGGGAAGATAATGTCACAGTATTTTTTTTTCAAGAATACCATTTTTCTTTTCTGTACAATAAACTTACAATGGGGACTAGATTTTCAAAGGAAGGTGTAATGTGTAGGCTTACCAAATCTCATGTACATGTGTTATACCCTCAGAAGCATATAATTGTGTATGCAAAATGGATAATTGCATACAAAATTGTCCATTTGTGTGTGCAATTACCCATTTTATACACACAAATGCTTGTTTGAAAATCTGGCCCTAGAACTCTTGCTACAGATGAAAAAAAATCAGCTTTGCACACATGGTTTCTGAAACAGAAATTATGGCCTGCGTTGACTATATAACTGCTGTCAAGTACTTAAGCTCTCTTCTTTTCAGAGTTGATTCAGAATATATTTTCAGGCTGCATAACAAGACTTTAGCATGAAATATATTTTTTTAGATAAATGTAGAACTTTTTATCCAGCTGCCACTGAAGATGCTGATAGAGCTTCTAACACCAGCAACTAGTGATGATAGTGGTATAATCACTGCTGGGTATAAGAGGCTACCCTGCATAGGAGAAAACATAATCATATTGGCTCACAACTATGGAATACTACATTTTAAATATTCCCCTATTTTCCATAGTCTAAGATGCAGCAACAAACAACTTTTTGCATATTGGTCTATTTAAAAGCAGTCTTCCCTTCTTTTATTGTTGACTGAGTTCTATCATTTGTATGTTAAAATTTCTTAATTCCCAAAGACCAACTGTAACAATAAGGTAAGTATACTCTGTGTTATACAAAAGACTATGAGATAAAAATCAAAATATGAAAAGGAATGCTTCAGAAATTATAAATTCAGAGTACAGCTCTAGCCCATGATTTTGGTCTTAACTACTTTTAAGACAATACTCATTTTAAAAGAAGTTCATCTCTAAAACTCTCACCACAGGGCTGTGTATTTCTTAGTGTACTGAAAATTTCTTAATATTTAATTCACCTTATTTCTGACTTTCTGACATCTTTCTATCTTCTCTACATAGCGTCAAATTTACTAAAAGTCTTTCATTAGGGTTTACTAAACTTTTTGAGTATTTCTTCCTATGGTTGCCTGTGGCTTTCTGTCTGCTTTGATTCAAGTCAATCTTGCTATTGTTTACCTAGTTTCATTGAACTTCCTCTGTTAGAAACTTTATCCTCCAACCCATGGTTTGTGTTTTCTTTATTGTTTCTATTTCCAGTTTTATTCACTTCTTTCACCTGTTGGATTGTATTTTCCTGTAATTATTTAAAGGATTTATTCATTTCTTCTTTAAAGGCCATTAACATGTTTATAAGAATGGATTTAAGGTCATCTTTTTTTGCTTTGGTTGTGTTAGGATATCCTGGGATTGCTATAGTAAGATATCTGTGCTCTGGAACTGCCATATTGCTCTGGCATTTATAAATTTTGTTCTTACATTATTCTTCAGCTACCTGCATAAACTTGGTGCCAGCAGGTCTCCAGGAATGTAGGCAGGGTTGTGACCCAAAAAATGGACTACAGTAGACATGGCCCAGTTTGCTGCTCCTGAGTATTTCCCAGGGGAATCTGGAAGGCAAGAGGCCTGGGGCAGGGACCTACCTGGTTACCTGGATACTAGCAGACCTCCAGGAATGCAGGCAGAGCTATGGCTGTGGGCTGGAAGATGGAGCTCAGGGTACAGGGTGTGGCTTTGCTGATTGTGCCCCTAGGAGGAACTGGTAGGCAGGGAATTAGACAGTAGGGCAGGGGTCTCACCTGGATGTCCCTGGTATTCATGGGCCTTTGGGAATGCAGGCAGAGCCATGAGTTACAAGATGGAGTTGTGAATTTTTTAATGTGTGTATATCACCTGAAAGAACAACAGTTACCAGGAAAGTGAAAGGGTAAGCATTTGGGGTGATCTCTGTGAGGTACATAGTGGACAGAAGTAGTTTAAGGAAGATGTGAGAAAATAGAGAGAAAGTGACTTATCTGGTAACAGATGTCAATCCAGGGGATCAGGGTGGAAGGAGAGATAAATAACACTAAGGACATTTGAAAATATATATATATATATAGTGTGTGTGTGTGTGTGTGTGTGTGTGTGTGTGTGTGTGTGTGTTTGTGTGTGTATTAAATGAGGTTATGCCACTTGGGTTACAATGCCCTCCTCAAAAGCCATTGACCATTTAATGAAATTCCCAGAACCAGCCACGGGATACATCCTTGAATTGTTGGGCAAGTTTGAGTGTAGGCCATTGCTATTTCCATTCATTACCTTTTAGAAATTGATTGTAAGACCCTCATTGCTGAAGACAGCAAACACTTTGAATATAGAATGGAGCAAACAAGCTTGCAGTGTCATGGAAGCTTCTTGTCTAAGGATTAGTTATCATAGTATTAAAAAGAACTCTTAAAGGAAGAAAATTAACCAATAATCCTATCTATCAGCAAAGCTTGTATACGTTGGTCACAACAATGACCAGCATGGCAAGACATCTACAGGTGTCATTTATGTTTTCCTGGTGCCCTACAGCCATCTAATTGAACTTACTGTCCTCTCAATAGTAAAGAATTCATACCTAATACAGTAAGCCAGTCTGTGGCCAATGAATTCATGGACACAGAGGAAAATCTACCACTTCTGCTTTTCTAAACCAGCATAATAATTATGTGTTTTCTTAGTACTGATCCTGATACCCACAGGTAAGGTAGATCTCACAGTTCATCAATAAAGTTTCTTTTTCTAGTAGGCAAAAACCATTAGAGAAATCTAAAACTGATTAAAACATAGAGAACTCATTGTGGAGTGTTCAGCTCCTATCAACACATCTACAAGACAACCCCTAGGCTCCCCAAAGGCTCACAGAAGTGGGGCAGAAGGACTGCACATGTGTGTTAATAATAAAAAATAAGAGGTCATAAATTTGAGGAATAGGTGTACAGAAGTGTGGGGAGCCTACAGAAGGTGGCTATTACCCTTGCAGCCATCTTGAGCTTAATACCCTGACAAGAAACTTGATTACATTAGCCTACAACAGCTGAGCACACTCTGATAACATCTTGTTTTAGATACTCAGGATCTTCCCTTGGGTGTGTGAGACTTAAAGGTGTGATTTACAGCTGAGACTTAAGGGCATGACTTAGAGATTAGATTTAGAGACAAGGCCTAAGGGCATGACTTAAGGGTGTGACTTAGAGGCGTGGCTTAGAAGTGAGACATATAAAAGGTAAGAGGCAGACAGAAGAGAGATCAGAGAACCAGACAACAGATTATTGACATGAGTAAAACTTGGAACAGACATTAGGTATTCGGTACTTGGCACTTGGAGGAACAACTTGGAATTAGACATTAGGCACTTAGCACTTGGAAGAAGTAACTTGGAACTTGGAGGCACTAGGGACTAGGAACTAAGACTCAAGACTAGGGACTTGGGGAGAAGAAGAGAGACTGAAGAATAAACGTGATTGAATCATACTCTGTCTGGTCTCCATTCCTCATGTCTATTCTCACTCTCTCTCTCTTGCTGAACCCTGACCCGTGGACCAGAGCAGCTTGGGGCAGTGCAGGCTCTAACAACTTAGCCCCCAAGGCTTTTGGCAGTGCGGGTCCAAACATTGACTGAGTGGCTCTCAACATTTTTGACCCCCAAGCTTGGAGTAGATTGGACCGCAACAGAGAAGTTGGAGAAAGGAGGAAATGTGTTAAACACAGTACTCATATATCATTTATAAATTTTGAGTAACAATCATCTGTTCAATGAAAGTTTGGCATTATAAAGAGATGTAGTCCTCTTCTGGTGACTTTAAACAAATTTTAAGTGATATTTGACGATAGGATGAGGGAAAAAAGATGTTCTTGAGGAAACAGTTCTAACTAGGTGTAGAAATGACAAGTAGAGCACATAGCATGACTCAGGTATCTTTTAAAGGTTCAATATGAAAATTAAAATACAGGTGAAACATCAAGTATGGACAAAACAGAGCACCAAATACCAAAAGACCCTTTTGGAATACCCATTACTGGCCCAAGAGTCAAATGGTTTAGTGAAAATAAAAATAATAGCTGGTTGTTTTTATGTAGAAATTAATGTTTTTATAGAGTTGAATCATTTATATTCTGAAAATAAACTTATGAGAAATTACAATTTAGCCATCAGAAACACACATTTTACCATATCAGTTACAATTGAGAAGAATAAATTGACCATGTATATATTTTAAATTATCAACAGAAATACTTTTTAAAAATCTGAATAGTTTATTACCAGGTTCCTTATGTAAACATTTATATATTTCCCAGTGGATGCTGGGATAATTTGTGACAGCATGTAATATTTTCTTAATGTCACTTTTGAAAATTCTCAGATCTCGAGAGAACAACTTTTTAAAGGAATAAACATTTAAGAAGCAATTTTTACTTAAATATTGTCATATTAATCTTCCTACTATCTGTCTTCCATGAACAAATGCTTTTCAAATGAAATAAAATCATACAAAAACTGCTATGCTAACATGTATTTTGCTGAAAAATCACCTAAAACAAATATTAAAGGTACATTTATAAGTATGTTATATTAATTACATGCGTTATAATTATACCAAGTTGGAATTTACTATTCTTGAAATGATTGTAAACTTATTTAGTTTTGCCCATTTACTGAAGGAAGATAGTTGAAGATAATATAAACCATTACTCAAAGAAGGAATGACTATGAGTTTTCTCAACAAATTTTAAAATAATTTTTACTTGGATAGTTATAAGAAAGCCAGCCTACCAACTATACTTCAGAATGTAACATTCAATCACAAATATATGAAACAATATCATGTTGTATTATAATTAAAAGCAAGACTTGCCTAGCTTAATTTCTGAGGACACAATACAACTATGGTCAATAGTCGCTTCTAATTCATTTTGATATTTTGGGGATTATTCTTCTCACTTACAAATGTGGATATAGAATAGAAGCAGGGTAGATGATCTGTACAAATTCGTTCTGACACTGGCAAAGATCAGCTCAAAACAAATGTCTCATCAGTAGTTCAGAAGCCTTTTTTTCAAGACAAATATCATGTTATTTTTTTAAATAACCAGAGAGAAGGTCTATGTAACAAAAATACCAAAAAATACTCACAGATATTTTTTTGCAAGCTTAGAAAAAAATTAATGTTTCTGTAAGATGTAATTGAAATTGTTTTGGAAAACTGGGATTATTAAATACATAAAAAAAGATTGGTGGGCTGAAAGGAAAGGCTGTACTTAGCCCTTGTCATTCTTCACATTCATTTTTTCTAGTGAGTGTAAAAGATTTGCTGTTTAGCAATGTTGCTTACAGTGAGACAATATCAGCTTTTATCTAGCTAGACTGGGAAGGTGGTAGGGCATGGAAACTGTTGGCGACCAGGTGTAGTCTAAATGAAAGAATACAACAGAACTTAGGAGGGCCCTATAAGAATCTATCTGGGCTCAGCATGGTGTCATGGTGTTGCACAACTTTAATCCAAGCAGGTGGATACATATAAGTTAGAAGTCAGTTTGGACTCCTTAGAAAGTTACAGACCAGCCAATTCTACATTGTGAGACCCCGACTAAAATAATAATAATAATAATAATAATAATAATAATAATAATAATAATAAAGATTCCATTTGGTCATACTTATAGAATTCTGTTATCAGTTTTTATCAAATTAACATGAGTTTATAGGTCTTTCGAGTTTATATATCAAGTAAATAGTATAAGCACTCAGACTGCTTCAATGACCACCCCCTTTTACTCTTTTTCCCTTTCTCTTCATCCTATAACATAGGAATGTGAAGCACACCACACATACAATCAAAACTAAGGCTATGATCCCAGTCTGAGTTCTAAGTATATATTCCAAAATTAAACCATCATGATCACTGAACGTCTGAGAACTAATATCCATTCGAGGAAAGATACCAGTTATCTGAAGATAGTCTGATTCTTCATTGACAAATGTGCTGGACGTGTTAACTTGACCCAAACCAAAGTTATATGAGATGAGAGGAGTTTGATTAAGAAAATGCTTCTTCCGTGAGATTGAGCTGTAGGCAGAAAGAGAGAGAGAGAGTGCTCAGGCTGGGTCCTGCAAGGTGGTGGAGGGTGGAACTCTGGCTGGGTCCAGCAGGGAAGAGTCTTTTTCCTTGCCTGGTGGTCTTGGCTGGGAGCACAGAGAGACCTAGTATGGCAAACTAGATGGCGGCTATGTAGGCAAAGGCCTTTATGACTCCCCATGATGGATCCCGATGAAAAGAGGCACTCCGTGGTTTTAAGGCTTTTATTGTCATGGTGGAAAGTGGATGAATAAAAACTGTACCCTGTTTTCTCAGGGCAGGCGGGCCTGAGGTTAAATACCTTTTTCAAAGAGGTGTGTCTGGGAAGGAAAGCTTAATTGACTAAGCCCTTCTGGCCTATATGTACCTCATTAACATGGAGATCTGACTTCAGGCTACATGGCATTGCCTTAATGTGACTGAAGGACACAAATCTATGGAGGACTCCTGTCAAGAGCCTGGAGTCTGGGGAGGCGTGGCAAAATGCCTGCTGTCCCTAAGAGTCACCTAAGGTCACTGGGGTTTCCAGCATTTGCTCAAACAGAAACCAGGCTGCCTTTCAAGATCCTACAGGTGGGGGAGCACCTGTAGGTGGCATGGAATAGGGTGTTTGCTGAGGGGAAACCAGGAAGAGGGATAACATTTGAAATGTAAATAAATAAAATAACCAATACAAAAAGAAAGAGAGCATTTGAGAAAGCCAGGCTGAGAAAGTCAGGTGCAACATCCCTCTATGGCCTCTGCATCAGCTCTTGCTGCCAAGTTTCTACCCTGTTTGAGTTCCTATCCTGACTTCGATAGTGAAGAGACATATGAAAATATAATTCAAATAAACCCTGTTCTCCAAAACTTGCTTTTTTTTATCATGGTATTTCATGGTAGCAATGGGAACTTGAGCTAAGCCAAGAATTTATTCTAAAATCCAGTTACCTATGTAATTATCAAGGTAGTATAAACCTATGCCAATGTGTTACCTGGAAATTTCTTGTATTAGTTAAGGCTAACACTCATGGATTTGTAAGTAACAAAAGGCAACTTGGCTCATTATAGCTTTCTCATCTCTTAACTGGGACTTCACTGTGGCCACAGGGATAAATAGACTCATTCTGACATGTTTCCAGTCATGTCTTCTAGACAAACAACTAATTTTTATTTTTATGAAAGAGGCAAGGATTCTAAAACAAGAAGAGGTGGGTTAAGCCTTTGGAAGCCAAGGCTCTGAATAGAACCATCATTTGCTGCATTATAATGGCCATTTCAAGTCACAGAATTAACCCTAATGTAAAGACTAAGAAGTAGAAATTGAGTTATTGATGAGAAAATCAGTACAGTCATATTGCTAAGTGTGACAGTTCATGAATTGACCCTCACAAGCTCATGGGTAGATTGCTTTGTCACTGGCTAGTGTTAATATTTGTGCGAAGGAGTGAAAACCCTAGTATGTAAGGCATTCGTCGAATAAGTAAATCTCTGTAGTCATGCTTTTGAAACATAACTTATCCCTGATCTCTTCTTATTTCTCTGTGTTTTATGTCACTGTGATGTAAACAACCTCCTTCTCACACCCCTGCCACATGCAACTATTATGTCTTGCCTTGGGCCCAAAGCGATGGAGGCAAAAACCATGAACTGAAACTTCTGAAAGTGCTAAGTCAAAATAAATCCTTCCTTAAGTTTATTTCCTCAGGTGTTTTGGAACACTAGTAAGAAGCTAGTTAACACACTAGGAGGGTGGAAATGACAAGAAAAGTAAGGATATATGTTATTTTTTGCTCTCAATAATGCCACAAACATGTTATTATAAATGAGTAAATTAAGATGCAAGGCTAGCCATGTGTGGAATCCTCGAAAGGCTCAATGGGAAATACTGATGAAACTGACTTGGAACTAGAGGACCAAATAATATTTATTGCTAGACATCTATTTGCAGGATTTCGTATCCCTGCCTATGTATTTCTGCTTAACCTTCATTTTCTTAATGAGCTTCACTATAACTAAAACAATAGAACATTTTTATAGTCCTTCTACTACACTAATTCTTTCTTCCTAATACTTACCACTTCCTACAGTACAAATTTTCTATCCTCTTTTCACCACAAATTATGTTTCTTGAATACGGGAACTTGGCATTTATTCCCTGATTGATCTGCTAAACCTAGAACACAGTGTGCCAGATTAGCTATTCAATTAATATCGATTGAACCAATGTTTTCATAAACAGGGACAAGTGAGATTCCAAAGACACTGCTTCAGATGGGCAACAAAAGCCAGAAAACCTATTGGCAGCTATACTTAGTTCTGATATGGATAATGGAATAGAATCAAACCACATGTGTTTCCAATTCCTTTCACTTGTTTTCACCTCAGAGAGTTCCATCCACTGATAATGTTATGATCTGTTTTGACCTGGATGCAATATGCCATCTTACTTTGTTCTATTGTGAACCTTATCTGAAGCAAAGCCACAGCACTAGCTATGAAGCCCTTGTAAATATTTCTGGTTCTTAGTCTGTATGTGTAACATTTTCTACTTTAGAAAGATGTAGAGGAGTGGTGAAATGACTAATTGCTTTGAGAATATAAGAACCTAGATTCAACGTTTACTTTCCGGTTTTGGTTGTGACTTGCAGTTAATGAAATTCATTTTCCACACCGTGGTGGATAAATCAAACCCACGAAACCTATACTAAAGTCATTCATTTTAATGGAAACACTCTACAGAAAGAGAGCATCAATTGCTCAGCTTGTATCTCATGACCCATCCCCAGTTTTTATTTCATTAACCTAATCCAATATTAATAATGCTATTTTACAGTGCATTGTAAATTAGATTTTCTTAGAGAAATATTTTCTCTTTACCATATATTCCTCAAAGACCTGAATTTTGATTGTGTTTTCTCACGTACTTATATACTAGTCATGTTCTATACTTGATTTATAATTTTTCTCACTATTCATCAACTACAATTTACACACACACACACACACACACACACACACACACACACACACACACATTCGTTAGCAACAGAGCCAGACCCACCCAGAACCCACAGCTGTTCTAAAACCACAGAACCAAAATGCCGAATTTCAGGCATTGATGAAGATGCTGATGGTAATACAGGTTAAGAAAAAGAAAATTCCTTAGAGGGGACAGTGCCAACATGAGACAGAGTATCAAGATGATAAGATAATTCAAAGAACTTTGAAGTTCAAGGCAAATCAATTCTTCTTCCTCTTAGTACAAATACAAAGCGTTGTATTCATGTACGTGCCCATTTCTAAGGTAAGAAGAGGGAAGTTAGAGTCCTCCACATGGTATACACTTCCCAGGAAAAGTTTGGAATGTACTGCTAGAACAATCCATCTAAAGTTTACAAAAAAAAAAAAAAAAAAAAAAAAAAAAAAAAAAAAAAAAAAAAAAAAGAAAAAGAAAAAAAAAAGAAAACAGAAAAAAAAACCTTACTGAGCAGAATGAAAAGATGCTACAGCTGAGGCTAACAAGTTAATGTCCTCAGATCTGCAGAAAAGTAGTGTTCTAATCTAGAAATTTAAGGAAGCCAATTTTGTTGTTCTGATAAAAACAAAACAAAACCAAAACCAAAAACTTGATATCCAAATGAGCACACTCATCTTTGGAAAGCTGTATTATTTAATTTTGACTGTCCTGTTTCCAAGTTTTAGAAGACAAAATACATTGCATCCTAACATATAAGAAAACAGACTTTCAAGGAATGTTGACACCTTTTCCTCCCCCAAGGGGAACTTACAATTGCAACAGCCATGGAGAGGCATCACAGGCACTGGAGCTTTTCCGTAGGACCTGCTGCCTTCTCACAGAAGGTTTTCCTTATATTCAGCTAGAAAAGTCTCTTTACAGGGGTCTCTAAGCACAGCTTGTCAAGCACCCCTCCCCAGATGCCTCTAACTTTGCACAAAAACAGGGTCAGGTGTGTAGAAGCACAGTTCTAAGTCTACAGCTCAGAGTTCTTCATCCCTAGCAGGCAGATGTTGAATCTACATTCAGTAGCACTAGAAAGCCCTCACTTGATATGCGGTCTACAAGATTACCCACAGGCAAGCACAGCTGCACAGCAAGAAACTGCAACCTTGAATAATGTGTGATTTTGCTGCATTTTTTACAGGGAAGCAAAGAAAAGTGCATTTCTCTGGTCTGTTGCCTGCTTTGGTGAGAGAGCAAGGGCTGTGCAGGGGTCTTTAGGATGGGGTAGAAGCAACAAAACAGTAAACCAAAAGGCATTGAGGGTTGAATATATTCTCTTTGAGGTTAAGTGTACAACCCAAATAAGCTATTAAACAATTCTCATGTGTACAAGCATAGTTCTGTTGGATGACTAAAACATCTTGCACTCTCCGTACATGTCAAATGTGATGTGAAAACAGCTAAATGAGAGAGACATGCCTTTCTGATAGATATTCATTCCCAGAGTTAAATTGCCTCCAATGTCAGCTAGAATAAGTTGCCAATGTGTTCTGCTGGGGATCCACTAAAGAGTCTTTTCTTTAGAGGATCACAAATTGATCACAGCTATCACACACTGCATTGTACCTGTAGTTCATCTGGTCACCTATTCCAGTGTTTGAGTGTCTGAGTAACCTCCTGATGTCATAGGGAGAAAACAGCAAGGCCAGCTCTAGTCCTCTTCTTGTCACAAGAATTCAACCCCTCCATTGCATGCATCTATCTACCTAGTAACTTTTAATATGCATATTTCTAAACATTTTAAATTCTCCATCAGCCTCGCTATTTAGATTGGATAAGCCACCATACTTGAGATTTTGATGCTATTTTGTTTCAGAAACATTGATTTTGATACAGTTTTGATATCAGCAACATTGTGATAGTACCACTTTAAACAAAATGCTGTTCTGAGAGGGTTATTTTAATTAATAGAATTTACAAAGCAAGCATATTATGAATATAAGAGTAGATAAATGTATAAGAAAGCTAAAAGTATAAAATAAAATTTTTGATATGTAATCTACTCTTCATTGTTATGTCAAGAAAAATAATCAATCTTTGTGGTATATACTTTTGGTCTATTTGTTAGGATGTGCTTGCAAATCTTATGTACTGGCTTCAAAATCTCTCCATTGTTGTTCCTCATTGTATTGCTATTTTAAGTGGAGCAGATTTTACTATATAAAATTAAAACTGCAGCAGTAGAAACAACATTCCCTAGAGTTTATATCTCAGTGATGAAATGTGCCCCATGAGATTTCCTAGTCTTTAAGTACACATTTTTTTCCTGGAAAATATAGTCTGCAGTTATATAACTATCCAAGTTTAATATTTCCTCTTAAGATTACATTAAATTTAAAAGTAATATATGAGAGCATGGTAGAGGACCTTTTGTTTTGTTGTTGTTCTAAAGGGAATTTTATATTGAAATTTGTTGTTTGAGTCCCTACAGATACAGCTTCACAATATGTTGATTAAGCAATTCTTTCCTGTTGAAAGTGGCTATTTTAAAGAACATTTGCTTTGTTGGATGGTTATGGAAATCCTTTAAGGTTAATCCAGACCAGATGATAAATCTATGCAGAGACTATCTCTACAGGATAATGGGTGGAAAAAAATTCAAAAACAACAAAAAAGGGCTTCCTATATTTATCCATATTTTGGAATTAACACATAAATTCATTTTATTTGAATTTATATTAAATTAATGACATAATCATGCATGTTATTCTTTGTCGCTTATAGACCTCAGAATTTTGGTTAATTTTTAAGTAATTATTGTGACAGGAAATTCTAGATACACTGAATCTAATAGAATACCTCCACAAGAAAATTCCATACTTTAGCAAAACTTTACTCTTTGGTTGGACTGAGACCCATTCACCCAGAATTGTATATATATATATATATATATATATATATATATATATATATATATATACACATATGTGTGTGTATAGGTCTTCAATGCTGTAGCTTTGCAGCCACTTCAAATATCTTGAAATTCAACATAGTTACCGGTTATCTTACTACATAAAAGCATCTCAGCTAAACTTCTCTACAGAAATATAGACCATTATTATTATTTATATGTGATTTATAGATGTTCACTTCAAAATTTAAACATCAACAACTCTAGAAAAGCCAAAGAAATTAATAAAAAGAGATTATTGTGTATATATAGAATATTTTACTAAAATTTATCTGCATATTATAACATCTATTGGAAAACTTCATCGTTTTGAAAAAATATATATACACTTGTGTAATAGTATACACACACACACACACACACACACACATATATATATGTCTAAACATACTTTCTAATGTAAAAGTTTCATATGATCTAGAAAAGAAATAGAAAAATTTAATTATTAGGAACGAATATTTAACAAGAAACTTCTTGAGATTAATTTAGCCTAAAACTAAACATTTAGAAACCAATTGCAGTAAAATTTTCTTATAAAATAACTATGGAGATGTAACTATTTTAATATAAGATCATCCATTAGAAACGTATCTATCAAAATAAAAACTTGGAAGTATCCTGATTGCACAAAACTATATTATAACATCCAGTTGGTAATATTTATTTTTATAGTTGGGATAAAATTTCTTTACTTCTTTTTGCTTATAGTAGTCTTCAATAAGGATTTTTTTGTTATCAGAAGTCAAAATATTTTTTCAGAATTTTATTGTTGCTGCTTTCCTGCTTCCGATGCTTGATGGGAGTACTTTGCACACATGAAAACTCCCCAGATAAGACTATTTAATAACATTAAGTACTCATTTTTTACACAATGGTGCCTGTGTATAACCTTGAGTAAGTCCTACAAAATCCCAGAACTGTGTTTCCTCATTAAATATGATCCTGTGAAAATATTTAAATCAGCTGAGGGCTATTCTAGCTTTAATATCCTAATTCACATGAAAGTATAAAAATCATAGAGAATGCAATGAAAGTTTTTAACATTAATATGAGACAACTGGTTGTATAAATCTCTTCACACCATTTTAAACTAAAACAAAATTTTGATTACCTTGTTCTTTGACAATTTCATACAGGTATGTAATCCATTCTGGTCACTTTTGTTGCCCTGCCCTGTTTTATTTTCTTTCCTTCTCCATTAACCCTTCCTCCTCCAAGTCCCCATCTCAAATGTATGTCCTTTTGTTTAACCAATCTGCTCAAATAGGCATGGGTATGAAAGTATCTAGAGGTCCCTGTGGCTGGCTATTCCAGGTTTCCAGGTTTGCTATACTGCTCCCTCCCTCCCTTCCTCCCTCCCTTCTTCCCTCCCTACCTTCCTCTGTCTCTCTGTCTCTGTCTCTGTCTCTGTCTCTGTCTCTGTCTCTGTCTCTGTCTCTGTCTCTGTCTCTGTCTCTCTATCTCTATCTCTATCTCTATCTCTATCTCTATCTCTATCTCTATCTCTATCTCTATCTCTATCTCTACCTCTCTGTGGGTGGTGGGGTGGAATTGCACATACTATAGTATATGGAAGGTCAGAGAGGACAACTTGCAGAAGTTAGTGGGTTTGAGGGACCAAACTCAAGCTACCTTACTGGCTGTGCCTTCAGGTTAGTTCTGAGAGTAAGGTCTGAAGTGATGCCATTTTCACCAAGTCTCAGAAAAGGTATTAAAAGGTTTCCATAGATTAAGTAAGAAATTATGAACTCTCCATATGCACAGATAGAAAGAATAATATTTATGCCTTTTTAAATATTTATTAAAAATTCAGATTAAGATAATAGATCATAAATAACAATACAGTTATGATACATTTTTCTGATATCATGAAATAATTCCTAAAAATTCAGATCAAAGTAAACAATAGCTTATCATAAGGACAAATGCTCCACTATGTTCATAGTAGCCTCTTCTTAATAGCCAGAAACTGGAAATGTTCCTCAACTGAAGAATGGATCCAGAAAATGGGATTCAATTCACATAACAGAATGTTACTCAGGTATTTAAAAAATGACATCATGAATTTTGCAGGCAAATGGATGAAACTAGAAAATATCACCCTGAGTGAGGTAACCCAGACCCCAAAGGACATGCATGGTATATATTCACTGATAAGTAGATATTAGACAAAAAGTACAGAATACCCATTATACACTTCACAGACCCGAAGAAGATAAACAAGAAGGTCTAAATGAGGATGCTTCAATTCCACTTAGAAAGGAGAACAAAATAATTATGGAAGGCACAGGGAGAGAGGGATCTGAATGGGAGAGGGGAAAAAGGGAGCAAGATCAGCTATGGCGGTGGGAGAAGGAGAGAAGCCCAGATAGCTAAAAGAATTATGTAGCTGCTGGTGTTGGAGTGGAGAGAACCTCTAGAAAGTCCAAGAGACCTGGGATGGGGAATTCAATGGGAGTGACCTTAGCCAAAATGCTCAACAGAGGAAATATGGAACTTTAAGCGACCACTTCAAGTTGTTAGACAGGGCCCCCAGTTAGAGGGATCGGGTCACCATCCCACCTATGTAATATTCAACCCAAAATTGCTCCTGTCTGAAAGAAATGTATGGACAAAAATGGAGCAGAGACTGATGGAATGGCTGAACAGTGATCTTCCCAAAGTTGGGATCTAACCCATGAGCAGACACCAAACCCTGACACAATTACTGATGCTATGTTGTGCTTGCAGACAGGAGTCTAGCATGCCTCTCCTCTGAGAGACTCTAGCAGTAGTTGACTGAAAGAGATGCCAATATTCACAGTTATGCATTGGATTGAGTTAGGGAAAGGACTGAAGGAACTGGAGTGAATGGCAATCCTATAGGAAGACCAACAGAGTCAACTAACCTGGACCTCTGGGAGCTCACAGATACTAAGCCACCAACCAAAGAGCATACATGGACTGGTCTGTGGTCCCTGGCACATGTGTAGCAGAGGACTGCCTTGTCTGGCCTCAATGGGAGAGGACAATCCTGTAAAGACTTGATGCTTCAGGGAGGGGTGATGCCCAGGACTACACCCTCTCAGAGGTGAAGGAGAGTGGGGACAGGTAAAGAGCTCTGCAAGGAGGGACCTGGAGTGGGGGAAACATTTGGTATGTAAATAATAAAGTAATTAATTTAAAAAAAGGAGAAAATGAATTTTGAATAGGAATAAGAAGCAGGCTCTGAAACTTATTGATAATGTGATTAATGAGGAATGAACCATGTGACTATATTCAGAAAGCAGTTAACATTCAATTTCTCACTAACATTATGTGCCTTACTGACAGTGGTAAAAATAACATAATGCAAACATCCTTCAATAAGATTATGACACTGATAACAAATAGGACATGGTCTGTCTAATCTAAGATTGTTTAGCACTTTGTGAGAGGACAGTATAACTTGAAACACACTTGACAAATGGCAAATATGTGATAAAAGTTTTCCTAGTTTAGTAACAATTCTTAAATCTAATACCATTTTGATATTGAGTGCTGAAACAGAAAAGTGACATTCTAAATTACTAAAAATTTTTAAGCTAAGAAACAGTAGTTGTATAGTAATAAATACAAACTTGCCTTCAATAGAAAATCATGTAAAATAATTTTCATTTTTATGAGACTGTAATTACACAAAACATAATTTATGTATTTGCCTGATAATAAATGTTTGCTTCTGTGTCCTGAATTTTCTTATATTTGACTTATTTTTTAAAAATATTTTTAGCAGGTAATTTTTCTTATTTTGAATAAATATTACCTTTAGTAATTAATTGGCACATTTGTGACAGATACTTTTTCTTAAATAGGATCTCAAAATCTATATAGGCTTCTGCAGGTCGCACAAAATCTAAATCTATTCATCAGAATGCTATTTTATTTGGAATTATGAATTGTGATTTAAACAGAAAAGTGTTAAAATTCTTGATAAGCTTGTTGTTTAACAAGAGTAAGTGTGTGTGTGTGTGTGTGTGTGTGTGTGTGTGTGTGTGTGTGTGTG
>JANHMN010000005.1:46244879-46278412 GCA_030674055.1 Rhabdomys pumilio
TGTGTGTGTGTGTGTGTGTGTGTGTGTGTGTGTGTGTGTGTGTGTGTTTGTGATTACTTTGTTCAGTGTTGGTAATTCCCTGGAAAAACTATAAAGACACAATGTTACAGAAGTCTGTCTTCTGAACGTTACATGGCTTTTGCCATCCAGAAACCAAAACAGCTGTGATTATCCGTGATCACCTATATGAGATCCTCCCAAGATTAAGCCCATGTACATTTCCTGCAGAAGTAGAAATGGAAGAGCTTTCTTTGAGATATGTATTTTTGTTATTTGCCAATGCTCCTCTGAATAACCTTTGCTGGACTCAATGTCTGATCAAGCTAGACTCAGGTAGAATGATTGCTTTGGTCTGCCATTGCCCTTTCTATCTAGGGTAACTAGAAATAGAATCCCCAGGAAAAGTCACAGAGCAGCTGTTCAAAATGCAAAACTGCTTCAAATTGGGGATTTTATTTTGCAACGAATTGCACATAAACGAAAAGTGTGAATGCTAAGAAATGTCATGGAGTGAAGACATAAAACATTATGTCACATGTGTCAATGCAAAACATAAAAATGAATAAAAGATGATAGAGTATTCCTGTGGTAAATATGAATGACCAGGGCCTGGGAACACAGCTGCATATGGTTTCAATAGTTACAGAAGAAAATAAAGTAAAAAAAAGAAAAAGAAAAAAAAGGTACTTTTTTAAACACACTTGTGGAAAATTCAGGTAGGTGGATTCTAGAAATGCTGTAAAAAATATCATCTCTGGATCTTGGATACTTATTGGATGACATTCTTAGATTTTCGATGGGTAGAATCTACTAATCTCTTAGTGCATTTTAAAGGCTTCTGATAGTCACAAGTGTGTTAAGACAAAAGCATAGTTTGGCAAAAATGCCAGCTAAAGAAATTGAAAATATTGTAAGATAATTTGGCTGTTGGTCTGTACATTCTGAGGCTCCATAATCAGAGTTCTACCCAGTCATCTTTGAGAACCTCTAAGACAGATAGATGCTGCTTTTTTCTCCCTTACAAATGTAGTCTGTTCCTTCTAATATGTGTGGTTTCAAATCCATTTTTCTAGAAATGAATAGTACACATTTAAAATAAAAGTACCATAAGCCATGACAATTATAGTATCTCAGATTGTGTTCTACCAGACTGTTATGGTGATATATATATATATATATATATATATATATATATATATATATATAGTAAGTGTTTGGGTTTCCAACAAATATATATTTTATGAAAGTTTTAAAGCAGTGTGTATTTGTGCCAACTTTTTCTTTTTCCTTTTGAGACAGAGTATGTAACCTTGGCTAGCTTAGAACTCAGTATGCACACCAAGCCAGCTACATCAGTGAGCCACCTGCCTCTGCCTCTCAAGATTATACCAGGATGTCAATACATCTAGCTGGAAGTTTTCTTTTAGTTGTCTGCAACATTAAAAAAGACCACTCTGTTTGAGTAATGAATGGCTTTGATATAAATAGTTAAAACTCAGAAGATTTTTATAAATGTGTTAAGGTTTTGTTTTCATTTAAATTGAAATCTCATTTGTATATTTGGCAATTCTTTTAGACAATTACTATATATTGGCTTATGATTCACATTTACAGGGTCTGAAGAATAATTAAATATAAATGTCTACATTCATATGTGTAATTATTTACAAATCTTAAACCAATATAGCAAAATATAATCATATTAACAGGATTTTAATATATGTATAAAGGCATAAATTTTATATGGCTAAAAGTTGGCAACATGTCGAAATTTCAAATCTGACCAAATACTACAGATATTTACTCAGTGATATTTACATTAGTAATCATATATAGTAGGAGCTAGTAAGATAACTCAGCAGGTTATTTATTCATAATATATAAGGTTCATTTTAACCCACATTATAAACTTTCTTTTATTTCAGTAAATATAAGTATCTATTTATAAATTTTTTACATATGTTGTTTATTGATATTTATTACCTAATGAATGTTGGCATGTTTAATGTCAACAAAATTTGGCATTATTTAATCAACCATTAATAAGAAAGAAATGTATAAAGTTAAAAATATGTTTAGCGCTTGCATATAGTTGCAACATAACTTGGCATTTCAGGTATTCACATTTTATTGTATCCAATACCCACTGAAATTTAAAATCAATTTTGAGATAAAATTTAAATTGTATTAGACTTTTATAAATATATTTTATTGTCTGCCCTTATGAATAAAGTATTCTCTATTCCATTATTTAACATAAATCAATGTCACATTTAATGTGTATCATGTTGATAGCTCCATACTTTCAATTTTAAAAATTATATGAATTATTTAACATTGCAAAATATTTCTATTCTGCCATATGTGTATAACAAACTAATATGTGAATATTTTCAAAGTCATAAAAACGATTTAGAAGTGCTTGAAATTTATCTTTCATTTTTCATGAATCTATTATATTTGTAACATCTGAAAGAAATGATTCTATTGTCAATTAATTCCATATAAATTTGTTGAAATAAAAATTCCACTCATGTTAATTTTATATAAAGTTATTAAAATAACAACACCACTCATGATATACTAATACAAATTAAAATATGTGAAAATATATTTTAATCCAAATGAAATATATGACACATCACCACATGTAAAATTATTGAACTGACTAAAAATGAAAGTAATAAATACAATAAGGGCAAAGAATGATTCTTATTTATATAAGCTAGAAAGTAATCTTCACTACATTTTTCAAAACTCTATTGATAAGAGTATGTAAAGAAACTGGCATAGTCTCACTTTTTTGGAACAGTTATTCTGAATAGCAATATCAACATAATAAACAACAGAACTGCACATATCCCTTCTTTTATTAACTTCACTAATGGAATTACTTTAAGAATGCTATTAAAATATAAAACCATACTATCTAGAAATATCTACACACTCAAAGTTAGAAAATTTAAAAATGGAGGCCACATAGAGAAAGGATCAGGTAGATTATGCCATATCAGATGCTAAAACATCCACTAAAATTGATAATCACAGAGTATAACAAATGAAAAAGTGACTCCTGGGTGAAGAAACGGGACAAAATTGAAGACATGGTATGCTTAAATGATGTAAAATATTCATGCAAATGGCTAAAGACTTTCCAGAGAACAAAGAATTAAAAATAGATGTCATAATATGTGTATTTTTCTTTTCTAACTTTCTTGACAATGTAAGTAATTTAATTTTAACTTCTATCAAGATCAAGCTTGCCTATTATTGCCATAAATCTTTGCCATCCATGACAGTCTAGAAAACATCATACTTTTCTATTTTGTTTTGTAACTTCCTGTCAAAATCTAAACCCCATATAACTAACACCAAATGTGCACTGTTCTGGTGCTTCCTTGCCTACTATAAACAGCTAGTCACCACCAGAAGTAACAGTATGAATAAGACTTGGGAAGGATTAAAAATCAGTCATTCAATTCAGTTGTCTTTTGCCTCCTGTGGCCATTTTATCATTAAAAATTTTATTGTTAAAAAATATTTATTGTTCTTTGCTTATCTTCTCATGTCTTATAATGCTTGTTTTTAAATTATCTCCATTGTGTTTGATCTGATCTCCTCCTGACTGATTCTCAACATATTTCTTGGCGACAATACAGGCTACTCACTAGGAATTCTGTAAAAGTACGTATATTCCATGTAAAAACATGATACATTCTATAATCCCAGCAATAAAGTGCTAAAGGAGAATTATCACAAGATCAAATCCAATCTTGGACACATTGTGATTTCTAGGCAACATAAGCCATGAAGAGAAATCCTAGCTCGGAAAAAAAATAAGTAGCAAAGTATTTCATAGTTGGACAATCCATCATTCAGGAAGTAGATCTATGAAAATGAATTTTAAGATCACTCTCAGCAGCAAAATAAATTTAAGGTCTACCTGAGCTACATGAGACTCCATATTGACACAAAAAATACAAATAGACACATATGATAAATAAATATATAAGAATCAAGTTTGTATCAAAGTACAACTGTTAAAAAATATTGACTCTAGTCAAGCATTAGGCAAAGGCTAACAAAATAAACTTCAAGTTCAAAGTTAGCCTTGTGTACATAGTGAACTACATACCAGCAAGTGTTATCTCCTAAGGCCCTGTCTCAAAATAAAATAAAATAATAACAAATAGTATAAAAATATCTTTTATATGACAAAATTACCTGTGTCCTAAGTCTAGCATTGTCATGTGTTATCTGCAATTTTGGGGAACATAATTTAACCTCTGTACTTCTAATCTTCATCAGTGAGTCAGGGATAAATAATAGTTTTATAGAGGTTGTTGAAACAATACAAGGATACATCCTTGTGAATATTTGAGATTGATATCTGGCATATAAAATGTATTAAATAATTTTACAAATTATTATCTGAATCTATCATTTTTCTTTTCACTTTTATTACAATGAATGCATAACCCTCTGCTTTAAACTGTGATTTAATTTCATTGCCTCATGCCTGTTAAAGAACATTATCTAGTGAAATTTCACTTTTATTACTATATTTTCAATACACTTCTTCAACACAGACTCTCCATCACTATTTAACTATGCTTAGGCATCTTCTCTGTGATGCCTTTGCACCTATATCTCTCAACATAAATTTCTCTACAAAACATTTTGAAACTAGACCGTACATTACACTCAATTGGAAGAGAGATTAAAACATACTATTGAACTAAAACCCAGTGTTTTAAAGAGAGACCACAAGAAGATTTAAAAGAAAAATAGTGTAAAACAAAACATTTATGGTAATAGTCAAAAGTAGTGAGTTGCTCCAGGTTCAAACATCATGCTCTGTGGATCTGATGTGTGAAATTCTCCACTCACTGATGGACCCTGAAATCTCAGGATTCTCTTAAAACTGGTTGTCATTGTAGAATCAGCAATGAAGTCAAGGTTGGCTTTACAGTATCTTGTTTGCAGTGTCACTCCTTCCTTTTTTTATTTCCCTAGAGAAAATATGCTGTGAATTTTCACCTTACACTTTGTTAGGGCATCATTTAAAGAAAAGCAAACACAACCTCGAATAGGAATGACATTCAAAGCACAAAAATAGCAACAACCTTCCAGGGCTGCAGATAAGCAAAAGCAATTAGAATGTGTAATAATTAGTTAGAGTGAGACATCAAATGTGGCATAATTCTCAGTTGATTGAACACTACCACAGAATAGGGAAAAATAATTCTTCCATTTTCATAAGTGGATCTATGATATGGATGGAAGCATGTTTTAGATCATATTTTAAAATATATTTGAAAATACGTGATTTTCCAGATAAAATAGAAAATGTTAACTTAGTTAAAAGCCTGTGTAAGTTATAGCTGTACAAGGTGATGGTAGTATAAAGTACTAATTTGTTTCAAGGCTTTTTCTGTAAATATTTTCTGTTCTTTTCCTCATTAAACAGTAGAATCTCTTCAAACACTGTGGGTGGGGTGAATATGTAGATGTATATATTTATAAATGTCATTATCTTCTTATTTTTTAAAATAGTTGTGATGAAGAAAAATTACTTTAAATATATTCTCATGGGTTATTTTTCCTTTCAAAGTTGTTACATTTTAAGGTAAGAAGATTGTGCTTCCTCCAAAGCCAGAATCATGCTCCTCATTTTCCTTTAAAAGTAGTTTAACATTGATATGTATTGTTACATATTAGTCATTTGAAATAGATTTTCTCTAGTAATTATTTTCATATGATTCATTTTCAGTAATACTGTACAGTTGAAAACCAGTTATCAATGCAAACAGCCTTTGTTTATACACATAGTAACTATTAATATTTAGTTTAATTAAATCATAGTGAGAAAATTTCAAAATATTTATTAATTTTGTTAAAATAAACCCTGTTAATAAGATCAATATATTCCATGTAATATTACATTTTACAAAGCAACCAGTACATTTACTAAGTTTATTTTATGATTTTCGAAAACTAAAATTAAATTAGCCTCTCCTATCTTCTTTATTCTTAAATGCTATGCTGTTTATGTGGAAGTTTTTGAAGAAAATATAACCTTGCATCAATTATAGTTTATAAGGTTCAAAATGTTGTATGAGTTACTTGTCCAGTTACTATGACCAAGCATCTGAGAAGAAGAAATTTATAGGGGAATAGGTCTTATCTTTTCTCACAGTTGGAAGGTAAAACCTATCATAGTGGGGAATGCATGACATCAGGACCTAGAGAAAGCTGGTCATCTTCAATCACACTATGAAAGAAGATAGCAGTAAATGCTATTGTCCAGCTTCTTACTCCTTTTTACTAACCTAGTAGTTCTGGTAGGCCACCACATCAATTATCATAATCAAAGCAATCCTTTAGGTATGTGCTGTATATTCTGCTACATCAGCAAAACAGAAGCAGAAGGAGCAGTTCTTAATTCATTTTATATAGTCATAATTACTTGATGTGAAAACTACACAAAGACCAAAAGGTTAATAAAATTGTAGTTCAGCTATACTCATAAATATATATGCAAAAATTCTCAATAAAATATATGCAAACCTTATAATCAAAGATCATCCAACATGATTATTCAGGATTCACCCCAGAGATGCGATAATAATTCAACATTTGTAAATGGATACATGTGACTTACTATATAAACATACTGAAAGACAAAACAAATATTTTTCTCATTAGATATAAACAAAGCATTTGACAAAATCCAAAAGCTAGTCATGATGAAGGTAATGGAGAGACTAGGAATACAAGGGAGAGACCTCAACATAAAAGAGGCAGTTTACAGCAAGCCCAGAGCCAACATCAAATGGAGAGAAACTAAGAATATTTACTGAAGACAAGATCTCTCCCTACAGAGGAACACTTCTACCCTCTTCATCCCTACGTCATACAATACTTAAAATATTAGCTTAAACAATAAGACAACTGATGGATACAAACAGCTTAAAAATAAGAAACAACAAAGTATGTATTTTTGCTAATGATACATAAATGAGCATAAATACTTCATCAGGAAACTAAAGTTGTTGAAAACAATTTTAAGAAAATAGCAGGGTACCAATTAAACACACACACACACACACACACACACACACACACCATACCTTTCCTATATACAAATGACAAAAAGATGGAGAAAGAAATCAAGGAAATTATACCTGTCACACCAGTCAATTATTTTAAAATTTAGCCTCATTCAAATTCTCAGAAGACTGCCCTAGTCTCTGCCAGAATCTATCATGAAGGGCTTCTCGTCCCACAATAACATACATATCACATCCAAAAACCTCATGAGCTAAATTTGCACTGTATTCATTTACATTATCCTCTACTGTCCCATGAAAATGTCCCATTATGTTTTGCTTTAAAAATTAGAGATATTTTTAAGCCGAAAGTTCTGAAGTGCTGAATATTCTTTCCACAAACTCTTTTCAAAGGTCTAAGAAACATGTTTTCAGATTTATCTTAACAATGGCCCCATTTCTCAGTATCGATTTTCTGCAATAGTCACTTACCTTCTTGCTGTGACCAAATGACTATTAAAAAACAATTTATGGAAAGAAAGATTAATTTTGGCTCATGGTTCTATGGTATAGTCTACTGTGGCAGGGAAGTCTTGGTGGCAGGAGCTTCTGGCAGCTGGCTATTATTGTGTTTGCAGTCAGTAAGGAAACAGCAGTAAAGAAGAGGACTCAGATCACTTGCTCCATTTATTGGGGCTGCACGTTAGAGTGTGTTTCCCATCTCAATTAGCCTAATCTAGATATATCCCTCACAGACACGTCCAGAGTTTAAATTAATGTAGATAATCCCTCAAGGGATTCCCAGAAGCTTATGTCTTAGATGACTCTAGCTCCTGTGAAATTGACAATATTTTTTACTTAAAATGCTTATTAGTTTGTTCACATATGTGAATATTATTTAATACTATATCTGGCAAACAATAGTTTCTACTTCATTACTTTCTGAATTATGCTAAGAGTTCAAGGCCCACGCTCTGGTGAAACACAGTAGCTGCAACAACTCAAAATGAATCTAGGACCATGGTGGGTGTATTCCCAAGGGGATGAGGTCCTGTAAGGAAATAAGACAAGTCTGTTAAACTCTAGATCATATGGCATATTGTGTGGAGTAACAGACCCTGGAGACTCAAACATAGGTCTCTGTGGAACTACTTCAGAAATTCCCTATAGAGCCCTAGCATATGGCTTGATCCTCACAAGCGTTGTCAGTGATATTTTTCCATCTGGATGTCCAAATGACCAAGAACAGATTTTAAAAGACATGTTTTCTTTGTTGTATTATAATATCCCTTTTGTCTTAAATCATAAGACTGTGTCTACATAAGTCTCTTTCTTGGCTCTTTTGTCTTATCCATTTGCCTATGCTTCCGTGCTTTTTTCCAGTATATCACTGTCTTGGCTTCTGTTGCTTTATAATATATCCACATATGTCATATTTTATGTTGCCAAAGTTTGGTTCCCTCCATAGGGTTCCCTTGACTCTTCTTAGGTTTGTGTTTCTGACTGAATTTTACAATCAGCTTAAAATTCTCATGGCAAGGTTCTGTTACTGTTCTCTTGTGATTGTACAGTAGTTTAGAAGAATTAAAATATTTAAAGTACAGAAAATTTCAACCTAAGATCCTGTGTACCTCCTATGTATATTTCTTAATGTATGAAAGAAGATAACATTGCTTTGTTTCCAATGTATATTGTTATGATATGCAGTACAACTCATAAATGCTTGGTAAAAGCTTTGTTGCTAGCTAACAGTGTTTTGGGAAGAGACTGACTGATCCTGAGAACACTAGTTTAATCAATGACTTAATCTCTCAAAAGTATATTCTAAGTAAAAGAGATTGGTCACAGGCAGGGTTTCCTGGAAATGAATGTATACTCTGTTGCTGGTACCTTCCTGTATCTCTTAACTTCCTGGTCAACATGAGGCAAGAACTGTCACTTTTTTGCATCACACATACATAGATGGACACACATACATACACAAACACACACAAACACATACACTTACATACATAGACATACACAGAGACATACACATACATATGCACATAAGACTGAAAGCAAAATAACCACTGGGTCATGAGTATAACTATATGATGACTTCTGCTTGTCTAAGCCAGGAATTTTGTCATGATGATGATGATGATAAAGAAAAACAACCTGAATAACACTCACATTTGAATTGATTTTGGATAGATCATTATATATACAACCTGTGACATCTGGTATATGTGTACCCCAAGATAGCTATGAATTCAGCCTATTATCAAAACACAAACTTACGGAAGATATTACAGAATAAATTGGCAATTTTGATATTGTCATTATGTTTCTTAATTGTGAACTTCATAGATGATTACAACCAGTAATTGTATTCAAAGGATAGGACCCTCAGTTCTAAATATATGATCTTATTCATCTAAAATTACTAATTTTCATATGTTTACATCTTTGGATTATAAATTATAAAAAGCACATGAAAAGACCCATGATGATGAATTCTTCAATAACAATAAGCATGTATTGGCCAACCTTATATTGCATAGTAGAGCTCTACTTCTATACAGAGAAAAATGCACCAAAATACTCAGTGATGTGTTGTAGATTCTTGATGCTTTCTCAGACTTTAGGCTGATTGGTAGAGTGATGTCTGCTGAGACAGACTCAGTTGGAGTTTTGCTAAGTCAGACTCATATGCTGAGGCAAGACACTTGGTGAGGCAAGACCTGTGGAGGACACATAATATTTGGAAGGAGTCAGCTGACTGTGAGAAAGCCTAGGGATCACTTACTGGTAAAGCTAGCTGTGCAAAGCTTGTTGATCTCACCACTTACCTGATCTTCACTTTGCTTAGAGAGGCACATCAGAGTTCCTGTTGACTCTTGTCCCTCCTGTGGACTCTTACCAATTCATGGCTGTGGCCTCGATGTCTCTGTTAGGTCATGCCATCACTGCTGATATGTTTTTGCTATCCCCTCTACTGAACTGAACTGCTGGTGTATCTGTGAAGTGTTTTCTAGTGGATCTAGCTGTGTCTTATGACCCAAGAACTGAACTGCTGTTTTCCTGACAACACAGATGATATTTGTTCCAAAGAATCTTGCTAAGCAGGTCCATTTTCTTTGTATCCTTTCTTTTCCACTACCTTTGGTCGGGGGTGGGCTGGAAGGGAAGTTAAAATGTTTGAGAACCATCATTAAAAATAGGCTTTTATAAAACTAATTACAGGAAAACCCCACAGTATCAAGTATATTCATATTATTTTTTTCTTATCTTATAGGATGCTGAAAAACTAAGTGATGTATTTAATCTCTGATAGCTACTATTGTATTATTTTTCTAAATTATTTGACTTTTGCTATGTAATACAATTGAATTCACACAATACTTGTTTTATATGTGGGTTATTACTCTTAACAAAATGTTTTCAGGAATTGTGCATGTTTTAATATGTAGCAAAATTCTATTTATTTTTATAGTTGAATAATATTCAATCATGAATCTATGCATATCATATTGTGTTTATTCATTCATCATCTGATAGCTCCTTCATTTGTTCTGCATTTTAGCTATCTGAAAGATGTTGAAATGAATGATGGTATACACTTTTTGTGGCATTGATTTCAATTATTTTAAATTTATACTTAAGGCTAGAAGTACTGGGTAATTATATATTTAACTACTTTTTCTTTTATCTTTTGAGATTATTATATTATAATCTCTATATGTATGGCAACTTTACTGTGTCCTGCTCTCTTCTCTGGAGAAGACTATTTCTTCCCCTCTTAGCATTCCTTAGTTGTCTGTAGTTCTTTGTCTACAGATGATGCTTCATGATAGTTCCCCTGTGTACGTTGGCATGTATTCAGTTCTTGTGTTAGGCAGTCATATTAGTAAGACTTTATGGGTGTAGCTTCTGTCTTCCTAGGAGACAGCCTCACAGTAAACTCTCTGATCTTCTAACTTTACAATCTTTCTGCTCTCTCTTCCAATGCTTAACTTTTGAGGAACTGCCAAAGTATTTTCCACGGTGACTGCAGCATTTTGCATTTCCATGAATAATGTTGAATGAATGCTGTCTTTTGAAGAAATATATTCTGGCTTCTAAGATGCTGGAAAGTAGAATTCTTTGCATTTTCTGTATACATACTTACATTATTTACAACAAACAAGAGCTTTTTTATACTTTTTCTCCATACCTTAGAAATTTAGGTTTTTTTTTTTCCTCTTAAAAAGGGTGAGCTCTGCAACCCATGTACTAAATGATATTAGTAGGAATAAATAAACCTTTATCATTCCTTGGTTAAATGGAAATGTGTGAATTTTTTCTCTAATTGACTGTGAGAATTTAGCACAAATTTATGAATTTTACACCACAATTTTCTTCTAATTCAGCCTTAGGGTCTCTCTGTGTGAATCAAGTTTAAGCAGTAAACTGACAGAATTCTAAGAGATGGTTACATGAATTTCATAAGATATGTCTTTATAGTAGTGCCTAAGTATCTGATTCATTACTTATATTTTTATGGTAGCAAATATCCTGATGACTATTGTCTGATGAATTGCTAATTCCTGCCTAGTCAGCACTTTCTATGAGTGGCCTAAACAGGATAAAACTTAAGTTTGATAAAGTCAGTAAGGTAAGACATGGCAGACGTTTAAAAAATGGTAAGAAATAAAGAAATATGTACCATTATACATGAAAATCCCAGTGAATAGTAGTATGTCTCATAAAGTCAATAGGATGACAAAGACCTTCTGAAGCAGTCTTGCACAATCAACAGTTGGCCAGCAGTGCAGTAAGAAATAGGTCAGTGGGTTAAAGTGGGTTTATTCTGTCTGGGACATAAATCCAACAGGTTTCTTAAAGGTTATATAACCAGGTAATTTTACAAGTCAATTTAAAACATACTGATACAAATTTTCTGTATTCATACTGTGATGACCGCAGTATGTCTGTGTAATCATTGTAGGTTCTAGAGGCTTGTGGAGAAGGCAAGAAGGCTTCATTCAGCTATTCCATATAGAGGTAATCATCAGGACTTACTTGTATAAGAGAAAGATTGGAATTGACCATGCTGAAGACTAAAGGAGTTAGGAAACTAGAAAAAGTCAACAAGACACAAGGTCTGCTTCAGGGACAAAATAATTCAGTTCATATTTAAAATGAGTCTTGAGGAAACAAAACAAAAATATGTCTACTTACTATTTATTCTGTAGACAGAATGGTCCTGGAAAGATAACCAAGAGTGAATATATGAAGTTCAGAGATGTAACAGGTTATATAGTGACAACGGTATTACAAATGTAAATTAACTTTGCAATTCTGAATTAGAGCTATTAACCTAGCCCTTGTCTACTCACATGAACCCTTAATAGAAGAATGCTTTCTCTGAATAAATATGGACAGATAAAATATAAGAAAAATTAACAGACAGGTCATAGATAGTCAAAGAATGAGAAGGGTTCTGTGTACCACTTCCCATAGACAATTTCCAAGTACTTCCCAGAGATTTTCTGGTACTAATGACGACTCCTAAATAAAAGCCAGTAAGAAAAGAAGAACCTACATTTTTTTTCAATAACAACAATATGAATTATTCCAATAGTCTACAAGAGCTTTGGAAACTGATCTTCTTTCCAGACTCCAAAGGGAAAAAATATAATATTTTAATTTTAGCCAATTGCATCAAGGATTCAAAACTTAGAAACTGAAATGATAAATTGGTGGGGTTTTGAAATTCTCAAGTTGTGATAAGTATCTAAGACACCAGTAGATACTTCTCATGTATCTTTATATAGTAGACACTTGCCCTCTCTTTTGAATTTGTTTGGATTTTTAGGACAAATAGGTGCTGAACACCTCAAACATTATGTATTCATACATCAGAGCGATCATATGAGGTGTACACATTTCTCATTTTTTTTTACTGTAGCTGAATAGTAATCATAAGGAATTAAGATAATCTTCAGTTGAACATATTACAATATTCTGTTAACATAATCATAAATTTAATCTACTAATACATTACTATTTTATATCTAGATAAGTGGGGCAGACTGATCCACAATTTTCTATTCCTGTAGTACTCCCATCAGATTTTAAAAATTTATACTATTGTTTCTTAAAATGTTTGCTTTATTTAGTATTAGTGTGAATATATGTGTATATCCGAGTGAAGTTTAAGAAATGAGTTCTCTCTTTTCACTGTGGTTCAGAAAAAACAAACCCAATATCATCTGGCATGCACTCAAAGAGTATTTACCCATTGACATATCTCTTGCCACCCATAGGTTATGGTATTCTTCATCTTCTATTTTATGTAGCATTTTCATAAAATTGATTCTGTTTTCCTTAAAATTGTGTGTAAAATTTTTATGAGGCTATTTAACATTCTGTGTGTGTGTGTGTGTGTGTGTGTGTGTGTGTGTTTCTCCTGCAGACACATGTGTGTGAAACACTACCAATGCAGATAGTTTACAAAAGAAAAGTAGTTGAAGGATAATGATTTTCAATATCATCTGTCAGTTATGGTAGCTTATGTTTTTGAGGAATCCTCTATTTCAGGCAAATTGTTAAAGGCATTTGCATAAAGTTATTCTAATGACCTCTCATTGTCTTGTGATAGCTACAGAATCCATAATGACGCCCCTTGCTCTCCCTTTTATTTTCTTGATCAGGCATTCTAGAGATTCATCATACATATTAATGTTTTTAAGACACAAATTCCTACTTTAGTATTTTCTCTCTGGTTGCTTTCTAATTCACAGACTTCCCTTCATGTCTTTACTTTCATTTTGCTGCTGTAATTGTTATCTAGCTTCTTGAAATAGAAGCTTGATGTGATTGCTTTTCTTCTTTTTTAACCAATGAACTATAGGAAATGAATTTCTACTTAGACATTTGATTTTAACTGTCTCCTTCAGGCTTCATTTTGGCAAAACTTTATAACTATCAATTATTTCACACTGTTTATATAAGCATTTTGATTCTTCTTCATCCATTAATTACTTAAATAATTTTCTACCTTTCTAAAAATAAATTTTTAATAATTATTTTGTATTGAGATTGACCTTTATTCAGTTGTGGAATGTAACTTAAATGCTTTGAAATACACTGAGACTTTCTTTATAGAACAGGCCAAGGTTTGTTTGTTTGTTTGTTTGTTTGTTTATTCATTTATTTATTTATTTATTTTGGTTTTTCAAGACAGGTTTTCTCTGTGTAGCCCTGGCTGTCCTGGAACTTACTCTGTAGACCAGCCTGGCCTTGAACTCAGAAATCCTCCTGCCTCTGCCTCCCAAGTGCTGGGATTAAAGGTGTGCACCACCACTGCCCTGTCATGGTTTATTATAATTAAGACTTTTGGCGCACTTGAATAAAAAGTGAATCCTGTCAAAAATTGGGCAATACTCTGTATATGTCAACTAGGTCAACTTCATTAATACGCCGTACTATCATCATTGGTATCTGCTATTTTATTTTGAGAAATGTGATAAAGAGTACCACTGTGAAAAATTTCTTCTTTTTTAATTTTCACTAAACTGGCACTTTGTCCATTACAACCCCTTGGCTTATCTAGTTGTAAGCTTATATCATTTAACATTCTGATTCAGCTTTAGATTACTTTTGATTCTTGGTCCCATGGCTCAAGGCAGAACTTATTATTTCTTTAATTTTTTTTGAGATTTTAATATTTAAAATTTACAATTTCTTAAATTGCATATACTTTATTTTTACCTCTTTGCCAGTTCTTACATTTTAATATCTTATATTAAGTATCCCATATATATTGAATATACTTTGTATATCATCAGATTTATTTTATAATAATGTTATTAGATTTTGTTTAGAAAGCTTAGAATTGCCACAAAGTGAAGGGGCAGTTCTCCATTGGGAGGGGTGGAAGCTCGGTTTTGTCCACAGACATTAAAATGGCTTCAGGAGGCTGCCTGGATAAAGTGTGGGCTTCAGTGGTATCAGCAAGGCCATGGAGCTGTACCAGGAATGACCCATTCATGGACCTCAGTAGCAGCATTGTCCAAGGACCTCAACATGGCCTTTGATGGCTACACGTGCTGCTTACATCAGGAACAAAGCCAGCAGACATCACCAAGTCATCAGTCAGCTGTACAGACTGCATATGTTTATATTGTTCTCAAATTTCATTGAGTCCAGGAATATCAGTGTGGATTCTAGACACCAAAGATAGCTGGCACTGTAGCTTTTGGTAGAACTAACCTCGACTCTCATATGAGAGCTGCCACTCTCTTTTCTCCCACTGCCTTGGTTTATGTCAGTTGATGGCTTCTGGTGTGGATGCAGGTAGAGTAAGTCTCATTCTCCCTTGGGAGTTGACTACTAGGAATTTGACCATGCTTCAATGAGTATATGAACAACACAGATGAGCTTGGTTTTTCCTTTGAGTGTGGTGGGATGCATGGGGAAGGAGGCCAAAATGGGAAAACTGGAGGTGAGCATGTTTGGGGGTACATGATGGGAGATTCTCAAATAATCAATTAAAACAAAAAGAAAATCTAGATTTATATTGTCACTTATTCCTTTCTCCCTTTTGTTCATCCAAACAAGTAGTTTTCAATGTTTTTAACCAGAGTAGTAACTTAAAAATTATGCACTATATTCTTCTTATAATTATCTAAAGAACTCAGCCTATGTTCCCTTCCTAGTTTAAAAGAAATTAAATTATTACTACTTACACAATACTTATTGAAACCTAAACCACTTAACTTCACTTATATTTGTCTTCTTATTTTTCATAATATGGTCCTTATTAATACAGTTTCTTTAGTAAAGTTTCTCTGGAAAAATAGAACCAAGAGAATGAATAACAATAACCAGAAAACACCCAAGAAACTCAGAACCCCAGTAGTTGCTCATTTTTGAAGCTCAATGCATTCAGCATTCTGAATACTCTCACAGTAGCTATCACTCACTGCTAGGGGCAGGGGCAACAACTCAGTCTACAAGACCAGTTGCCATAGTAGTCCCAATCTGACACCAGAAGCCCATAAGATTCCAAGAGATTTATCACTCTCAATGTAAAGTTGAAAGCTTTCAAACACTCATTCTGCTATCGATGAAGCAGTCAGCTGGGGCAACAACAACTTGGTGGAAAAGCTGAGCACCTAAAAGGCAAGATGATCTTCATTCTGACATATGATTTATTTGGGTTACTATCTGCTACACTGACATGGGCCTTCCTACATTAGCCATGGCAACCAGGACAGTTCTATTGATGAGCCTCCTTACTTAGGTACCTCTAATTTGGGTTAATTTGATGTGAATATTAACAACAATGAAAGTCATTGTTAATTTAAATTTATTTATATATTTATCTATTTTGTTGTATTATGTTCTATTCAAGATAATTTCCTGTTTCAAAAGGAACCACTTTAACTTTTTCTTCTAGTATTTTGCTACTGGACAAAACTTCTGTTTCTTTTTTTTTTAAGACTTAAATTTATCGCACATATATCTGACATAGCTTTCATTAAAAAAATTATACTTTTGGGAACCAGAGAGATTGCTCAGTGGTTAAGGGCTTGTGTTGCTTGTGCAGAAGTCTGAACTCCAGTGTCTATCATGTACATGTCAGCTCAAAAACATCCACAGCTAGTTCAATGGAGTATTTTTTGTTTAAACATAGTATTTTTTATTGATTATCTGGAAATACCATATAATGCTTCCCAATCATACTCACTTCCCAACCCTCCAGGCTCCACCACACCCATATGACTGCCCTAAATACAAAATAAGAAGAAAAAGAAACAAATAACAAAAAAGAAAACAAACAACCCCCCCTCGATTCCAAGTCCTATTTATGTTGCTTATTCTTTACTCACAGGAACACGGACAAACTCCAATTAGACAACTCTTTAAACAAAATTGAGTTCTACCGTACCCACAGCCCTACGAGAAGCCATGAGCTGTGAAGAGCTACACATTAGCATCCCTATTACAAGATTTAAGAGTTCTCTTCAATAGCAAATTGAGTGAGGTAGAGTTGTGGTGAGAGGTTCTCACAGAAGCCTTCCATGTCTCTCATTCACAGTTTTGAGTCTGCAGGGATGGATGCTGCTGCAAAAACAGCTTCCTTGCTCTTTACAGTCAGCAGCAGCATGCGTCATTGTACCACATTGTTTCTGGCTAAAACACAGGCCAGGCACATCAACATGGCTTTAGGTGGCATCACAGAGTATAAACATTCCTAAGGCTTTCAGTGCTAACATGGGCCACAGACATCAACATGGTCTTCAGTCACTTCAAGAGAATCTGATGCCCCCTTCAGATCTTATCAGGCAAACCTTGCACATACATATAATCATGCACGTGTATGCAGTGATGGAAAAATTCAAATACATAAAAAGTCTAAATTAAAAATTCAAAACAATGTTATGCTGTTTCTAATTTTTGATGGCTCTTTGTATTTTTGAAACAAGGTGTTAATAGCCAGCATAGAGTGACTTAGAACTCATTGAACTATGCAGCTGAAGCTACTTTAGAACTTGTGACAATTCTAAGTATCCAAAATGTTGGGTTTAAACATACAATTTTAAATTTATTTTTTATAATGAAGTGAAGCAAAACTATAGTAAAGACAAATACAGCACAAAGTAGAGATCATGTAGACACTGCTCGTACCTCATAAGTTGATTTCTGTGTTCTATTTTAACTGATGTCCTATCTTGCAATTTTAAAAATGATTATGACCTGAAATTTTCTCATTTTGTTTCAATAATAGTCTCACTTAGATTATTCTGGAATTCACTTATTCTTCTCCCTTCCCATTGTGAGTGCTAAGATTATAGGCATGCCTCGTTTACTATGACTTTTATAGTTGTAGCTTTTTTAGGCCTTTTCTGGGTGATTTTGTTACTCACATTTACATCACCAAATAGAATAGTATAGTACAATATTAGTCTTAGCAACATTTACAATGTATTATAAGTAATATGTGGGCAGTATCACCCTATACACTAGAGTACTTGACTGCAATGAGAAGAAAAAAATGAGGAAACCAGCTGTATACCATCATTTCCATCTGTGTTCAATATGAATTGTAGCCTCATGTATGACCCAATCCCACCACAATACTGTATCTGACAAGATGAACTGAAATATCAATTCATGAGCTAGACTAAGCCTATCTTCCTTTGAAGTTTCTTTTCGTCTTATTTATTTACCTGATAATTTGGTCAAAAGAAAATGAGGAAAGAAGCAATGCATCTTTTCTTTCTCTCTGTTTAATTTTGAAAACATTGATCTGTTTTGTAGTTATTAATTTGTAAAATTTACACAAAAATATGAGTACACAATTTATTCAGTTTAGCTACTCAAGTTTCAATATATTTAATCATATCTCTGTCATCAACAGTAGTTTTCTATTTAATGAAATTAAAATCTCAAGGGATTAAATGTTCTTGTTGGATTTCAATGTTTTGAATTGTATACACTTATTGTAGCTGAAATTGTCTCATCCTGGCAATAGGAACTTCAGTATGTTGTAGTTAAATATCTTTTAAAATAACCTACATAATAACATATCTTCTTTTCCATCTGGCATCTCGAATGTACTAAATTCTTTCCTTCTGTATTTCCTGCCTCAGTTTTGGATTGTTTTATGTTCCACAAGAAATTCTGGAATCTTTGAATATAAAGTCTTACTTGTAGTGTACAATCTGAGTATATTAAAGACACTCATTTATCTTGACTTGACCATCACTTTCTTGCTTCAAAAAATAAAGCTAGGATACGTATACAAAATGAGAAGTAGATGGATAAATGGGTAAATAATAGTTCTATCGTTCCAGAAGTTTCTTCATTTAACTTCAGGTTTATATCTGCTAAGTGATATCCATCATTCTGCATTTTCTAACCATATGTATTCTTTTTGTTCATATCTACCTTTTAATAACTTCTTCCTTTTAGATATTTACAAGAATCATCTATGTTGTCATGTACAGAATTCATTAATTCTATTGTGATATGATGTTTAGTTGCATATATGCAAAAATATATGTGTGTATAAATAACAATGATAATGATAATAATGATAATAATAATAACAAGATATTTGATTCTTTGACATCCTGTGTTCTCATATTCTAAAATGAAGAATATTCATGAAATGAAAAGTGGCTATTGAGAGGAGAAAAAGGATGGAAAACAGTTAGGGGGTGGTGCAAAGTACAAATATATATATATATGAATATGTCACCAAAACCAAAGACTAAATGAGACAGAGAAGGCAACAGTGAGAGCAACAACAATTTAAAGACGAAACATTTACTTTGGCTTACATTTTCACAGAATTCAGGACTTGGTCACTTGACCATATGGGCTTGTACAGATATCCTGTCAGTAGGAGTACATGAATAGAAATAAATTTATCATATCATATGTATCAGGGAACACAAATTTTAATAAAATGACCCAGGGCAAGATACAGCCAGCAAGTTCAATTCCCAAAGACACCCTTTCTCCAAGTAATCCCAACTGTTTCCTTTTAGCACTCCCAAATAATGACATCATATTATGATTCCAATTTATTCATTCATGAAGTCAGTGCCATCATGATCTAATGTTCTTTGGAAACATTCTCATAGGTGTACTTAGTGATTCATCTTCAATCAAGTTCAGGATCAAAAGTTAAGAATCACAGATGGCTACATACATCTTTATATACCCATATTTAGCTATATCAGTAAATAAACATGTCAATAAACCTACATGTGAGCATAGAGGAAATGAAGAATTATTTATTGACCAAAATATACTAAATCTTGGTTATAATGTTAAGGTTCTATGACATTTCAACTACAACTCATTCTGTTTCTAATTCTTCTTGGGTCATTATAACAGACACTTCTCTGAAGTTGAATGTACTCAAGATTACAATAATCTCTTACTTTCTAGATCTCAGTGAAGGGTTACCCTTTCATCTGTGAAGCTCAAGCTGCCAACATTTCTAATTTCTCTGTGTTACTTGTTGAAGAAGCTAAATGCTACACGAATACAGTGGATGTGTTTCGTACTTCTTTGTCCATTTCATCTTCTCTCATAAGCCAGAAGTTCCACACTGGATGAAACAAGAATACCAGAGGCTACAACCTTTTCCAAAATATGAGTAGTGGCTTAGAGATCTTATTCCATGACATGAAAATTTTCATAAATGTAACAGTAACTTTTATTCTCCTGTTGGAATTGTCATCTCGGAGGCTTAACTGCCTAACCTAGATACTGTCTTACTGTTAACCTAAGCCTAGTCCTGGAAGCTTCTAGCCTCCATACAATTTTATCTAGGCCTAGAATGTTTTCAGCCCCTGAGACTTAGTGCTGTATCAGCTCACCTTTATTTTATTTTTTGTTATTTGTGAACTCTAACTGGCTAGTTCAGTTCCACTGTTCTGGGTCAAACACCATCTCTACCTGATTGATTCAATCAGGCCTAATTCACTCTGTCTCTCCTGCATTGCTCTGCTTGGCCATATACATCTTCTAACCTTCTGGATCCTTCTTATTCTCTAGTTCATTCTGTCTTCACCTTTGTCTAGCTTGTTCTTTCTTCAACCCACGTCTGTAAACCTCTCCCAGAACCACCTCTGTGTGTGTCCCTCTCTGTCTTTCTCGGTCTCTCTCTCTCTCTCTCTCTCTCTCTCTCTCTCTCTCTCTCTCTCTCATCGCATTGCCCCTCAGGTAGCATCTCTTTCCTTTATCTTGTGTGGGGAGCCAATTCTGTCACTTCTCTTTGTGATTTGTCACTTTGTCTGCTACTCAATTAGACATCACTTTCAAACATGGGTGCTACCTTATACAAACCAATTTTCCTTTCTTTGTTTGGTATTAAAGGTGTACACTAAAGGTGTGTCAGTATTCCAGACAGAGGGATTAAAGGTGTGTGCTAAGGGCAAGCAGCAGCATAACTAGGAACATATTTTTTCAGTAAATAATAATATTTTGGGGTTCACAGTGTGATCAAATATCCTGCAACCCAAAAATATGTTACTTATACATATGCCATAAAGCCACTTGAAAATAATAGACTGTGGAAACAAATTAGAAGAGACTAGTCACTCTGTGATAACATATAGACTACACAATGGGCTATTTATATTGTCTCAGAGCACCAGGTAGACAAGTACCAAAGAATCTTTTGATTATAAGAATGTATTTCAAATATCCTTCTCAGTAACTAGTCCTGCAAAAGGGTCTTATATATAATTTTATAAGACTGTAAGACAATTTACAATCCACAACAGCATCAGTACACTAGCGAAACTAGATAAGCATAACACTTGGGGTTGGTAATGGGAAGGGTAATCAAAAAGATAGCACTACAGAAAAAAACAATCAGTGAGTATAAAGAGTTCCTGGAGCTGAGTCCCAACAGATACAAATAGAACATACTCCCACATCTAAGGTTCAGAAAATATTGCAGAAGATGGGGCAAAAAAATTAAGAACCAGAGAGTCAAGAAATTTGCTCTGAGATTGTATCTCCCAATAATGTCAGAAGCTACACCCACATCTCATCAACACAAGTGTCTAAATAGGAACTGAATGAGGAGTACACTAAGGTTGAGGAGTACACTAAGGTGCATGCCTTTGGATAGGGACAAACTGTACTCAAGGAAGAATAGGCAACTGAGTAAAGCAGGGGAGATGTATTTCTCCATAGAAGAGCGTACCAAGATTTGTTGTACAGTGCCAAATGGTCAGCCCTAAAATCACACAAACAATTAATATGGAGTGAACAATATATTTATATTTATGCTTATGCTTATACTAATCTCTCTATATATTCATAGTCATATTTATATGCAATAACAATTCGTGGGACAAGATGCCATGGACATGAAGCTGAGAATGGTGGGGTGTATAGAATTGTTTAGAAGAGGGAAAATGAAAGGAAAAATCTTGTGATTATAATATCAAAAAGTCCTTTTAATGTCATTTATCTGAAAAATAGGTAAAACTATTATTCTAGAGCACTTTAATGTAAGACATCAAATTATAAAATACTTTTAAAATACACATGGAAATTCTTCATGACCAAAGCTTAGGCAATGTTTGAAACTATTTTGTTATTTTATATGTATGGAAGATTTGCCTATATGTATGCCTGTGGCACATATAGTACCACATAGGTCAGAAGAGGGAATCAGCTCCCTTGGAACTGGAGTGATAAATGGCTGTAGGCTACTGCATGTGGCTGCTGGAAATCAAATCCAGGTCTTCTTGAAATCCAGTAAGTGCTTTTAACTGATGAGCCATTTTTCCTACTTACCAATAGAATTTTCCATGGATATTCTAAATCCGAAGGAACAAAACCCTAATGCAGACCATTAGACTGCTTTGGAATTAAAGTGTGTGCTGAGTGATATAGCATTTGACTAGCAAATTCACAGCCCTGAATTTACTCTGCTCAATTGTAAAAATAATGGAAATTTGATAAGAAGTACAAAAGAAGAATTAAAAGGTAAATCTCAAGAATATAAGAAAGATAAAACCCATATTAAAGTGTTAGGAGCTAAAGAGTGAACTTGGCATATATTACCACTTGTAGCTTTGGTGTAAACAATTTTTTTGAAACCTTTAGCACCCCAGCACTGGGAATGAGTGACAGACAGAATTCTGGGATTTGATGTATGAAATCTAATGCCAAATTCCACAAGGGAAATACTGTCTCACAAGTTAATTATTGGGAGAATTATAAAGCTGGAAACTTGATGTCTTTGAATGAATACACATATACTCATACATACACATGTGTATAAACCATATACCCCCAAATTAAATAATAGTTACAAATTGTCTGTGATAAGAATATTAAATTTAGGATTAGAATATTCAATTAAAAGAAATAAATTATAAAATTGAAAAAATTATATATACAAGAAAATCTATGCAAAGATGCTGTACAGCATTAGTAAGGAGATGCAAATAAAATATCCAAAGAACTATTTCACACTCAGAGACTGCCTATACTGAACTAGGAAAATAACAAGTGTTGATATGGATACCGAGAATTTGGAACTATCGTATACTGCTGGTGGGAATGTAAAATAGAACAACTGCTATGAAAACAGTCTGTTAGCTCTTCACAAATTACACATAGTTTTCCATATGATCCATTAAGTCTACTCTAAGGTACCTACCAGGAAAATGGAATTCATATGTCCATACAAATATCTGTATTGGACAATCAGATCCAGCATTATTCATACTAATCAAAAGAGAAAGCAACTCAATTGTTTATCATCGGGTGAATGGATAAGAAAAGAATAACATATAGATTTACAGTAAAAATACTTCTTGGCTAAACAAGCAATGCATACAGTCTACATACAACATAGACAAAGTCTGAAAACCTAATACAAAGGAAGAAGGAAAGAAAGACATTGCATAGGTATGATTCTATTTACATGAAACTTCTGCTAAAATGAATTCATACAGATGAAATTTAATTACTTGTTGCCTATGACGCAATATATGAAATTTACAGATTTGGGGGGTGGGGGGAAAGAAAATGTTTGGCAATTAGTTAAGGTATTGGCTGTATAATCCAGGATATAATAAAGATCTATTGAATTGTGCCTTTTAGAATTTTATGGCAGATAAATACCTCCATAAAGCCATTTACAAAACATAATAAATCTTTGATGATTACAATGCATGGTATTGAGTAAAGCTGCTTATATAATATTTCATAATGATATTTTAAATAATCCAATACCAATGTATTCTTTACATTTTAGTGAGAAATGCATTACATGATTTCTTTCATTCTAAGAAAAAATAATGAATTTATTTGCATGAAAATAATTGTTTACAGCCTGTATTGTGAAGATTTGTGTATATTAAGTATGTTTGAGGAACTCTGAGCTAAATTCTAACTAGTGCTTATGGTGTATAACTGTGTTGGCAAGTAGAAGCTGAATTCTTCAGGCTATTTGGCAGTAAACAAATTGTGATCTGCAATGACAGATGATGTATTTCTCACCTCTAAAACACAAGCATTTTTCATTGTAACATCACTAGAAGAAAAGAATTATGAATTTACTACACATAAGCTTAGTTATTACAATTAAAATGTACCTAGATTTATTACCTAGCTGTAGTTTCTTAGTTTTGGAACTTTCTACATGTTCATATAATAAGATTCATGTTTGAAAGCCCAGACTGAGGGGTGACACAGATGTTGCTCACAAGCTAAGAGAGCATACTGTTTTCCCAGAAGACAAATTTTGTTCCCATCACTCATCACAGGCAGATGACAATATCCTTCTTCTTTCTTTATTTCATTAGATATTTTCTTTATTTACATTCCAAATGTTATTCCCTTCCCTTTGCCCCTCCCCTGAATCTCCCTATTCTATCCCTCCTCCCCCTACTTCTAGGCGGGTATTCCCCCATCGACTCATTCACTTCCCTAACCATGCCTGCCCTGGTATTCTCCTACACTGGGGCATAAAGCCTTCATAGGACAAGAGCCTCCCTTCCCATTGATGCCAGACAAGGCCATCCTCTACTATATGTGCAGCTGGAGCCATGAGTTCCCTCCTTGTGTACTCTTTGGTTGGTGGTTTAATCCCTGGGAGCTCTGGGGTGGGGGGTGGGTCTGATTTTTTGATATGCTTTAACTCCAGCTCCAGACGATCAATGCCCTCTCCTGTCCTCTGTGGGCATGTGCACTCTCATAAACATCCACAAATAGAGACACAGACACATAAGCATAATTTAAAATAAAAGAAATACTTAAAAAAAGGACAAGCACAAAATGAACAGTTCTAATTTTTCATATCAAAATAGAAACTAAAACTAACAATACTATATAATAGTAAATATAATAGACAGCAAGTTTAAATTATTTTCTGCCTTTCAGGTATGCCAGTTCTGTTTTTCCAAGTTAGCCAACTACCCTGGAGAGACTTAGAATTCTATTTGCTTGAGACAACCAGCTTTTAATCAGTGTTTTAGGTAAATCAATGTTTTGGGCACTTTTAAAATAACAGACCACCTTATTTTGGCACCAGACAGAAACTGATTTTTACTGACTTCTTTCTTTTAATTGACATTTGTCACTTTGACTCCACCTTGAAAAGTCTCTGACTCATATACATGACTAACTTTTGGACCCTTAGGTTTTCAGGACAATGTTTCTATACCTTATCCATTTCTGTATTTTCAAAAAGGCAAGGAAGTCTACAGCAGAGGAAAATAAGAATAAAATTATTTCCAAATTTTCTCTGTATACGTTTCTTCATGTTCCATGTGGTTTCAAAGATTTCACAGTTTGTGTTTGTTTGTTTTCATTTTGTTTTAGAATACTCACATTTTCCTGGAAATGCAATAATCTTTGAAAAACAAATCACCCACTATTTTCCACTGGCCTCTCACATACAACCCACAGAGAAATTTTCTCAGGCTGTCACAGGAAAGGCTACACAGCTGGAGTGTTGTGTTGTTTCAGAATAGGATACTATGTCTACAAGCTGTCTCTAGTAAACCGAAGACAAATCAATCAATCATTTGTTGTCCAATGTATTCAAAGTCTAAGTGGTTTTTCTTTTACCTGACTTGTAGATATATCTAATATTCTTGGCATTTTTTAGAAATATATATATATGTATATATACATATTTCTAAAAAATATATATATGTATAAAATACATATGTATATATATATACATATACATATTTATTTATAGATGCATATAAATCCTTTACAATCTATGGAATTATTCTCAAAATTTTTGCATGATCAGTTTCAGTTGTGTGTATATGTATATGTACATGTACATCAGTGTTTATGTGCATGTGAGTTCACAAAGACCAGATGTGTAAGCACTACTGGAGCGAGATTTACAGGTGTTTTATGAGTCATGTGGGATGGAAAGAACAGTACTTGCACTTAATTTCCAAGTCATCTAACCCATTGCACTTTTCAAGTTTTAACAAGTGCATCACATCATCCATAGCACTTGTAAATGATGCTTTTCACTGTTCAGCACAATCCTGTACATACATGATTTTTAAAAACATTACATGGATTAAAATCAGATTTTATTTGAGAAAATTACAAATTGAAATTTAAGAGGATGAAAACGTATTTTCTCATCTTCATTTTAGCAGAATTATGTTTACTTACTTTCTTCAGGGGACAGTGAAAAATCAGTATGTCAAGAACTCTATTTTATAGAATTCAGAATTTTCTGTTCAGGGTCAATCTTCAAAATGTCATATTGGTTAATATTGTCAGAATGGCATGCTTCATTAATGATAAATGTATTCAAGAAGTAAATAATATTTTATTCATTACACTATATTGCTGCTAGGCAAAAAGGCCATGTTAAAATTATAACAACCTACGGTTTGAATCCGATCCTCCAACAAATGTTTTTTGCCACCCCAATATTCTGTCCCCTTTGCCTCTCTGATTTTTAGCTTTGGCTATGGAGAGTCTCTAGGAATTCCTACTCCAGCTCACACTTCATGTCTCTGTTTTTTTGGTTATGACTGTTTCTCTACACAGATTTCCTTGGAGTCCATGAAGGCAAAGAAGGTATATGCATCATCTGTCACTGCCCCTTACCATGCAGCATGGGTTTGTGAGTGACTGTCAACCATTGTGCAATAATGCATGAGACAAATTCATATCACATAGTATAGATTAGGTCAGACTTCATGAGACATGTTTAGAAACCAGGGTGATTTTAGAGAAGTATGGATCTTACCCATCCTTTCATTTTTGGATGTTTGCATTTGTTGTAAATGTGGGCCTTCATATTTTTGACTGATATATGCCAGACCCAAATTTGAAAATTTGTATTTGATTCCAAGATATTGTAGCCCTTCTAATGTGTCTCAAAGGACATTCTGTGCATGAAAAACACTCATCCAGAAATGCAGACTCTAAACCCTTTCCAGTTCCATCTCTGCTTTTCTGCTCCATTCATTTAAACACATGAATGCCATGTGCTCCTGTGTTTTAGAATATCCTAAGGAGAATAAATGAAGAAAATATCTTTTGGCACAACTTAAGTCTGGTATCTGTGTGTGTATAGCAATTAGTTGGCAGATAGAAAAAAAGAGATGTTTCCAGGTATTAAAATGATCCTCTGTTAAGGCTCAGCAGTAAGGAAGAGTGGTTTTATTTGAAAAGAATGAAAGATTGAAGTATGAAGAAAATAATGAAAAGACAGTATGGAATATATCATAGTTGTTCTTAGAAGTCCACTCACTGGTTTGGACTTAATTCAGCAAACAAAGGAAAATCATTGAAAAATTGTATTTGAAAGAAGTATAAAATAGCATAAAGAAGTATAAAATAGTATCTGCCACAATTAAAAAGGATCTAAAACAATGGTCTTCAAGCATTTTTATCTCAAAAGTTATTTGCTTATTTATACAATTTTGTAATGACAATTTCATATACACCAGACGATCCTCTAACTTACTAAGTAGCATGGTTGGCCTTGAACATAATCTTTTCCTACTACAACTTTTTTTCCTTGTTGAACATTTTATTTACATTTCAGATGTTATCCCTTTTCCCCATTTCCCTCCCACCCAGGAACCCCAATCCCACCCCCTCCTCCTTCTTCTATGAGGATGTACCCCCACCCACCCACCCACTCCCCGCGAATTCCTTCAACCTTCTTATTTAGTTGATTTGACTCAGGAATACTTAAATGAGATATAAAGTTTCTCACTGCAGTTGATTGACCCCACCAAGGAGAGTCAATTTTTGTAACATTTGGTTGATATTTGAGAAACCTAAGCTTTGTTTTAACTTTTATAGTGTATCAGTTTCCTTTCCATTGCTGTGACCAAAAAAAAAAAAAAAAAAAAAAAATCTTCGAAACTAAAGGGTTTATTTTGCTTTGCCATTTCAGAGGGATAGAATCTGTGCTGGTTAGCTTTTGTCTACTTAACAAAAACCTGGAGATATCTGGGAAGAAGAAACCTCAACTGAAGAATTGACTTCATCAAATTGTCCTGTGAGAAACTTTATGGGAAATTTTATTTTGTTGATTGATGTATGAAGGATCAGGCATCTGTAGACTGTCTCACTCCTTAACAGGTGATCCTGGGAGGTAAAAGATACTTAGCTGAACTTATACATAGAAGAAAGAGCCAGTAAGCTGCTGTCTTTCATGGTCCTTGTCTCAGATCCTGATTGAGTTTCTTCTGTGACTTCCCTCAATTATGAACTGTAATGGGATGTATAAGCCAAAAAAAAAAAAAAAAGAATGTTTCCTTTCCAAGTTGCCTTTGGCCATAGTGTTTCAAATAGCTGTAAACAGCAAAATAAGACAAAGTCTGCAAGGGAAGGGGAAACATACCTACAGAGAAAGCATGATGGTAAGATTAGGCATTTGGCTGATCACATGTCATCTATACTCAAGAAACAAAGCTTAAAAACAAGAAATGGGCTCAAACATAAAATTTCAAAGCTGCCAATTATGCCTATCCTTTACTCAATGACACATTCCCTCCAGCATTGCCTCATCCTCTAAAGGTTCTATAACCTTCTCGTACAGCACCATCAACTGGGATAACAAATGTTCAGACATATAAACCTACAAGGGACATTGTATATTGAAACTACAACTTAGGACATATATGTGTGTGTGTGTGTGTGTGTGTGTGTGTGTGTGTGTGTGTGTGTGTAAAATCAGTCAATAACATCATTAAATCAGGAAATTAACTTACACTAAGCTGGAGATGATGTTTTCTGATCAGTGATTTAGCGGTGGTGACCTTTGCAGCTTAGCATTAAAATATACTTGCTAATTACATCTGAAGAAGAAAATATTCACTTTGTTATATTTTAACTTAAATCTCCTTATGTTAGATATATTTATGCCTCTTTTTCGGTAACACGGTATCTGCTTGTATGTTGTACAAATGTTTCCCCACACTTACTTTTCAAGTGTTTCTTAGAGCAGATGTTCCCCCAAGTGTACTTTATTCCTCTTTTACCAGTATTTTTTTCTATACAAACAACAGATTGCTCTTTGGCTGTCCTTTAGATTTACGATGAAAAAAAATTCACTACTACAGATGTTTGTTTCTTTCTCCATAACCCAAGATTCTTAGCACAGATTTATAAAAGGAAGGTGCATCCTTTCTTTTATTCTTACCTGCCTCTTTATTGTCATATTAAAAAAATTTAAATATTTTCTAGAATTATCATCTATAGGTTTTTTTGAACAAAATTACCTTCTCACAGTATCTGCGTTTGACTGAAGCATATTGCTCAGAGATTCACAGAAAAACTAAGTGGTCTAAATATCAGCTAATGTAGAATAACTCTACATTACCCAGTAATCTACATTACCCAATATTAATTACAGATTATTGTTATTATTGTTATTCACCTAAAGTTAATTCTTTTGGTTGCAATGAAGGACACCTATGGGATTGAAGTCAAAATACAGGTATCAAATACTGGACTTTATCTACTTGCCTTATAACAATAATTAAGTAACTGTAGTCATACATCTGTTTATATTTGAATAGCAATTTTCAAAGTATTTTACAAGTACTATCTCATTTAATATCCACAATTTTAGTTTATTTCTAATTGTTGTGATAAAAAAAAAAAAAAACCTGACAAAACCAAATTAAGCAGTGAAGGATTTATTGTAGCTCTCAGTCCAAAGTGCAAACTATCACAATGTTGGAGTCATAATAGCAGGAACACGAAGAGGAATTGGTGCTTCCTAATGTTCAACTCAGTCTCTCTATCTTATACAGTCTAGGATGCCCTGAAGAGAGAACAGTCCTATCCACAATCAAGACGATTCTTGCCACCTCAAGTGAAACAATCAGAAAATCCCTCACATCCATGCTCAGAGGCTCATCATCTTTCATGTGATTGTAGATTCACTTATGCAGACATTTGTATGGAACGAGGCAATTAAAACATTGCTGACACTAACACAGGGGGCCATGCATCAGCACAAAATTGCTGACACTGATGTCTTAGAAAACCTAAAATAAATAATGATCTAATCATTTGCATAACTGGGTTTGGCAGAATGACACTTTTATGTAATTCTGTGTAAATACATACTTGAGATCATAGGTCTTAGTCTTTTGCTTCTGCCATCCCCAGCCTAAGTGTGTCCAGTATAGACCTGTGTGCTTATCTCTATGTAGCCTGTGTTCCAATCTACACATATATCTAGACACAAGTAAATGTGACCTCTGAGTGCTGTATTTGCCTATGAATTTGCCAGTGGCTGTCTGCCTAAAAGCCTTTGTCCAGAGTGAGTAAACTGGTTTTTTGTTTGTTTGTTTGTTTGTTTGTTTGTTTTTTCTGCCTTTGGCTAGTTGAAATCTCTTCAGATTCCTGGCATCTTTTGACTCTCCTATTTTCTTGGAGTCAGATCTCAGATCTCATACCTGGCTAGGCTAAAACTTTCTACATAGACCAGGTTGGCCTCGAACTCATAGAGATCCACCTGATTCTGCTTTCTGAGGTCTAGGATTAAAGGAATGTACCACAACATCTAGCCCTTGCTTTTGGTTTTCTTTTGTTTTGATGTTTGTTTCTAAGAAATAATATTGTTATATGACCCAAGCAATATCACATTTACAATCCTCCTGCCTAAGCCCCTTGATTGATGAGATTAAGGGTGTAGAACATCATAGCCAACTTCCTTTCTACTATTTCCATGATTAGCTCCAAAGAATTCTCAATCAAATATTTTGACATCTTTATTTAAAGATAAATAAAAACCATACTATTTTGTTTTTTTAATTGGATAACAGAATGTGTTTTAGGATTCACAGACCTGTGTAACTACTACTAGAAGTCAGACATGAAATGTTTTCACTACCCAATAAAGAAATATCACACCTATCAGCAGGCACTTCCCACTAGGCCTTCATCCAGTCTTTAACTACTAATCTACTTTCTATTTCCATCCTCATCTTGTCTTACCAATTAAGGAAATTTCACATAAATGAAACTAAAAATGTCATTTTCAGTAGTTCTAGTCATTTGATAAGTGTTCTGTGCCTAGCTTCTTTATTCATGTTGTCGTTTTAGTGAGAAACCCCTGTGAGTTTTAATGTATTCAAATACTTAGACCACAGTTAGTGGACCTGTTTGGGAAGATTTCAAGGTATGGCCTGGTTGGACTAGGTAGAGGTATGTCACTAAGGGCAGGGTTTGTGGTTTCAAACACACAGATCATTTTCAGTTAGTTCTTTTGGTCTTCTGCATGTAGATTAAGACATAAGCTTTCAGTTACTGCTTCAATGCCATGCCTGCCTTCCTGAACTTATGCTTCCTCTCTTCTATATGTTTCCTTGGTCATGCTGTCTAATCACAACTATAGAAAAGTAAGTAAGACAACTCACCTTAATGTTTGCACACTTTATTCATATTATACTATTTTCAGTGTATTTATTGCTTTTTATGGCTGTAAGATATCTCTCTATTAGTTGCTAGATATCTATCTGGCTACCCTTTTTGGATTATTGATTTTTTCCTTTGATTTTTTTTGTGTGTGTGTGTCTTTGTTTGACTTGTCAGTTGTATTTGCTCCATTTTTTTTTTAAATTTGATAAGTGATCCCCTTCATATAGCCCAAAATAATGGCCTGTTAACCAGCTACACAAGTAAGTTCATTAGCTCACTCAGGAGTCTATCAAAACTATTTGCATCTGAATAGAGACTTATAATAAAGATTTTTAAATCATAAGAGTGAAAGTTGACATTAGAATTTTAAGCAAGTGTCTGATTCACACAAGACTTAGAGATACTTTAAGGGTTTGATTGCTTTCCAATAGACACAGGAAATCTGTAGTATAATTTGTTTAGAAGTATAGAGAAACTGCTTTGGTTACACTGTGCAGAGAAGATCAGAAAAGAGAGAGGAAGATTTATTGAAAACACTACTTTGGCATGGACTTAAGGAGTTAGATGCATGCATCACTTCTACCTGAAAGATATTAGATTTACCTCATAAGGCTTCTCCACAGTTATTCCAGGTCAAACATCTGTTGAGCTAATTATTTAGAATGTTCCTAAAATATTTTTCCAACTAAATTTATTATGGTAAATAAGTCTTTGTTTCCAAATAACATTTTAACAGATGTCTTGGAATCTAAAACAATATAAGAACTATTAAAAAAAATGTCAAGTGATTATGTCCTCTGATCCCTTCATATTATATGAAAGAAGACAATATTAAGAGATTGATATTTCAAGAGCCTATAACTGTGTAACTTGCATCTTTTGATTTCCCATGCAATGTTTATTCTGCTGATGTATTCTTTTTTTAGCACCTCATTTGCAGTTTATAATTGTTTTGCAATGCCCATTTAAAACCTCAAAAACTATATATGGTGATTATTAAGGGTACATTCATGCCTCTGTGGTACTGAGAAGTTCTGGACCAGATGAAGCTTATATTTCTGAAGAGTATGATTCAGTCAACAGTAATAATACTTAGACTTCCACCACAGAGACATAGCACAGTATGAAATCTGGTATAATTTAGACTTTTACCCAGAGGCAGGTCATCTACTAAAATTCCTGTCATCAAAGCATTTTATGAATAATAATGATATAACGTGTGTAATGTTTCTTTAACAAAGCATGGTAAATAGAAGGCTCACAGTAATGGAAGAAAGAAAATACATTAAAATCATTCTCAGTAGGATATTAGAGAAGAAAGAAATCAATACAAGCTGGATTCAATGGGGAAGGATTTATGGAGGAAGGGCCCTTCAATCTGAGTTTTGCCTGATGAGAAAACACTGTTTCCCTTTGTAGGGCTGCAAGAGAGATGAAAATATTATAGAGTTTGGAGTCTTGCTAGTGTCTGCCTGCTTCTTTTATTGGAAATTATTAGTAATTTGTAGGGTGAGCCATGAAAATAAGCAATTTATTGGCATAAAATAGGATTTGTAACTTACTAGGGTAACTTTTCAGATGTTTTTTGACCTTTGAGTGATAGTTATTTTTTTTACAGCCTTTTGAAACACAGTTTCTTAGAGTATTGAAACAATAGCCAGATACAAACTTAAAAATTATGTCTAGACCCCGTCTCTTTACTATGTAAATCAATGATATGAATTTGACCTAGAAACTTAGCTTCTTTCCTTCCTTCAAAATTTCTCTCCAATAAAGCATTTCAGTTATAAGCATAAACACCTTGTTGTAGCTTTGTTTGGGTTCCAATTATTATAATGATCACTATTTAAAGGTTTTGCCACCAGGTCTTTTAAAACTGGTCAGTGAAAATGATGTCAATATCCAGAATTCCTTAGGCATTTTATACAGATTGCACAGTGACCAAATAACACATTGATGCCCATTGACTGACAGCTCCAAAAATTAAAGCAGAACACCTCATTTAAGTACTTGTCAGTGTGTAGGGTAGAATTTGAAGCAATGGGTTAAATAAAATATAAGAAACTTGTAATAAATAAGTAG
>JANHMN010000005.1:46286206-46298349 GCA_030674055.1 Rhabdomys pumilio
AAATATTTATGGGTATGTCATAGAATGATTCCCATAATAATTTTAAACACTTATTTGTTTATGGACATTTAGGTAGTTTCTATACTTTTGCTATTACAAGGTAAAAGTGATCCTTCTACAGGTGTCTTTCTGTAGTGTTCACGAATATTTCTGCAGAGAAGATTCTTAATAATAAAATTTTCTAGGCAATGGGTTTGATGTTTAAACATGTTGTTCTTAGGCAGGACATCACTGAGTAAACACGGGTTTTATAGGTTACCTAAAATTTACATTATAAGTCTTGACACATTTGCTTTCCAAAACCAGAATTTGTTGAATCTTCTTTAGCTTGCTTCTCTCTGCTAGAGCCCAAGTGCCTAGCTTGGCAAATAACTTTTTATTTCTTTTACTTTTAAGGTACCTTTCTAAAAAATCCTGTAATATATTTAGATAAGAATTTTATGAGCATCCTATTTTCATTCTCCTTTCTTGGAGTCAACCTCAAAATGTCTATCAATTCATTTGTTTTATTGGTAAATTGCATGCTCTCAAGTTTCTGCTTTCCACATCTACACAAATGATCTACAGTATTGGTGCAGTGTCGCCTCTGTGTCTGCTCATCCTCCCCTTGTTTCACAAGCAAGTTATCAATCATTTGGGCAGCAGCATAAAAATTACCTACCTCTCCCAGAAAAGGGTTGAATACAGAACACAGTAAAGATCCCTGAGTATTGCATTCAGTCAGGGCTTCTCTTGGAAATGTAAACCAAACATTTGCTATAGTTACTTAGAGCAGTCCCTTTAATCTTTACATCTGCCTTGGAGTCATACAAAGAAATACAACAGAATTTGGTGGATCGTTTGTTTCTCCATATGCCCATCTTAATTGTATCTGCCAGACAACAAAATAGTCTTGCTTCTTATTTCGTGTCTGCTAAAATAGCTTTCACTGTCCTACTTTTTCCCCTTTTATCCATTTGTATTTTATTCAAAATCTCTTCATTCCTCTGTGAAGATTTTTCCATCATCAGGAAGCATTTACCTGTGGGAGAAGTTGTGTATTATCAGGACAGCCAAAAGGAAATCGCCATCTTTGAAATCATTCCAGAAACATGAAGGTTTTCTTGACCTTCTTTCTGGATTCTATCTTTAAGCCTGAATAGGTGAGTTGTTCCCCTTTTGAAAAGATTCATTTTGAGTATGAAAGTCTTTCACCAGAAATGAAAAGCAAAATACTTACTTTCGTTGTAATGTTCACAATCTTCAAGAAGAGCAGCCAGACTTATTCTTGAAAATTGATAACAAGAATGACTTCCTGTGCAGATTTGGGTATAAGTATATGACTTTTCTAAAGCTGCCACCTTTTACACCTAATCAAAAATTTTCTAGGTCAGCTGAAATACCCAATATGACTGATATATGAAGCTGGGAGCCCCAGATTGCTGGCAAGCACTTTAAGTTCTCAGGATACCCTAGGGCTTCTGCCTGTGCTCACCCCCATACTTGTATGCGGTAATCAGATTAACCATTCTTGGTATGTTCATGTAGGAAGAGGACAAACACAAAATATCTTCATCACTAATTCCTCTTCTTCCTGTATCAACAGCCTTGCACGTTGACAAAAATCATGTGCATATGGCATTGAACTACTTAATCACACACACAATCCATTACTTAATATGATATCCCTTTTCTTGAATCAAGGATTGGAAAAAGTGTCTATTTCCAGCTGGGAGTAAAACCTCAAATTTCTACAAGATTAAGTACCTTAAAGAATAGAGCTAGACACAATGAGATTTTCCCCAAAAAATATCCTTTTCAGAGATATGGAAATTAATTCTATAATTACAAAAAAAAATTATGAGAGTAACACAAGGAGTTCATAGACATTCCATACTTAGATTGTATCATTATTAGAAATTTATGTAAAAGTGGTACAGTGATCCACATCTTGTGTTGCCTGTACATTTGTCTGTGCATCACATGCATTCAGTATTCTCAGAGTAGACCAAAAGATGGCATTGAATTCCCTGAAACTGGTGTTACAAACAGTTCAGATCTATTATGTGATACAAGTGATTGAATCTGAGGCTACTGAATCTGCTCTTAATTTCCTGAAACTCAATACTCAGATCACTTAATATACTTTTAAATGTATGATTGAAAGAATATAGTTTGGGCAAGGAAAGTCTCAAGTATAGGCAGTAAAATAGTCATACTCCCTAGTTCTTTTCTCTTAGACTTAGCTGCAGCCCCATTAAGTTAGGAAGAGAAAGTATGTTGAGACTTCCTCTAGACATACTCTATGGTACCAAACATAGAATGGCAGAAGTAAAAGAAAATGGTCATAACAGAGTTGTCAATACATTTTGTTGTTTACACCAAAAGCTGATTTTTAAATATTTACTATCATTAAAAATTATATCTTATATTAAATATGTAGCTGTGCTCCATTGTAAAGTACAAAATCACTAGATAAATTTATAAGTAGGGGAACTCTTAAAATGCCTTCAAAGACTAGGGTAAGCCACAAACACATTTTATTTGTTGTTGCTGTTTGAAAGAGCTGTCTGCTCTGTAGCACTGACTGGTCTTGAATACACTGTTACCCTTCTGATGCAACCTCACCAGTGCTAGGATTACAGGCATGGGCTGTCCTGAAAAACTTCTAACAGTAACCTTTTGAAAGCTGATATTAAGCCATATTAAAAGTCATTTTCAAAATTCTAATGGTCTAGCTGTCTTGTATAACATTTTAGTAAAATCAGAAATATCATTTTAGGAACATATTTTACTAAAGTTTTTCATTTATTGAAAGATCCATATTGATATCATATATATAGATATTGGTTACATCCATCCACCACTACCTCCCTAGAAGTTTATTCAATGTCTTCCACTTCAAATCTGTCCCTGTTTTGTCTTGTTTTTGTTTAGTGTGTGTGTGTGTGTATGTGTTTGAGAGAGGGAGACAGGGAGGGAGGGGAAGAGGAAGGGGGAGGAAGAAGAGAGGGAGAGAGAGAGAGAGAAAGAGAGAGAGAGTGAAAGAGAGAGAGAGAGTGAAAGAGAGAGAGAGAGAGAGAGAGAGAGAGAGAGAGAGAGAGAGAGAGAGATATTAACAATTAACACCTGGAGTCCAATTAGTGTTGTCCATATGCACATAGGCCCCTGACCATCCGCCTAGAAGTAACCAACCTATTAGCAGCCATTAAACTCCACTCAGCAGTGACCAACTACAATAGCTCTTCCTCTGACCAGAGTGGTGTCCCTTCTCCATGCATGCTGGAAAACTGATAAGCTTGAACTTGTGTAGATAACCACAGATGCTGTGAAATGAACCTTGAAACAGCCATGTCATGTTAGGAAGTATTCAAGAATATCAGGATTGGTTTGGCCATTTTTTACCCGAAAAAAAGAAAATAGCAAGACTCTAAATAAAAGAGAAACTCCTGATTATTGAGATCTTCAAAAGGAAGAAAGGTGGCTTAAATTGCTTCCAATATCTTTAATGAAGTGTTGTTTATCTTTTTGAGCATTTATGTCTTTTGGTAGGCTTGTCCACTGAAAAGACATTAGTTTGCTTTTGCTATTCTTTGCTTTCTGAATTTAGCCAGTATCTGCCTGATTATAATTTTTATCCTTTGTTCTCATAGCTTTAAAACAGCCTCTTCTAGTGAATAGCCAAGATGATTCTCCCTTTTACTTGTGACAGACAGCCTGTTTAAAAAAAAAAATCTAAAACTAAGTATTAACTCTTACACACAAAGCCTTCCATTTCCAGGGTTAAAAAGTTCTAACCCTGGCTATGAAGTCAATCTTGAATAGGTCGACCCTTTTGTTGAGAGGCAACATGCATGATAGCTATGACTGTAGGGTGAGGAATCAGAGAGAACTCTTTGCAAAGCTATTTCACAGCATCTTGCGCTGCCCTGCTTTCAAGATCTTATATTATCCACAGAAAGTATTCATGTGAGAGAGAATGTAGTCGAGAAGACAGAGTTGATTACAGTGTAAAGTACAGTTCTGTTAAGAGAGGAGAGTTGGTGATAGCTCAAGGGATCCTTGGAGAAGAAAATTCTTCTGTAGAGTGAAAGTGAGCCATGGCAATGGGACATTTTGTTGGCTTACATGCTTATGTTGATTGTATTTTCTTTTCTAAATTTTCTAGAACAAATGTTTCTCTCTCCTGTGGGTGGCAGGTATCATTGTTCCTGTTCAGGTGAATAGCATAATGTTTTGGGAGTTTAGACAGGTGAATAGCATAATATTTTGGGAGTTTAGACAGGTGGGTCTTCATCTGTCATCTGACATCTAACTCAGATCCATTCTGTTGACCAAAAGTCATTTTACAGAGAAGGTTAAACAAAACTAAGTAACTTTTAACTATAAGAAAAGCCATAGTGTGGCAGGATGCTTTCCTTGATGGATCTCCAGAGTACTCTGCTATTTCCATCTTCCAATCACATGGTACTTTAAATATTAAAAAGGGAGGGTATTGTGGTACTTTCTTTTTTCATGTGATATTTAAATTCTGAGGAAGGAGTACTATGTTTTATCCACACTCCTCACTTTTTGAATCTCCTATGCCATTTACAGCTGTTTGCTATTTTTTAAGGCTGGATCTGCCTACTTTGTTGAGCTCTAACTCAAAACACAAGGCTTTCTCTTTGCTTCTTATTCATCTCCCTCCTCGCAGTAGCTGCTTTCCTGTCTTGTTTCATCTAGGTTTTAATAAAACCTTCTTTCAAAAGTCTGCTTTTAATTTATTTTATGAAAAAGATTAACAACTTCCCAAAAGAGATTTCCAATTCCCTGGTTATATACATACATTGGATTCTAGGAACAGAAGAACCTTGCAAGACTGACTACCCTTTTCTTGATAGATAAGGGCAATTATCCACGAGGGCAAGGATTCGCCTTGAAAAGAAAAACTGATAATTACCTGGTCCCCTCAATCAATAAAGGCTACTTTGGGCCACCTTAAGGATGCAGAACTGAAATAATTATTGAGAAACTGAGGTTTCTTTTTGTTTTCCTAGTCTCATTGATAATTTACAAATGACCATAGGATAAATCTTTTAGCATTAACTAAATATGTTGTTTACTGAAATTATAAATAATGTTAAAATATAGCCCTTTAGTATGAGAAAATAAATCTCAGGCATATTAACACCTTTCAGTGTGTCTTCTGCTGGTACTTTATTTCCACAAAGACAGTTTGTGTTTGTAAGAAAGGCAGTTGCAGGTGAGAATTTCAGAAGATGTGAGTGTGTAGGAAAAAGTGTAACTTTCTCCAGCTTCAATTTTGAAAGTAATTTTCCTTTTCTAATTTTGGGCTTACAAAAAGGCACGTTGGAGAAAGTGGATAGTAGACGTGGTAGAGTCAATTTTAGCTGTCAACCTCAGAAAATCAGTTACAACACTAATCAATGTCATTAATGACAATCTTTCCTGGCATGTGAGCAATCTGCTAAATATTCAGAAAAAGCTATTGGATAGATATCAAGTATCAATTCCTTGTTGTATGTTGTCTAGTCAGAGCAATCCCAGTAATACTGCACACCAGAATCCCTAGGTTCTAGTTAGTATGTGCTAAGTGTTTTGAATGTGTGAGTGCCACTGAGGTGCTAATTGTGGCTGTTTATCATCCTTGGCTATAAAACTATAAAATCTGAGGAAGATATATTCACATGATAATTACCATTCAGTCTTTCAGAAGAGAAATCCCTGAAGCAATTTACCTATTCCTACCAAACAGAGTTTGACAAGACAGTTTTACCATGAATTTATTGAAAGCCGATGATCTCAACAATGTTTCCTAATCAGTGTTCCATGACAATTTGAGCCATTGTCAAAACACTCTGTGTTTGAAATATCCTGAGTTTCCTTACCCCAGGCAATTGCTTTTTTTTTTTTTTTTTTTTTTGTCAAAACTCTAGTTTCTGAAGTCACTGCTTGAGCTTCTGTCTGCAACTGAGAGATAAAAGCCGACCAATTCCTTTGAGGAACCTAAACAACTGAATATGGCAATCAAGATTAAGTAGGAGACCTTCTATACAAATGCAGTAGGTGCTCTGGATTGAATCCTAAAACTGTTTGCAATAATGTAGTGCTAGAATGTAATGTGAGGAATGCAAATGTTAAACAAATAAAATCCACATTCAAAAAATTTCTTTTGCTGCATATAGTCAAAGTACTCAAGTTTGAAGTTGAAGAATTGATTTTTAGACCCTCTAGTAAAGCTTATGAAGATGGGACAGGCTGCTGCATTGAATATAGACTTTGATTTTGACATATCCAGAAAATCTAAGTCCTTCATGCCATTGAAGCTTTATTCCCATAGGTTGTTCTGTAACAAATATTTATGGATGTACTGAGTTCTGAAAATTAAGTAGAGAAATACGATTCTGAGTAATTTGATAGAAATGCAGGGCTGTGTTAACATGTAGAAACTTATTTAGTTTGTGTAACCTCTCTGATGTTCTTATCCCAAATAGTCACTTTTTACAGATTATACCTAAATCATACTTTCTAAATGGTTACTATAAGTTACATTTTATATTGCTTAATAGGCTAATTTATTTTTTACCCAAAACAAGAGGGTTTTATGCCTTAAATTGCCCGTGATTGCTAGAGACTAGCCTCATGCTAAGGATGTTCATGTGGTCTTATAGTGCTTCCAGACTAACTAAAAATAAACCCTTTCTAATGTCCATGCCATATTTCTAAGTTTAGATACTTTACAATAGAATCTTTTCCAGCTTATTCATTATGAAAAGAATATTGCACTGGAGAGTTCTTTTCTTCTAACTGTCTTGACTGCATTAAGATTGGCTTTCTAAATGTGATTTGAGAAAATAATTCATCTTATAACAATAAATGTTCTTACAGACAAATGAAATGAAGAACTAAACATGAATTAAATGAATTAGGGACAACCAATACTAATTTATAAAGTTCTCAAATCATCTGAATTATTCAAACTATCTGTCTCTGCTACCATGGGACTCTAATTAATTGGTCAATAGTTTCTCTTCTTTCTTTCTTTCTTTCTTTCTTTCTTTCTTTCTGCTTCCATCCCTTGCTTCTTTCTTTCTTTCTTTCTTTCTTTCTTTCTTTCTTTCTTTCTTTCTATCTTTCTATCTTTCTTCCTCCCTCCCTTGCTTCTTTCTTTCTTTCTTTCTATCTTTCTTTCTCTCTCTCTCTCTTTCTTTCTTTCTTTCTTCCTCCCTCCCTTGCTCCTTTCTTTCTCTCGCTCTCTCTTTCTTTCTTTTGTTCTTTCTTTCCCTCCCTCCCTCCCTCCCTCCCTCCCTCCCTCCCTCCCTCCCTCCTTTCTTTCTTTCTTTCTTTCTTTCTTTCTTTCTTTCTTTCTTTCTTTCTTTCCATTTTTGTTGTTTAGCTCAATAGATCAGTCTCCCAAAGACCTTCCATAAATCTTGCATTGGTCATTGGTAAAACACCTGAAAATGAATGCCTCCACCCTATCATTCACATACCAAATCCATGTTTGACATCACGTTTCCTAAATCATATTACACAAATTTTGATGGAGTTTTTAGCAAGGAATACACAGCAAGCTCCGATAGAGTTCTAGGTAACTAAGAAGGACTCTTAAGAGGAACCCTCAACTTAATTTGATATATGAGAGGGAAAGACGCTCTGGAGATTGAGGCTATTTTCTGCTATGCTACTGCTCAGAGGCCAGACTGGAATTCATGAGACCATACAGTAAAAGAAAAACAAACAAATAAAAAAGAAGAAAAAATAAAGGAAAAGAGAAAAGGAGAAGGGAAGAGGAGAAGGGAAGAGGAGAAGAAAAGAGAAGAGAGACAGGACCCAAATACCTCTAGTGTTCCACATTGTAATTTAAATATTTTTAAAACTTTTTTGATAGTTTACTGATTTGAAATAAACTAGTTGTATCTTTAAGCTTCCTACTAGATTTTTCACTTGGAGGGACCCATGGCTCCAGCTGAGATATGTTTCAGAGGATGGCATTGTCTGGCATCACTGGGAGGAGAAGCCCTTGGTCCTATGAAGGCTCGATTCCCCAGAAAAGGGGGGTGCCAGGGCAGTAAGGTGGGAGTGGGTGAGTGGGTGAGTATATGAGTGGATGGGAGGGGAAGCATCCTCACAGAAGCAGATACGATGGGTATGATGGGAGATGCGAGATTCCAGAGGGGAAACCGGGAAAAGGGATAGCAGAGGATGGCCTTGTCAGTATCAGTGGGAGAAGAGGTCCTTGGTCCTGTGAAGGCTAGGTGCCTTGATGTAGGGTAATGCCATGAGGAAGGTGGGAGTGAGTGGGTAAGGAACACCCTCATTGAAGCAGAGGGAGGGGAGATGGGATAGGGGATGATGGGGACCGGGATAGGGGATAACATTTGAAATTTAAATAAAGAAAATATCAAATAAAAAAGAAATGTAAGCATATAAAATATCCAATAAAAAAAGAATGAATTGTATTCCATATTCTAAATTCAGAGTCAGTTTTAAGTCTTGTAAGAAAAGGTTCTTTATTTCAGAATTATTCTGGCCTCACATCTCTCTTTTCAAAGGTCTCTCTCACTCATTATTCTCCCCAATTCCAATTTTCAGTAGAAAAGACAGTCTATGTCACAATATGAATAATCTAAGTTCTGATTTAAAAAAAAGTGCCCAATTCTATGAAGAAAGTTCATCTCTCCTGCTGTCTGATTGAGAAACTACTTAAAGGGTATTCACTCTGAAAGAAATGAGTAAGGAAACCACCAAGACAACCAAATAGTTTAGTTTCTGAATTTCTCCATGCTTCCATGATCAGCTGCCTTTCACGACTTCATATCTAGAACCCGATGGACTCCATGTATGAGTTCAGTACACATTTAGCCTTTTGTCCTTTGATTTTCTCTTTATGTTTCTCTACTTAGCTATTCATACATACTTCTCCATTACTGATCACAGGTACCAATGCCTATGACCCCATGTAAAAATCTGTTCAGCTCTATTTGAAAGAAAAGGCCTCTTACAACTTTGAATCCATCATTTGTTCTTGACCAAATTATGCATATAATTTTATACACATATGGGTGTGTATTACAATCAAGGTATTTATTTTTAATTCATCAAAATTGATTTGTTAATTTGAATCGTAAGCAGACACTTTTATTCCTAGAGTTACCAGGGAACCAAGAGGTGGAGTCCAGAGGAAGGAGTCCTTTCTGATTATCCTTTAACCCTAGAAAAATCAGTCTAGCCACCTGACAATCTTATTTGTTCATATAAAAGCACTAAAGAGAAGATGGAATATATAGATTTTATGATATTTACAAATAATGAAACTTGATCAGTTCACAAGAGAATGCTAGGAACAGAACTCTGAAAGACTAGAACATTCTCTTAGCTATCTTACTAGTCCCCTCTACAGACTGTTAAACCTCCTGTTTCACAGTACAGGATATTTGGTAATTAAAAGAGACATTTACAAGGAGCATACTCTGCTCAGTGTTATCCCTATGTACATTTTCTCATCTATAAATACAAAAACATCATCTATAAATATGCTAAGACTCAACAAAATGAAATAATTTTAATCAAAATCATCGAATGACTGAAAGAACTAAAGTTTGTATGATGCCCATCTCTTTCCAAAACTTCCTTAATTACCTTCTTTTTATTCTGTAATTTTTTCTACTGCAACAGGAAAAATTTTACTTATATATAGTTATGAGCATTTCATATTCATCATACTAGCTTTGAGAACATAGAAACTTCACCTTTGTTAAGTACCCTTTCATCTCCATTGTTTTCTTGTTTTTCATTTTAAATAATTTTTATAACCTAATATTACATATTAAATCTTTTGAATTATTTTCAATGTGTTTAGCTAAAGTTTATAAATTCCTGTTGCTTCTCTTTTGAAAGTAATTGCTTGTTAGTGTCTTTTCTAATCATGAGGCTGTATCTTCTTTTTAATAACTTTTATTATTTATTTGTTTATTTATGCATTTATATGTCTCTGTGTTGTCAGGTTTGTATAAAGGGCTTAAATCCACCCTGTGTGCTGATTCAGAGCCATTTTGTCCTCAATTATATCTCAAACATTTCTTCTATTTAGTAATGTTTAATAAAATTTCCAATGCAATATTAGTAATCTATGTTAAGATTATATAGTTATATATTTATGAATTCAAAAATAATACATTTGTAATATAAGTTTATTTCTGATTCCAAAAAGATGTTATTTTTCTACTAGATTGCAATATATCATTGTGGTGATGGTGCATCTAAAGCCATAATTCCGTATCTGGTTTTCTTGTTGGTATGTTATATATGCCAGGAACACATGTATTTTATGTGTGCTACTTTCTGACATTGACGGAAGCTCAATCATTTATAGGCTTTGTATATACAAGGATGTTTTTATCATAGTGATTATTTTCATACAGTTAACTTCAAGTTCTTACCTTCAATGCTATTAATTCACAGGAAAGTAGCATTCTGTATCCCTTGATCATTATATTGTCAGATCCATAAAGCTTAAACATCCTGAATCAGTACAGCTTGCATATACAGAAACACAGACTACCTTACTTAATGATTAAAACAAAACAAAACAAACAGCACATGTATTAAAAGAACAGTGAGGAGTGGCAAGACAACTGCATGATTAAAGGCACTTACTGCTAAAATTGACAACCTGAGTTATATGACTTGGTATCACATTATGAAGACAACAGCATCCAGAAAGTTTTCCTCTGACATCCACACATGTGATGCAATAGACACCCCATACATATACACATAGACACACACATAAATAAATAAATAAATAAATAAATAAATAAATAAATAGTATTTTAAAAAAAGTTTGACTCACTTATAAAATATAAATACAAGAGGTCCAAAACTAAGAAAATGTGTAAAGAGGGATGACTGTAATCACAATAGATTTGATATGAATGAAATAGTGAAAATATAAATTAAAAACTGAGCAGTCAACAAAGAATGTTCAAGAGCTAAAATAACACCAGTGGAATAGCCAGGATGGATCTAGCAACATCATCAACAAAATCTTTGTTCTGACAAGAACTTTAGGTTACTATTTCTTTCTTGACTAGTTTCTAAACTTTCTGTAGTTTTTTTTTAATTTAATCTTTAATTAATTAATTTATTTATTTATTTACATTCCAGATTTTATACCCCTCCCTGTTCACCTCTCAATGGTTCCACATCTCATACCTACTTCCCTCCCCACTGAATCCACAAGGATGTTTCCACCCTCACCCCCACTCCAGCAGATCTCTAAACTTCCTGGGGCCTCCAGTCTCTTGAGAGTTAGGTACATACATATATATTTTTTAATGCTTCCTTAATTGTTCTTCAAGAATGAGTACATATAAATGCCCCATAGCATTGTATGTTTCTAGGCTTTCAGGAACTAAGGTATGTAAGGAGTTCCCTGTGTTAGCTCATGTAGTAAAGAAAGACATTCAATCAACAACATATATAGTGAAGAACTTTTGCCTCCTAAAAAGGTAGAGTATTTAAATACTAAGAAACTGTGTATATCACAAGTATTTACTAAAATGTTGTTAAAAGGATTTTTTTCAAGTAAATCCGTTATAAAATGACTTATTAGTTTTCTTTCATTGTTGTATACTCTGCAAAATGTTTGAAATTTTTAGCATGTTCCTTAGTTACAGTCCCACTGCTTTGAAGAGATACCAGTAGCAAAACAATTTACAGAAAAAAAAAGTTTACTTGGGGACTTGCTTATATTTTCAGAGAGTGATTTCATAATCTTCATGGAGGTTGAACAGTGGCAGGCAGACACAGTGATGCAATAGTTAGAGCTTTCATCAGGATTGATAGGGAGGGAACAGCAAATGTGCAGAGAGAGAGAGAGAGAGAGAGAGAGAGAGACATAGAGAGAGAGACAGGTAGAGAAAAGAGAGGGAGAGAGAGACAGAGAGAGAAGAGAGGGGAGAGAGACAAAGAGATAGAGAAGAGAGAGGGAGAGAGAGAGGGAGAGAGTGACAGAGAGAAGAAAGGGGAAAGAGACAAAGAGATGGAGAAGAGAAAGGGAGAGACAAAGAGACAGAGAGGGATACAGACAGAGAAACACACACACAAAGAGGAGAGAGAGAGAGAGAGAGAGAGAGAGAGAGAGAGAGAGAGAGAGA
>JANHMN010000005.1:46306034-46325969 GCA_030674055.1 Rhabdomys pumilio
CTCCTCCTCCTCCTCCTCCTCCTCCTCCTCCTCCTCCTCCTTCTCCTCCTCCTCCTCCTCCTCCTTCTTCTTTTTCTCCTTCTTCTTCTTCTAGTGGCATAACCCACAATCCTAACACATGTTTATTCAGATCTCACTATAAGATGGTAGCCACATACATACCTGACAAGGGCTGATGGGAAATCCAATTCAGAGATAATTCTCATCTATAACTCAATACTTATTCATTTAAACATATAGAAGAGAATTCATATTGGAAACAGGTAACAAATTCTCCCAAGTAAATCTTGTCCAGACTGGTCACATCTCTGGGATCTAGTCAAATAATTTTCATTCATGGTATATACACATTTAATCCCAGCATTCACAGGCTGGATTCAAGGAAGTTGATTTCTGTGAGTCTTATGCCATCTTGGTTTACACAGTGAGTTCCGGGCCAGACAGACTGCCTAATAAATTTCTGTCTCAAAGAAAAACTACAGTAACAACAACAACAACAACAACAACAACAACAACACAATAAATAATTTCCTTGAAGTCATGTCTTCTCAATTTGGGATATACATCATTACCTCACCGTGATGATTTTCTCATCCCAGAAATATTTCCTGGAAGTATATTGATTCTTTTCTCATCTAAGTATTAGCCCCAAAATGTTGTACTTATTCATCAAAAGAAGTTTGGTTATAACTAAAATGATGTGTCTTATGGAGTCAGAATTCTAAATTGTACAAATTCAGGAACGTCATTCGAACTGTTTAGCTATATGTGTTCTTCGAGAATTTCTATGAATATTCAAAGAGATAATATGCAAGAAATGAAGACTCAATTAAAATACTGTTGCTAATCTATTTCTTAGTGGTGTTTTACAAATCTGTATTGCCAGTATCTGTTACCTGATGGTTTCTAATTTTGGCCTTCCTATCAGTGATTGTATTTCCCCAGAATCTGAGCCCTTAACACTTCCTTACTTCCCATTCACTGGAATAAATGCAGACCAGTTTCCTTTTGGATCATTCAGCTTTATAAAATCAAAATTCTTATTTGCATAGGAGGTTACTGGCATTGAGATTGTAGCTGCCTGAATGTGAAAGAATGACAAGATGATATTTATTCCAGTTAGTACTCAGTAGTACCCTGTATGAACTCTACTTTCGGCCTACCTAATTAAGGATCTGGATTGTGGTGTCATTTCTAGTGCAATAATACTTAATCTTTACATTTCTTTCCTGGGTCACATTGTATTCATTTAGTTTATTTAGCATAACTAATTTTGGCTATATACAAATTCCATCAAATTATAGCAATTCTGCTGGTAACTATAGTGACGTGTGTTCCTGGTTCCCAACCAGAAAGTAGAAACTTTAGTTCATATGATAGTTTAATTTATGCACCTCAGAAAAACTAACATTTCTAAGTAGTCTAGATTCCATTATGAAACTAGGAACTGCTTTTTGTAAAGCTACAATAGAACTTATTTAGCTTTTTAATTTTTAAGCAAATTTTTAGAAAATCAAATGAGGTGTGGCACTAATTATAATTTCATAAATATTTGATCTTGCTACTTTGTAATTATGCACATTTGTTAGAAACAGAATTGAAAATAAACCATTGTACATTCTTCAAGATCATTTTGCCTTCTGGAAATGCATTAAAATGGAAAGAAAATAATGTTTTAGAATAAATATTTGAAGGCTTGTGCCCATCAAGCATGCTCTAAAGTCTTATTGGTCATTGAGGTTAATGATGTAAACTGTCCTGGAATTGTTTCTTTCTCTTGTCAATAGACAATACAAGTGAGATGGAAGTAACAGTTAGCAAATGCAACTCTCAAAGTTCAGTATATTACCTATTTTAAATGAATTTAATTAAAATATAACAGCAATCCTGAGAGGTAGATATTATTAAATCTCCATTTTCATAATATGTAAAATGAAATTCTGGGAGCTTAAGTATATTGCTTAAATCTCAGTGCTTGTATGTTCAGGAAACCCCCAGTCTGCTTGCTTGGAAACTGTTTTTCATTTTCAGGATGATATTACCTTCTGGAAATATATAAAGGGAAGCAAAATACAAATCGTTTAAAATAAAAATAAATGTTTTAAAGTTTGTTATAATATTTTTTCCATGCAATTTGTAGCTTTTTCAGTAAAACTATGTATTTTCAGTACTGACAAAGCATGCAGGACTGTCTACTTTCTTTGTAATTTACTGCTGATTAAGATCAAAATAGAGAGGTCAGGTACCATATAGAAGTGATACAGTTTAAAGTAAATATAAGAAATATGGTTTTGTGAAAGGCATTAGTTACATTATAAGTTAATATTCCAAAAGAAGTTGTCAACTATGCAGTTTAATTTATTCAATCTAATGAGAGGATGAACTTCAGGATACATGAAATGTGATGTGTATGTTCTCATTCTCTAGAATAATTCTAGGGCTTCACCAATACACAACATGACACAAGTACTATATTAATTAAGTGTTTATGCCCTAGCAAAAAATACAGTTGGATATAATGTTTGTCCTCTAGTCCAGTGATTCTCAACCTTCCTAATGCTGTAAAACTTCAATACAGTTCCTCATGTTGTGATGACACCTCAAACCATAAAAGTATTTTCATTGTTATTTCATAACTGCAACTTTGGTACTATCATGAATTGTAATGTAAATATTTTTGAAGGTAGAGGTTTGCCAAAGAGGTCATGACACACAGGCTGAGAACTGCTGCTCCAGTCCAATTCATAGCTGAAGAGTTATTTGAAAAAAATTATGTGGACTGCTTCTTCATTTTTACTTTGTTGATTATCCTTCAGGCTTAGAAAGTTATTTAGGCTAATTTTATAATTTGCACAATACTTGCAACTTGACATGTATCCTAAAATTTGAGTTATAATTTCTAAGTCTAAGTAATATAGTTATTCTATAGATGAAAATGTAAATTCTCCACTCCTTATGAAGTTTAAAGGAAGATGTGTTTAGGTTTAGATGACAGAGCAAACTGAGAAATATGGTATCATTTATAAGGCCAGAAGATCCCCAAGGCCCTTCCCAACTTTCTAATTTTAGTCCTAGAACAAATGCCAGCCTTCCCCTCTTTTGAGTATACACAGCATGTAACCTTTACATGGCAAAGCTCTGATCACTTTAATTTTACATATCCTGTAAAACTTGAAGAATAAAAAGAAATAAAACATCAGCCCCTGTTTTAAATGTACAAAGCTGAAGTCATCAAGTGTTGTGTATCTTTTTATTGGCATAGTTCAGGTGCATTACTGGCTAAGCTAGGAGCTAACTACTAAAAGTTTCTGGAGAAACTTTTGTTGTGGTTCATAGTACCTACTGGTTGGGCTAAATTAATTGATGAGTTTGGATATGAAAGCACAGATTTCCTGGACTCTAGTACTTAGTATTTAAAACAGCAACTATGTTCACAAAGGTAATTTAGCATAAGTAGGGCATTAACACATTTCAACATGACTTATAGCTCCAAACTGAAAGAATGATATATAATCTCAATGAGCAGTCTTAGAGGCTGCTGACTATTTTTAACAGCATGTTTCTTCTCACCTATGCTGTAAGAAGATGTTTAAACATTTGGAAAAGCAGTTTATCCTTCTAGTTACTGCATGAGCCCTGGCTAAGGTACCAACAGAGAAAGGACAAGCATTTTCTAACAGAGGAAACTTTCTTGAGTTTGGGCAATGTCTACATTGAACAGTCTCCCTCTCAGGAAGAATTCCAATAGGCCAGGGTAGCATGCAGTGCTGTTATGGTACAAAGATTCTGTGGCCCTATATATTCAATTAGTAATTCTCTCTTTTAGAGTTAGAACCAATGCATAGTGACAGTGCATGTTTTTCTACGACATTACTACTACAAGTAAAAAAACCAGATTGTTTTCAAAGGTTGTGAAAAGCTTATGAAGATAGAGCATCTGATACAAGTATTCAGGTACTTTACATGTCTAACAGACCATGGTAGAAGTAAAATTGGATTCTAGGAATACATGCAATGTTGCTTTCGTCTTTCTTGCATTCTGAATCCTTGGAATAAATTCTCCAAATCTTAAGTAACAAGTAAGCATTATATATCAGAGAAATGTTCATCAACTTTCAGTTTTCTTTGCCTCACTAATGAGTCTATTATTATTATAAGTTGTACAGGAAGACAAAGAAATAGACATATAACATTTGCCTAGAATCTCACCTAAACTGTAATAAAGTATTCTTTTCTGCCATCAACATCAATACAGTTTGGCTCACTAACTGACAGAGAATATAGTTGCACTGTGACCTTAGGCAAGGACATATGATACCACACCTACTTAAAAAAATGTGTTGTGAGCTGACATGAACAAGTAAACCTGCTCTGAAACCTTTAATAAAAAGCTTCCTTCGCCTTCCTAGTGGGTGGCAAACCAGCTTGACAAGCTTGCTCAAACATTCAGTATAGTTTTTGACATTAAATCAGAAAGACATGATGACATTTCTAAGTTCACCAACACTCAGATTTCACAGGTAAACTGTAAGAGTTGCAAAGAAAGGAGAGATGGCGTGAAAAGCATAACTATGCACAGTTTCTGATAAATGTCAACCTACTGTCCCTCGTTATGCTCTAACCAGAGGGCCTTTGAATGATGTGAGAAAAAAGTAAGGCTGAGCAGGGCATTTCAAAAGGCTCATTGAGTTTTGAAGGAAGTATTTTGCAACTGCAATAATAAAATCATGGTGCGAGTTTATGAGGACAGAACTTTAGTTGAAATGAAATATGTTTTTAAATTTAACAAAATGGACTTAAGAGGAATGAATAAAATCTCTATCCATGGCATTGTCTATAAAGATGGCCCATCTCAGTGAGGTTCAGACATTCATGTTTATTAGATTTTGTCTTTCATCAAAAAATGGAGTTATGAAGATGATAACTGTCTAATACAAAAGTAAACTCTTTTCCACAATAATTATACTTTATTGATTTTAATTAGATATATTACTCTGAAGAAAAGTGTTGACAATGTTAACATTTCAATAGTCTTATATCTCATTGGGATGAATTTTACCCATATCTTAGAAATAAATTTACATTGATATCCACCTTGTATTTAAAAGCAGTGTTTTCTAAATGTAATTCTTGGATGTTAATAAATTAGCCATTGCCTATGGTCATACACCCTGAACTTCAGTTGTAAGGGAGAATTGGCCTATTCTATACTGAACACTGGTACTAAAAAATTCTTTGATTCCCGTAGCTTGTAGATCTCTTTTTAATATTTTCTCCAGTAAGTTATATTTTCTATATTGGCTTGTGAAATATATTGAGAAAAGAAATATATTGAGAAAAGAATAAAATCCCTATAAACAATACAGTTTTCAAAATATAAAGAAATATATGTAGAGAAATGCAGCAACTATTGGTTTCAATCAGTATGCATGTTGACACAAACACTGAATATAAAGACATTGATCACCCTTAAAAACATATGCTGGAGAAGGAAAGAAAATCTGAAAATTTCACATCTGATAAAGTACTTATGTCCAAAAGATACAAAGAACACTTTCAGGGTAGCAACAAGACTATGAATAAGTAAAATTAAATGTGGGAAATACGTCTGTAAACACAACTAACAAAGCAATATAAGCAAAGCACATGAAAATGCACTAATATTTTGTGCCACAAGAAAATTGCAATTTAAGTCAACAATGAAGTACCACTATCTGCCTATGAGAAGGGATGCAGTCTGAGACACTAAATCCTGGGGATGTAGTAGAGAGGGAACTTCTAGTAAGGATGCAAAATACTGAAACCACTTTAGGAAACAATTCGGTGGCTTCTTAGAACATGAAATAGTCTTTTTTCATACAAGTCCAGCAAGAATATTTCTTGAAATTTACTACAAATTGGTTGAAAACTTACATGTACCCACACAATTGCACATACTATCATAGGCAATTCTATTTACAGTAGGAACATCTTAAAAGAACCCAGATATCCTTCCAAAGATGAAAAAATAAACAATCAGTGGGACCTCAAAATGATGGAAGATTACTTAGTAATCAAACTAGGTGAAGTCATGAAACGAAATGAAGGAGAGTTGCTAACAGTGCTTGGTAGCAGGTAAAGACAATTCTTTCCAAACCTGACAAGCCAAAGTTGATACCTAGAGGAAATGGCCTCCCTCTGACATGTCCTCTGACTTCTACATATGTAATGATGTACACACACATAGCAAATTGCAAGATGGTAGAACTACTCTGGAAATCAGTCTGAAGGTTTCTCAGAAAATTGGACATAATATTACCTGAGCACCGTATGCTCCAACATACAACAAGTGCACATATTCTGCTATGTTCAACAGTCTTATTTATAATAGCTTATTATTTATAATAATAAGCTTATTTATAATAATTCCCTGAAGCTGGAAACCACCCAGATGTCCTTTGACAGAGAAATAGATACAGAAAATATGGTACATTTACACAATGGAGTACTACTCAGTTATTAACAATGACTTTATGAAATTCTTAGACAAATGAGTGGTACTATAAAATATCCTGAATGAGGTAACTCAAACACAAAAAGAACATACATGGTATATACTCACTGATAAGTGGCTCTTAGTCCAAAAGCTCACAATACCTAAGACACAATTCACAGACCACATGAAACTCAAGAAGAAAGAAGACCAAAGTGTAGATACTTCAGTCCTTTTTAGAAGAAGGAACAAAACACTCACAGGAGAAAATATGGAGACAAAGTGTGGAGCAGAGACTGGAGGAAAGGCCATACAGAGACTGCCCCACCTGGGGATCCATTCCATATTCAGACATCAAACCCAGACTCTGTTGTGGACTCCAAGAAGTGCTTGCTGACTGGAGCCTGATATAGATGTCTCCTGAGAGACTTTGCCAGAGCCTGACAAATACAGAGACGGATGCTCACAGCCAACTATTGGACTGAGCATGGTTTCCTAATAGAGGAGTTAGAGAAAGGACTGAAGGAGTTGGAGGGGTTTGAAACCCATAGGAAGAACAACAATATCAACCAACCAGACCCCCCAGAGCTCCCAGGGATTAAACCACTAACCAAAGATTATCCATGGAGGGACCCATGGCTCCAGTCACATATGTAGCAGAGGATGGCCTTGTTGGGCATCAATGGGAGGAGAGGCCTTTGGTCCTGTGAAATCTCAATGCCCTAGTGTAGGGGAATTCAAGGCCAGAGACCTATATAAAAGTATCTTGTTACTAACTGAGTCAATCAAGGTATAGTCACATAAATTACTTAATTGGATCTTCTTGAATACCCATTGCCATTAATTTGAAGGCCCACTAATCTTACATAAAACTTTCTCAGGAATTATCAGTAATAATTCTTTCAAGATATTTATAGAGTTTAGCTTCTCATACCCTTTAACATCCATACACTAATTTTTAATAACAAAACTATTTGATTTCTTCTGATCCAAAGTGTATTCACAAATAAAACATGAATCTAAGTCCATTGTACAGAATGATTAATTCAGACTAAACCTCATACAGGAAGCCTGAATAAATCTGAGTATCCACTCAAAGTCAACTCATACTTGACTGATTGTTTTCTTTGTTTTGAGACAGGGTCTCCAGACTGGCTCAGAATTTGATATGCAGCCTCTGTTGGCCTCTACCTTCAAAGGGCAAAGATTGCACGCATGTACCTCCACCCCCAGATTTACATTTTTTAACTTTAATAGACATTTTAAGGCAGACTCACTCAAATATCTATGAGGATCAAGTTAAGAAATGATATAAATTCATGTCGAGATTCTGAAATCATTAATTGGGAATTTATTAAATAAAATGGTTTTGACATTCAACACTGTCAGACATAATTTCCTGCAAGCAAAATAAGAAACTAATATTGTCAGTGTAAAAGGACAATTCTCACCTCAAAGGTACTAAGAGATAACATATTCTGGAGTCAAATATGAATCAGCGTGGCCCAATAGTCAAGATAGTTTCATATACATTGGTGGAAAATCAAATTAGATGAGTCAAAGTAAATTCAGGACATCTTTGCTAAGAGCTGTTGGTGTCATTGAATGGTAATCTCAGCTTTTGTTATAGTGAAATCTAGGGTTAGGCATATATCTTTCAAAGGGACTTACAAAATGGCCATAGATATGTTCTGTCACACACAGAGGTGTCCAACACATGCATATTTATATGTTAATCTATCTTAAAAATAATTGACACTGGTCCTATAAAATTCCAACTCTCCTCAGGCATTGAGGTTTTACTCAGTAAAGTAGCCTTAAACAATATTCACTATCAGTTTTTTGTTTGTTTGTTTTTCTGGAAACTTCAGTTAAATATATATATATATATATATATATATATATATATATATATATGTGTGTGTGTGTGTATATATATATATATATATATATGTCTTGAAATGTCTAAAATCTGTGAACCTACCAAAGAATATTCAGTGTTATTAATGAATTTATATAATTGTTATTTTTGTGAACCTGAACTAGTAATACAAGGTAATAAAAACACCATGCTCCTTCCACAAAAATAATTCACCTTTCATTTAGATTGGAAATATAAACATTTTGCTACTACAATCTATATTTTCATATAACATGTTTTCTACTGACAAAAAATGTTTTAGAGAAAATGTCAAAAATATACATTTTAGGGAAAAAAGTCTCTTCAATAATGATACCGGATAAAGTAGATATATACATGTAAAAGAATGAAAGAGACTCCTATCTCTCTCACTGCATAGAACTCAGTGTAAAGTATAGGAAAAAACTTTAGCACCTAAAAATTATAGATTTATAGAAGAAATCACTTCAGGATTTAGGCATAGATGAAAATGAGTGTAGATCAGGGAAAGTAAAAACTGGGGTTGCTTCAAATTAAAGTACTTCAGAGGCAAAGCAAACAATTAGCAGAGAGAATAAACAGTCTTCAAAAAGAAAGAAACATCTCTGTCAAAAGATTTATATCTATTAAATATCAATAACATGTAAATTTAAATAACAAAAAACCCTATGTAACCCAACCACAAAAATGAAAGATCAAATGAGTAAGAAACACATGATAATCTGTTCAATATCCATAGGTATCAGAAAAGTTAAAATCAAAACTACCTCATCCCCAACGGCTATTATCAGGAAAGCAAAGTGTGATGTGGATGAAAGGGGGACAACCTTTCCTTTCATCCTGCTGATAAGAGTATAAACTGGTGTTGTCACAGTGGAAATTATTATAGAGGTTGTGATTCAATTGCACCATTCCTGGGAAGAAACCTGAAGGACTCTTACCTTGGTACATCACAAAGATACTTGCCCATTGATGCTTACTGCTACTCTTTCCATAGTGTCTAAGGAAGGAACTAGCCTAGATGCCTATCAATGGATGATTACAGAAGGTATAGAACATAGACTCCACAGAGTTCGTGCAGACATATAGGAGAACAAAATTATGTCCCTGGTGGAAAAATTAGTGGAATCAAAAATCATCATATTAAGTGACAGAAGCTATATTTGGGAAGATAATGACTAAAATTGTATATTTTTCTCTCTTGTTCCAAAAGTGTACCAGAACCTTAAAAGGAATTGGGGATGCTATTTGGGAAGAGGAAAGGGACAGGTATTGGCAGTAGGAGAAAAACAGGAGAAAATGAACACAGTCCAAATACATGACACATTTAGAAACATAAATGTCATTATGAAGTACAGCACTCTGTAATACTCATAAATTTTTAAGGAAAATACAATAAAGATCAGCACATTTTTCATTCAAAGGACCAGCTTTATAGAACTTCTGGCTCTGACACAATTTTTCAACTCTGACCTTTGCTGTGAACACAGTCACTGATGATGTGAAATAAAATTCCCTCCTTCAACTTCTAAAATAACTTTATTCCTTAACATTAGTAAATAAATTTACATGTCACAAATCTATTCTCCCTTTGCATTTTTGTTTGTTTGTATGTTTATTTGTTTGTTTTTTACACTTTGAACTTGTAAAGTTATGTTCAGCTCCTGGGGACATTCACAGTTTGTTCTACATTCTACAGCTTGTTGATCTCTTATTTAAAGTATAAATATCTAAAACTTATTCATCATGTAGATAGAATAAAAGTTTATAAAAACATAAAGTATAAGATATTCATATTTTTAAAAATTCTATATAATTTCTCTATATATCTTCTGAAAGTTACATCTAAATAATTCAAACTAATAAATAAAAGAAAAATACAGTCTAAATTATAATGGCAAATACAACTTTAAATCAAATTTTTAATTTCAGCTAACTTCTGTTTTTATTTAATTTAATTAATCTAATATAATTGGGTAAAAATAAAGTGATTTGCAATTCCAGTGTTCAGTGTTCATAAGGCTGCCAACAAAGTACATTCCATGTAGTGGCTTAAACACAAATTCAGAAATAATACAAATTAAATAATATTTAATAGCTATTTAAGGTGCTACATATAATTCTGTATCATATTAAGATATGTGTATATCTGTAAGGATGAATTTATATATAAAAGACATAAGAACATACGTATTAGACACTTATAAATGACTTGAAAATAATGAATCATTGGGTACCACCACATATTACAGTCATGTTACCTAGGAATAAGGAGTGGGAAACAATTCTTTTGTCCTTTTCTTAAATATTTTTGTTCAAATTTCTCCCAAAGCTGGAATTATTACTTACCTCTAAGGTTGACACAATTCAAAATAACTCTTCATAGCATGAAAACAGTCATTTTTAAAATTTTAAATGTATAAATACAAAAAAGAGAAAAAAACTGGGCATGGCAGTACATACATATAATTCTTAAGAATCTGAGACAGGGAATTACAGATGAGTCTGGGCTATGTGAAAAAGAGAAAGAAAGGAACAACAGAACATGTGCAGTGTTTCTTTCCTGTTTTTTCAAGTGTTTGAACAGTATCTGGTTTTGTAAGTAGAGGATAAGACATAAAGGTTCTTTTACAATAGAATGGCACATTCCCAGCAGCAGAATAATATGATGTTTCATCCATCTGACTATGTATGTGCTTCAATGCATGGTCTGGTAAAGAAATCTAAACTAATTTACTGCATAACCTTTCCATCAGACATTTAGCAGCTTAAAATATCATGTATTCATTAGCTATTCATTTCTGTGGACCAGGAATTCAGACACAGCTTAGCAGTGCGTCTGAGGCTCTAAGACTACATTCTAGGTGTCAGATGGGCCATAGTGTCATATGAGAATTAATGAGGAAAGCACTCACTTCCAAGTTCATTCAGTTTGTTGACAGAGTCCAGTTTTTGTGGCTGCAGAATTGAGAGATTCATTTTCTTTATGGCTGCTGGCTACAAACCCTTGTCAGCTGTCAGCTGGAGGACACCTTCAGCTTTTGGAAGGCACCCAGCATTCCCTGCCATGTTGTGCTTCCAAACAAGTCTGTTTGCCTCCTCGAAGCCAGAGAAAAGGGAGAATCCCAGTGCTGGGATTACAGGTGTGCACTGCCTTGCCAGGCTTGAGGCAGTGTTTGGCAATCTTACATAATCCTGTAATTGTGTGGATGCCATCACATAGATCCTGTTGTCTTTTAGTGTTCTATTGATCAGAATACAGAAATTCATCAAGTATTATTCACACTCAAAATGAGAGATTTCATACATAAGTCCACATCAAGAGGGAGATATCATATAGATTATTTTAAAAACTGTTCCCCACCATGAATGTTGGAATATAACCAAGTTAGCACTACAAAAGAGGATTTACTATTTTGAACTATCTGAATTATTCTATGTCATTCTCTTTCAGGATATTGAATTGTATGATTAGTTCCCCCAAATATGTCCATGTCCAAAAACATTTGTTTCATCTCTTCAAAACAGTATAGATTTTGTGTATTAACTTAAGATCTCTGGACATTTAAAAAAAGAGAGGGGAAGGACAAGAGAAAGAGAGGATGTCAGAAAAAAAGAATGAATGAAACAAGAGGTAGAATTCAAACAAATGAATTAGGAAAGGAAAAAGAGGAAAGGAAACCATAGTAGAGATAAGAAAGAAGATAAGGAAAAACAGAGAGAAAAGAAAAGGATGAAGAGAGGATGGGTAGTGAAGAAAGGAAGAAGGGATGAAAAAGTCCTGTACTTGAAATTTTGAAGTCACTCCTAGAGGCAATGGTGTCTTTTATACAGGTCAAAGCAGCCTTCAGTTCCAACAGGTGGTAATGTCAGGTTTCTGGATGCACAATAAAGGACAAGAGTTCTAGAGGTTGATTATTAATGCTCTTTCTTCACTATGAGATATGCCAACAAAGTCAGGTTCCCCAAGCTCACACACTTAAGCTGTCTGACAGTGACCTGTTTCCTGGAAACAATTCCTTGGTTAACAGAGAAAGGATGATTATATATGCTTGGTCAAATGTCAAGGACTTATATAGATCTCCTCTCTACATAAAAGCATGGGGTTAAATAGAAAAGAGAAGACTGTTGTAAACAATCTGTCATACAAATTATAATGGTTATTTTTCACTGGTTGTGATTTTAACTTTGACCTTGACTGATTCTATTATTCATTTTGAAATTTCAAATTATGAAACTATCATAAATCTTAGGAGCAACCTAATGGAACAAGATCATCTTTGTATATGTACATCCTTCCATTGATCAGACACAATACACCAAACCTTGAAATAGCCATTTAAGAAGCTAATTTATATATCAAACCCAAGCCAAGAGTCTTGTTTACCATAAAAGAACATAAAATATGAATTAGAGTGTAAAGGATGAGTTTGAACTAAAGGACAGAGCCTGTGGCATGGTTTGCTAATTAGGGATGCTTCACACATACAAACACACACACACAGAGACACACAAGCGCATGCACACGCGCACGCACGAGCACACACACACAAATCTGACTACTTGAGTTTCTCCCTGAACAAACATGATAGAAAGGAAGAATTAACTCCAAGAAGTTGTCTTGACCTCTTCATGCAAGTGTCCACATCATATTCAGTAATAAGTAAATGTAAACCAATTTTTAAAAAATGAACAATGAAAAAATAATTCCTTCATAGTTCCTCTCTAAACATGAAAAGAGATCGCATGTGTTATGTATACATTTCAATTCTTCCCATTTATAACCTTATAGTGTCCAACTCTGGTATCTTTAAAGAACAAATCAATCATGAACTGCAACAGCAAGTCAAAGCAAAAGATAAAGAAATTTAGTTTTTTGGTGACATTAAAAAAAAAATACAAAATCCAAAAACAACCACTACAACAAACCATATTGTCATTGCCTCTTTCAAGAGCAGCTCATAAGAAATACCCAAATTCAAGCTTTCTGCCCATTATAGGATTAGATTCTGGTTAAGTGTGGTATCTGTTCTGGCAAAGGGAGTAGAAGAAAGCTGAGCCGTCATAGAGTTTACATGAGTATAATAGAAAAAGATAGAAGTGAAACTGTAATGCTTCCATAATTGAATTCTTTGGTCATAAGAGAGTAACAACATCTCATTTAAAAACTCTGGTATTTTGACTATTATTATCAAATTTTGAAGCACTTACAGAAATGTTTCCTAGTAAGATTCAAAGTAAATTTAGTGAAGATAGATTAAGGAAACATTAATTTTACTTATACATATAACTACTAAACAAAAGTGAATAAGTCCTCATGAATTGTTGCCATCAATACTTGTATCCAACGTCTCTCAATTCTAGCACATTTACTTCCTCGGCAATCAATGGAATAAAGTTTATTGACTGAAAAAATATTAACAGCACTTCATCAGCAAAAGCAAAAAAATAATTTCTTTGATCATTACATATGTAATTTCTAACCCACAGCCTAAATCAAGCAGAAAACTCCCCAATACTATCTAATATATATTAATCAGCCAAGCAGGGTTTGATTTTAGATTATGGAAACCATTGCAGCATGAGCTAAAGGGTACAGAAGAATGTGTGAGAGTCTCTTAACTTATGGCTCTTAGCAAAGCTATACTGATGCTGTTTTGTAATACATTGACTTTTAAATGAATATTTCAACATGTTTAGAGATGAAAATAATCCATCTTGTAAATTGTTTTTTTTTTCCACACCTTGAATAAAGATCTCATCCTGTTACATTGGGTTAGAACTGACTCAGCAGGCAAATGAAAAAGGTTAAAAATATATTCAAATGAGTTTGGCCTAATAACTCTCTAGTTCTGTTTCTTCATGGCAGTTGATTCTGTTATAAACTTAATCAGAAACCTTTTATTTTTAATGTTGAGAAAAAGCATTTAAAATCACTACTTCTGTATGTAGGATTTTCTAATCTTATTAAATGGCTGATTTACAGTTATACTAAATTGACTTTTTATTTTTAATATACCTAGTAGGAGGATGCTATAAAAGCTTTTAAGGAAGCCAATGAATCTTTTTGAGTGGACTATATGCCATTTCAATCAGTCTGTATTAAACTCTGATTATCTTACATATCAAATGAATTAATATGGTGAAGTTTTAGGTGAAAGAATAGTTGGCAGATATCTATTTATGATTAACCTACAGAAAAATGTATGCTTTTAAAAATAAAGGTAATAGGAATTTTCCTGTGAAAACTATGTTCTCTTGCATTTACCTACTGATTTGTAGTTGTTGCAAGTCATTAGCTGTTATAAAAGCCAAAGTATGAATGGGATTACAATCTACCTAAAATTTACAGCATCCTGTAAAGAGCTAAAGTACTTAAGCTCTGAAATCATCCATCTACTGCAAAGAGAGTTAATTCCATGTATAAAATCTTACTGTATATTGTGTCCTCAACGATATAAGGGAGGCAACTGAGCAGATTGCTAAACATCTCAAATATTAATTTATTGGCTTTCAAAGCTGTGCTTGCAAGCATACAGAGTGGCCGATTAGGGGCTGGTAAGAAAGAATAAGTGAGATTTGACAATTCTATTGGAATCTTCTGTGGTTTAGAATTGGAATATTTTAAGGCAACATGAGTTGAGAAAGATATTTTGAACAAATAGCTTCATAATGTAGGTCTGGTTTTTAAAGCTAGAGGGATTTGAGAAATTCATTTTTGTTCTTCAGAAATAATTAGAAGTGGGAAGCAGTTATTGAAAATATCAAAAAACACAAACAGTGCAAGCTCCCTGTGGGTTAGCATCTTTCTTGTTTTTGTTTCACCCTGGTGTGAGCCACAGCCTCTCTGTCACAGGTGTTTCTGTCTTCAAAAGACACATTTATCCCCTGGCCTGAGCATTCATTATTTATTTCTATGAATATGGCTGGCAACAACATCAGGTTTTGTACATATACAATAGCTTTTCAGATGATAAATGAACTATGCCTCAGAACAATTTGCATTTGGATAAAAATACTTTCTGGTTAATCAATGACTAAAAGTCTGTGGCATAGAAAGTTTGATGAGAAAAAACATTGAAGAGAAGAAAAAGCAGAAATTTGCTTCTTGCATACCCTTAGTAACAAGAAGAGCCTATTGTAACAATAAACAGTAGTCATTTTAACATATTATAATAATTTGGAAATACATGAAAGAAAATATTATACTTTACTTGCTCATCTTAAACCCTGGGGTAAAGACTAAACCAAAACAAGAGATCTGAAAATAAAAGGTATCTCTAAAGACTGAGATTTATTAGTTCCCCATCATAAATGTCTGCTTTGATCTTATTTTTACATTTTCAGGTTTATCATCTGCCTTTCTTTAATTTGCCTCTATAATATTTCTGCTATTACTCAGATATAGTTGAAGAGGTTTTTTTTTCTCTCTTATTCTCTATTACTTAGAATTTGGAAACAATATCAATCTGAATAGAAGGCCCGAATCCCCAGATTGTCACTTTAAAAACAAACTGAATAAAAAAAAAAATGAAGTGACATCTTCAACATGCTTCCACACTCTTCCAGCACTAAAGAGGTAGTGCTGAGTCTTCAAGACAGAAAAACATTTCACTTCCTCAGCACGTAATTTGAATGTGGGATCCAAGTCCATTCAACTCCTAATAATGAGAGATACTTTGTTTACAAATTTATTTTTGCCACTGGTATTACCTTTGATTTCTATGCAGCCATCCTTTCTTTCTATGACCTCTGTATTGGTGCAACTTGAATCTGACTTTCCAGCTAACACAGTTACCTTATAACCAGTCCCAGGAGCCACACAGTCTTTGCACTTTTCTGCTTTGTAGTGCCAAAACCTTCATGCCTCACTGAAAGCTGCATAACATTAAACACATGCTGCAGATAGATGTTCAAATTAGAGATGTAACAAACTATCCATTGAGAATCCACTAAATCACTGAAGCAACAAACCTGCAGATCCAGAGTTCGCATCAGTAAATTACAATATACTCCCTGTGATGATAAAAGTGAAGCATATTTTATTTTAAAATGCTGACAATAACTCTAGAGCAATCAATACCTTTCTCAAAGCAGGAAAATTGCACAGGCCCAACTGCTACTGTACATTCATTGGAAAGGACAGGTGAACCAGAGATGTGAGCCCTTCAGCAAAAACCAGGTATGAAAACTCTTTGGCATCTGGCACTTAGATTGGATTCAGCAGTCATCTCTTGAACTCATTGTGTTACAGGCACTGAGCTTCTCACTTTTGACAGCATGTTGTCTTGCAAGCTTGAGGGATGTCTAAAAATCAAATAGGGAGTCTCATCTGACAAATGTATGGCTTTTCCCCACCTCTGCTCCAGGGGATGCAGGCTGAGCTTGTGAGATAAAAGCAAAGCAGCAGGTAAAATTGTATAGAATAGTATGAGGAAAATATGCATTTCTGAAATGTCAAATGCTTGATGATGAGGATGTGTTATTCCTCTAAAGATTCTTTTAAGGAACAGAAAGAATAAAATCTCTCTCAAATGAAATATGACTTCATTTTAAAATGTACACCAGTGGCTTATGTTTCTGCCTGTGTGAGTCAAAGTTGGAAGGCTGGAAGATTGTGCTTCACAACATTGCACTGATACAGTAAATGTAACTTACTAGTGATCACTGTCTCTTTATATTTCAATGAGAACTAGTTCTCTGCAAGTTGTCTAGATGAAACTTCAGCAGATTTAGTTATCAAATAGCTTATTTTCAAAGTCGAGCTCATTTGTACAGTTGTATGATTACCTGATCTTAAATGTTTACAAATACTTGCAGACTTGGGAAATTTACTTTCCATCTTGAAGTGCTTTCCATTATTCTGAGCTAGTGACTTCCAATTGGACCGATTGATGGATTGCTGTCTACATGTGTACCCTTCAGAAATGTTTGATAACTTTTAGTTTTATGCCAGATAATAATCTGTATTAGTAGCATAGTTTCTTTAGGATGCTTCCAAGTGGGATGAACTGATGTAAACATCAAAATAGCTTAGACATTAAAGTATAAACCTGAATACGTTCAAGAAGAAAAGTTGTTCTTTTTTATTGGATTTTTTTTTTATTCACATTTCACATGTTATCCCCTTTCCCGGTCACACACCCCCCTTGGAAACCCCTATCCCCTCCCCTGTGTTTCACAATAGTGTCTCGGTTTGGTTACTGAATATGGGATGGATCCCCAGGTGGGGAATTCTTTGGATGGCCTTTCCTTCAGTCTCTGCTGCACACTTTGTCTACTTATTTGGTCCCATGAGTATTTTGTTCCCTTTTCTAGGAAGGACCTAAGCACCCATACTTTGGTCTTCCATCTTCTTGAGCTTTGTGATACTTCTACAAATTAACCCAAAATTATAGAATTCTTTCATTGCCTTATATAAAATATGATTTATGTACAGGATTGTTAGCTAATGCATCTCATTTTGTAAAACAAGACATATTCTTCCCCAAATGTGTTTTTTCAATTCCTAAGAACTATGGGACAGGATTCAGTAAGATGCAGTACAAGAAGAGAAAATCCTGTACATGTGCTTACAAACACTTACTTGAATGTATATATGTGCCTATTGGACACACACATAGAATAAGAAGTTAGAGATTAAAGGCTGTCACTTGATGACAAATCTTTGGCTATAAAGGGTTATATAAATATGTTCTTTTGTGGTGAATATTTTCATGGTATTTCCTGAGACCATTTTGTTAGCCTTTATTTCTTTAATAAGAAATTCTTCCTATTAGTCTTGAATTTTTTAAACAAAACATTGCTCATTGGTGTGGTTCCTTTTATGCCTTTCTTTTTCTGATCATTGATATGAATTGTTTGTTGTCACAACTGAATGCTTTTTCATCATTACATCTTTCATTCTCTCCTTTTCCCCATTTCAAACAGTATTACAAGATGTGAGATAACTTTAAAATGATCATGAAGGAAAGAATTATCTTGAACTTCTATTCTTCTACTTTTGCTTACTGGGATTACAGGCTTTCACAGCCTCTGTGTGGTGCTGGGGATGGAACTCAGAGCTTCCTTTATGCTTGGCCAGTATTCTACCTACTGAGCTCCATCTCCAAATTTGTGATGACAATCATCTCTTTCTTTTTTTAATCTTTTATTATATTAGTTATTTCATAATTTCACACACACACACACACACGCACACGCACACACACACACACACACACACACACACACACACATATACACACACACACACATTGCATTCAGATTACTGCTACCCTTCTCTCTTCCACCCTTATCATCTCCTTCTTCTCTTTAAGTGTCCCATGGTCCCTCTGATATGTTTTTTGACTGGTATGAACAAACAACAATAGCAATGTTCACAAAGGAACACAGAGGAAAATGCAGTTCAGCATTTGCATTTGTTTTCTTGGAAAGGCTGTACTGAGACCCAAAAAAGTGCACTTAACCAAGATGGCTTCAGACTTCAATCCCTGAAATGGGTGATAACTACATCTCTTCCCATTTGTAGAGTTCTACATCACAATCAGCACAAAGGAAAAGGGAAGAATTAAGAGATATTTGTCTGTGTCTGCTTAATGATCTTTGATAGAAACAATATTTATCACATGACAGACCATGGATAATATTTTTCTGCCTTATTTGTTCCTCTCATATTAAAACTCATTTTTCATTTTTTTCTTTTGTCCCCATTTGCTTTTGCATCAAGAATTCCTTAGGTAGAAGACAGTTTCTGGGAAACTGCCACATACTTGCTTGGCATTCCTTCAAGAAGTACCTGAATGTTTCCCTGAGAATACAGGTTGCCTCTGAGACCATTTGTAATTTTACACTGTAACATGACCTCGTTAGATCATTCTCTGTCCCTTAAAACTATTAACTGCCCCTACTTGCTTGTCTAAGCTCAGGGCCATTTGTAAAGTGTTAGCTACTAAATGCCTTGAATCTTCCACTATTTCTGTTACTGTTTGTTTCCTAAATGAAAATCAATTGTGTGCTTTTATAGTGAAAGTTGCTTATTTTGTTTACTGTTTAATATACATTATTTTGCTTTTCAAAGCGATTTAAAGTCTTCAGACATGTGGAAAGTTGACATGGGTCTGCTGGGATTCTAGATTTCTACAAGATTCCCTTAGTTGCATGCCTATTTTTCTTTGAAAATACATCAGTCCAGTTTCTTGGCTTTTCTCCAATCCAGTCACTCTCAAGCACATTGTTAGAATCTCAGTATAATTAAAGCTGTATGGAAAGGAGGCACATATATTCAAATCATGATTTATTTGCCTGTATAAAATTAAATAAATATAGTCACTAGCATAAAGAAATGTCATTATCATAATATGTATGTATAGGAACATACCACAATTCAGAAATATCTGCTTGTTTCCTGAAGAGTAATGTCAGTAAATGTTATGTGCAATGTGGAAGGGGCGGGAGGAAAGGAATACAACTCAATTCTCCTCCTCTGCCTCTGTCTCTCTGTCTATCTCTTTGTTTCTCTCTCTCTCTCTCTCTCTCTCTCTCTCTCTCTCTCTCTCTCTCT
>JANHMN010000005.1:46325979-46355443 GCA_030674055.1 Rhabdomys pumilio
TCTCTCTCTCTCTCTCTCTCTCTCTCTCTCTCTCTCTCTCTCTCTCTCTCACACACACACACACACACACACACACACACACACACAAAACAAAACATAACAAAACCAAGCCCTGCCTGAAACATAAGCAATGAATGGACTGATTATAAAATCAGTGCTTTTGGATTTGACATTTGGATGAAAATGATTTTTAAGAAGATGGAGTGAAACATCAGCTTTAAAAATGCCAGGATGTCCCTTTCTAAATAAGTTTTTAAGTAAGCTACCTTTTTTCTTCTTTTTCACTCACTTAGGAGGGAAAAGAACATAGTACATATGGTTGCCTTGGCAACAAGCACAATAATAACATCTAAAGCATCCATGTGAACCATAATTACAGCATTATATTTAAACTAGCTCATGTTAATTCTTTAGGAAAACATACAATTTTAAAACAAATTTACTAGGAAGAGTATTAGCAGTTGATATATTACTTTTTTTTTAAAATAAAAACACCTGTATCTTTAAAAAAAATTAGTTCCCTGACAAAGAACCAACAATTAAAATAGCATCTCTTAATCTTTCAAGAATGAAAAACAAGGCTATTGAACTAGCCATTCCATTTTGATTATATGTTTACTTGGTCAATTATGTAATAACTATCAATAAGGTGCCCATTTTAGTAGAGATGGGTTAAATTACTTTTTCAACACCAAAACTCTGTTTTATAGAGCTAAAAGGAAATTAGGGACATATAAGAACACATACATAGAAAATGGTATGAATATTGATACTTGTGTGTTTTTATATGCATTATCTAAATAAAGTACCTGAGCCAAAAGTTGATATAGATCAAGAACTACCTCTTGCATTGCTCAATAAGAGCATGCCTTATTCTTAGCAGGAAAGAACATATATTTTCTAGTTGCTTGTAGCCCCATATGCTTTTTGGCATTTTTCTCAAATAGGATCTTTTCCACTACAATATAGCCATGGTTGTGGTTAATCAAGTATCTCTTGTGCTTTGAATCTGAATTCTCCTATGACTAGCTAGGAGAAAAATCTCTTTTAGATTTTCACCTGGTTGTTTTAAGTGAAGGTCTATTACATTCTAGGTGGGCCTTGAACTCTCTGATGCTGAGATTGAGCTAAGTCTCATTCATGTAGCTTCCACTAGTGTGTGTGTGAGTGTGTGTGTGTGTGTGTGTGTGTGTGTGTGTGTGTGTGTGATTTCCTTGTTTTTAACTTATAGCTGGTATACCTCTACCTCTTTACTTTAGGCATTTCTGGGGAATGGAATCAGGGTCTTTTTTATGCTAGCCTGGCCTTCTAGCCACTGAGATACAACTCCAGCACAACTCTTCCCTTTAAGAGTGCTCATTTGATTATGATAAGTTAACCAAAATAATTTCCTATTTTATGATTAACTGACCTTGAAGTTTAATTATATCCACAAAATAGCATCAGCACATTACCTGGGCCAGTGTTTAATTGAATATCCATTAGACAGGAATCTTAAATGTCCATTCTTTTTACCATATTATCAGATACCAGAAAAGGCTACATCAGGCAAAACTCAACTATAGCTCCAGTTCAAGAGTATTTGTTATTCATTTCTAGTCTTTGAGGACTCCTGTACACCCATGACAGTGCACACACATGAAAATACACATACATGACCACACACACACACACACACACACACACACACACACATCCTTAACTCTTTAATGTTTCTCCTAGAATTGAAGTTTGCTGATAGAATCCAAAAATACATCCAAATATCTCAGCAATGTTTCTCTCTCTCTTCCTCTCTCTTGCTCTCTATGCCTCTATCTCTCTGTATCTCTCTGTATATGTGAGTGTCCCTCTCTTTTGACAAGTTTATACCCATTGCATTTATTTTTAAAAAATCTATAAAATATGTGTATATTGGTATGTCTGTGTGTCTAATTTCAAATTTTAAGTCACTACGACCGAGTTGAAAATGAACTTTGCAAATATAAGTTTTAAATAAGATACATATATATGTTTTGATTTCTTCAACAATAAAATTAAGGTAAGATATTTGGAAGTAATAGGATCATAGATAGATAAACAGAGAGGCATAAATCCAGAAAGAAAGTACCAAAAAATGAAGAAAATATTATTCAGAAAAAAGTAATATTTTTCAAGTAAAGATAGATTGATTTGGTATATTGAAGCTTTTCACTTCTCTATATATTCTATTTTCCATTTAATAAAAGACAGAGAATCCAGCATTCACTATGTACCACTCACTCTGTTTCAATATTACAAAGATTAATGAGACATGGTTGATATTCTTAGAGATCATCTTCATTCATAGGAGAAATGTACGATCATGCAATCATGCATATTTACACATGATTAATCACAACTTTCTTAATAATATACTTGTTAGATGCTTTTATATGTGTTCATTTAAACTTTTGCGTGATAGGATGTTAAATCTAGGCACATATAAGTCTCTGAACTTGCTTATTCCACAAGCAGTTATTGGAGAGTTATTTTTACCAGACTGTCTCATACCACTAACACAAAGGTCAGTAAAGCATAATCTACAGCTTTAAGGTACTCAAAGTCCAGCAAACTTAAGAGATTTTCAAAAGAACATTTTAAAATTATGATAGTCTTAAATTAGTAGTCTACACAACTGCACTACCTGTGAGATTAACAGAGTATGGCTTTGAGGATTAAGTGCAAAAGTGTTACAGTTACCATGATGTTCAAAGCCAGAAGTTACTGCAAATTTTTAATTAACAAAATTTATATTAAAATTGAGTATAATTTCCTGGTCTCTGTTTAGGTTTGAATGAGAAGTATCTAACGTAAGGTCATATATTTAAATACTTGTTCCCCAGTTTGTGGTAATGTTCTGAAAGTTTATGGAACTTTTATGAAGTGGAGCCTTGCTGGAAAAAGTATGTCACTGGGGGCAGGCTTTTTTTTCACATTCTTTAAAAAAAAACATATTATATTATATATATTATATTATATTATATTATATTATATTATATTATATTATATTATATATATCACCAATGCTGCCCCTCTACAGGACACCCTCACAGAAACTCTCCTACTATAACCCCTCCTCTTCTCTTCTGAGAGGGTGGGGGATCCCCTGGAAATATTCCCCTCCATGGCACAGAAAGTGTCTGCCAGGGGAGGCACATCCTGTATCACTGAGGTTAGACAAGGCAGTTCTGTTGAAGGATGGATACCACAGTCTGGCTATAGCTTTAGGGAAAGTTGTTGAGAGAGCCACATAGAGACTGAGCTGCCTGTCTGCTATCTATGTGCTAGAGCCATGGTTCCAGCCTATATGTAATCATTGGTTGGTGGCTTGGTCTCTTGGAGCACTCAGATATCCAGGCTAGTTAATTCTGTTAGTCTTCTTGTGGAGTTCCCACCTCCTTCAGGGCCTTCAATCTTTCCCCCAACTCTTCCATAAGAGTCCCAGACCATCCCATGTTTGGCTGGGGCATCTGCATCTGTTTTAGTCATATTCTGGGTAGAGCCTCTCAGAGGAGAATTATGCTATGCTCCTATCTGCAATCAGGACAGAGTATCATTAATAATGTCAGGGGTTGGCAGGCTTCAAGAATTTATAATTTTGCTCAAGATTTGAGTTTATTTGCTCTGCATCCTGTGTTTTGAAAAAATATGACCAGCCAACTTCTTGCTTCTGCAACCTGTGACATTACCACCCAGTCCTTATAGACTTCAACTCAAAGAAACAGTGAGCTAAAATAAATGCTTTCTTCAATAAATTGCTTTGTTCATAAAATCTTATTACAAGAACGTGAAAGTTATTTTCTTTCAGGTAAATATGGCCTCTTCTAGGGAGAGCTTTCAAACTGCAAATATTCATGGTGAATTGACCTATTGTATCAATAGATGACTTGTGATCTCTCCCCCACCCCACCTCTGAGAGAAAGAACTAAAGCTGCATGAAGTTACAGAAGATGATGGAGAAGGAGACTGTGGTGAGAGTTTTAAGAATGTCCTCATAATATAAGCTTTTCCTGTCATCTAAATGCTGCATCTCTACCTTAAATACCCAGCGTTCTACTTCCTTGGCATATCTTTGCTAAATTCTCAAACAAGTGTTAATAAAGACATTCCATTACAGAATCTTAGTAACAATGCAGTTTGTGTGACCATATGTAGAGCTTAAGCTATAATGCTTTTTTACAAATTAGAAAGTAATCAAAAATAAATATAATAAAATTACTTTGAGAAATAGATTGAAGAACAACGTTTAGTTTAATTTTAGCTAAGGATTTATAAGCACGTATAAAATGAGGGCAGTATGAGCAAGATTTTTTTATGATGTCCACTAACAGAAAACAGATGCAAAATCTCTTTGACATTAAATGCAGCATGGTTTCTATTCCTTATTCTATTAATCTCTCATTAACTTTACAGATGTAGTAACCTTTCACCAAAACTTCATAAAATACCTAGTCACAAGAGATATACAATGAAATCTGATGAATTTTAACATGCAATATTTTTCTTCCTCTGTTACTGGTCTCTATCAACATTATTTCTCTTTTAATTTTCTGTTATGTTTTCCTTTTCTGTTGCAAACAATTTATAAAATATGGCTGAAAAGCATTTTATTTTATGTATCTATAGAGCAAATAATAACAACCCTGCCACTGGAATATCAAAAGAGAAAGTCACAAAGCACATTTCTTAGTATTTATAATGACAAGAGAGCTATTACAGTGTTCTAAATACAGCATTTTAGTTTGAAAGTTTCTTAATACCAATTTTATTTCTGTGTCTTACTATTTCACTGTCCTTGGATAAGCTACACAAGCTATTTCATATATTTGCCATTATTTTCAAGTTTAAAAGGCATAATAAATTTTATATAAATCACATTAGAGCATTAGGAATTATTTGTCTTTAAAAGAAATTTTTAATTCTGAAAACAAGTTAGAAAACATAAACATTACATTTATCCTTGAGCTTGTATTTTGCATAGCTTTTCTGTATTACCTCAGGATAAATGACTATATCTACTTGCATTAGTGCAATGAAATAACCTTAGCACTGTATCTGAGGAAGAGAAACCTGGAATTTTGTCATATTACATTATATTATCATATTTATACATAATTACTTTCTACATATAATTATGGAGTAGCTGAATATACTTTTATCCCCCTCACCTTGAACATATATTTATAGTTTACAATCTTTTTTTTGTATCAAAGCAGAAGAGAGTGTAATGAACAGTGGTATTTAATGTCAATATGCCCATGGCTAAATTGAAAGTTTGAATAACTGATTTTGTATATGATCGATATTTCTTACTGATAGTTAATATAATTTTAAAATAAATGTTCATTAATATATCTTAATTTTATAGCTGGTATGTTTGAAAATTCTCATGAACAGCTGTATTTAAAGCTGATGATTTTCAAAATGCACAATTATCAAGGGAATGAGTAGCTTAGAGAATAAGAGAATTTCAAGCTCTTGCAGAGGACCCAGGATCAGCTACCATCATGACATATAAACTCAAAAATGTCTGTAATTCCACTTCAATGGGATCGAAAATTCTCTTCTCACCTCCAGGGCAATTTACAAGCATGGTACACATATATACACAAAGATATATATATATATATATATATATATATATATATATGTGTGTGTATGTATGTATGTATGTATGTATGTGTATGTGTATGTGTATGTGTATGTGTATATGATGTATATGTATATGTATATATATCTTTAACAAATATATATAATTATTTTTAAAACTTTATTAAGGATAAATTAAAGAGTCTGATTTAGTCTCTGAGTTAATCCATCTCAAAACTGTAGAGATTGTAGATACACTTAAATACTACTGATGAGTTAGGCATTTACATTTATTAATCATTTAGGCATTCGTATAAGCATTCTTTTTGTCCCTCACTAAGACTCCCAATTTATGGGTAAAGAGTTTTTGATACATTTTACTGAGTAGTCTTTTTTAAAAATCTATGACCACATACTGTCCTGTAGTGATATATATACAAGTGCTGGTTTCTACCACCCTCTCTGTCTTGGCTTCATGAGTCATAGTACACAATGAAACTTAATAAAGCTTTAAATTTTGGTATGCATATTCATACTATATGATACAAGAATTATCTTCTACAAATGAGAAAGTTTTAATTTTAATAATAAGAGCAATCAAAAGAACAATTTTCCATTTTCTTTAGGTTTTCTCCGTGGGAATCAGATCAATGTTTTCTTTGACTAAAGATACAGGAAGTTCAATTTCTTAGACTGGCTGAGTGCTGCTAAAATTTTATGGAAGTGACTATTTATTTCAAATATTACTTTAAAATGCATATTTATATTTCATATATACAAGTAGTTTTCAGTCCCAAAGTAAAAGATAGGTTTGGAATAACTTGATAATCGAAAACAAACTCTTCAAGATTTATTGGATAATATCCATAGTCTTCATGGCATTTTGAAGCACAATTGGAAGCCCAATGGTAATTATGTGCAAACATTGTTTCTTCTAAGAGAAACTTTTTTTTCATCCAAGAAATTTGCCAAATAAAAAAGAGAACTTGCTTAATATTTTGGAATGTTTTGAATGCCTAATAGACTGCCTTAAAAGATTTGTGTCATATTCTTGGAGTAGATATTAAAAATACTCAAAGAAAGCACTTGACATGAAAAGTGATTTTAGGAAAAAATACTTTAAATACATACTTTGTATTACAATATGTAAATATTTGGATACATTGCGTTGGAGTTCAAAATGAGCCCACTCGACACTTTGTTGATGCATAGCATATATTCACAAATGTTTATGTGTCAAAGTATATTTCTGATGTGTAATCTGTAGAAGCATAATTTGAAATAATATGAGTAAACCAAACATGTTGGTGATTATACCTGGGCATTACAAACAGTAGAGTTCCCAATGAAGCTCAGTGGGTCACAAAGCAAAAAAGAAAACCAGCAAAAAGGTATAAAAAAGAATAATGAATTGGTAGGAGGAAGAGGTGGTTGTTCATAAGGACAGAAGGGTGATAAATAAGAAAAATTGGCAGGCTAAGTAGGACTAGAATGTGTCATGTACATGTATGAAGATGTCAACAATGTAAATTAATAAGAATAAAATAAACTGAAAGGTACTGTTTCTGACACTTTTTGCCATTTTCTCCCTCTCTCTGCTCTCTGTCTCAACTTATCCTCTCTCTCCTCATGTTCACTACTTTCATTACAGTGCCTCAAATCTTACATGGAAGAAATATGAAACACCTTTATTATTTTTTGCTGGTTGTTAGCAATACAATGGTTTATTGGTAACTATAAACAGAAATGTAAACCTTGTTGTATGATGAGAAGCCCAAGAGTAATGTACCAACATACTTTAGATCTGTTAGAACACAACTAGCAACTATCATGTTTGAAGGAGAAAACAAGGCTTGTTTGCTGCTTCTAATGTGGTAACTGCTGATGGTGTTCTAATATAGTAGAAGGAACGAATAGGATCGTTGTACTCAAAAAAGCTCCATCCTCATGACTGATTCACTTCCCATAGGACTGAGGACAATAAAGAATGGAACTACCTTAAGTGTCTTCAACTTAGGGATTAGATTTCCACACAGGAATTTTGCATAATTATCAACATTCTCACCAAAGCAGCGAGGTTTTTTTTTTGTTGTTTTTGTTTTTGATTTTGTTTTTGTTGTTGTTGTTTTGCATTCTGTGAGCCATCAAAATATAATCATACATGATATCTCACTGCTGAAGTTATGTTTTTTGTTTAACAGAAATCGTACACAAAGCATTTTGATTTAAGTTTGAGAGTGATTTGGCAATTAGAACATGAAAGCTTCATTTTGAGACACTGCATGCCTCAGGTTTTCTTTGGACTCAAATCTCTCCTGCCTCTGCCTCCGGAATGCTAGAATTAGACATGTACTATTATGCCTGATTAAAATTTGACAACTATTAATTCTGGGAATTATTTAATTAAAATACAATGATACTATAAATCCAGAGGACTTAAATTCTAGTCCACTTACTATGAAATTACTTTAATATCATTGGACTTTAGCCACATTGTAAAATGAAGATACGTACATTACCTACAACGAAATTTCTAGCCTGTCTCACATGGTTACCAGGATACTTGAATATGATTAATAATTTTAGAATTTCTTTTACATCTCTAGAGAATTTTACAAATAGAAGATTTTTGTTCTTCTATTAAATTCAGACACTCGAATTTCACCTTTATTACTGTCACACTTGTTTCACCTGACAATCCTAACAGTCCTACACTGAATATTATGGTCAACTCATGATTTCAAGCAAAAAAAAATCTTTTTTATTAAGTACAGTAATATTTTTATTGAAATCAAAGTAACTGGTAACGCTCTTTATGTGAACTGATATAAGGTCAATACACATTCTATTGTGGTGTCTGAGCTCATCTTTTGATCTTCCTTATTTTCTTTTAATATTAACACTAATATTTTGAAGACCAACCTGAAATAATATTTTAAACATTTACCATTATTATTATTTATTATTATTACTATAAAAGTGTATGATGTGTGTCAGAGGAGCGTTGTATATACCATGACACACAAGTTTACAGCTTTTTAAGTCAATGCCTTCTAATTTATTTGTGTTCTAAAAATCGAATTCAGGGCTCCAGTCTTCTATGGCAAGAGTATCTATCTGCTGAGTCATCTCACTAGCTCCTGACATAGTACATTTTTTATAAGAATTCCTAAAGACAACGTAACATGATTATTTCAAATTGGGGGCTAGAGAGATTATTCCATGGTTTAGAACACTTACTGTTCTTGTAGAAAAGACAGAGTTGGTTCTCAGCATCCAGATGCCAGCTCTCATCTACCTCTAACTATAGTTACAGGTACTGTACATCTCTTTCTTTTGTTCACGAGCACATGATGCACATATTTTATTCCCGTATACATAAAAGTGTGTATAAATTTTAAAAATAAATGAATTGATAGCAGGGCAGTGGTGGAGCACATCTTTAATCCCAGGACTTGGGAGGCAGAGGCATGTAGATTTCTGAGTTCGGGGCCATCCTGGTCTACAGAGTGAGTTCCAGGACAGCCAGGGCTATACAGAGAAACCCTGTCTCGAAAAACCAAATAAATAAGTAAATGAACTGATAAGGGAGTCTGGAGTGATGGTCCAGTGGTTAAGAGTGCAGAGATCCCACATTAGGTCCCCAAAACCCACAGCGTTGCTTACAAGAATCTGAAACCCATGTTCCAGAGGATCTGAAGTTTTCACCTGGCCCCCGTGTGCACCAAACAATTAGGTGCTATTTGCAAGGCATAAAGTATAAGGCAGGCACTCACCAATTCAAATTAATAAATCATAAACATAAATTAAAATATTCTACCTTGTTTTGAGCTTTATGATTTGTCTTCTTTGCCATTCAAACAAATAAAATACAAAAAAAAAAAAAATCCTGGGAAAACTAAAAACATCCTCAAGTAGGGAACTGAAGCCCTACCATGCAGCGGGAACCAAATACATTGGGGCAGAAGTGTTTGCACTACTCCTCATTAAGTTGTAGGGAACACCAGACCCTTAATTTAAAACCTGGCAATTTAGAACTGGGAAGACAATGATCCTCCAGCTGTGTGCTTCTGGTGTATCCCCTTGTTAATCTTAGTTTGCTAAAAGGAAACTGGTCTAGACAATTATTAACTCCTCGAAAATTCAACCTTGGTTACAAAGAAATCTTAATTTACCATCTACAGAGTTAATTTGTGGTAGTTCATCTAAAATTCTCCCTCTCCAATTCAGTCTCTGTCTCCGTTTCCCTCTCCCTCTTCCTCTTGCTACCTCTCACTCTGTCTCTGTTTCTCTGTGTCTTTCTGTGTCTCTCTGTCTCTGTCTCTGTCTCTGTCTCTGTCTCTCTGTCTGTCTCTGTCTCTGTCTCTCTCTCCCTCTCTCTCTCTCCCTCTCATTCTCTCTCTCTCTCTCTCTCTCTCTCTCTCTCTCTCTCTCTCTCTCTGTGTGTGTGTGTGTGTGTGTGTGTGCTACCATGTAATTCTTTATATGACTGGATTTCTAATTTAAACATCTAGTATTAAAAGGAAAGACAAATAAAAAATTGAAAAGACATAGGAATAATAAGAGAGAAAGGAATTTATAAAGAATGAAATTTATTAAAAATTATAAAGAAAGAATTCATGAGAAAACAAACCAAGAATGCTTAGATATGTGACTTCTGAAGATTTTGACAAGTTCTGATATTAAATTGTTAACCAGCTCCAAAACATCTAGCATACTGATGGGAAACATGATGGTAGGCTTGAAAAATCAGTGGCTTCAGTTTTAGAAATCCAGAATTCAAGCCACCTTACTCTACTACGTAATTGACTTTTTATGAGTCATGGTTTCTTTGGAGCTCAGCTTACTCTCCTGTATAAAACCTCTTTCATTTGAGGGTTTTCCACCTGATTTGAAAAAGAAAATGGTATAACTAAGAGCTCATAGGCTGCATGCATGACTTATCCCTCAGAGTTAATGGGGTTGTTAGTGTTTTAGTTATAAACTATCATTTTATAACAGAAAGCAAAGATAAAAATAACTGATTCTTCCACACCCCTGAACATATGACTTATGCTACCTAGATATTTATATTATCTAAAGAGTCCAATATATGTCTATCTGGTCTCCTAAATACTATCAAGTCTCTAAAATTTTTCTGGTCCTTTCCTGTCTCTTTCTGGGTCATTCCTCATTCCTTAATGGAATTTCATATCAGATATTATAGATAGTATTTTCATTCACCCATACTGAATTATTCCTAATCCTAGAGGATTTTACATATCATCCATGCATTATGTGAGGCAGAAGGATAATGTAAGTAGCCTTGTGAAATCTTACTACGATGCTGAACCCTAAGCTGTATATACCTATTGATTTCTTCTCCCAGACTTCTTTGGCTGATAGAAATGGTGACTGTGAAGAGTCTCTGACTGTCAGCATGATCCCATACAAATCACTTAGAAATTTTCAACCATGATAATTACATTATATAATTTTCTGCAACTTAAAACACCTTGATATAATACCACATTTAAACATGGGTTGGCCTTGTAAAATAATTTGAGAATGAGGGTGGTAGCACAAGTATATAAATAATATTTGTGTGTAGAGCCATGAATGAGTATGCCTACGCAAATCCTTGTGATACACTTTCTTTTCATGTTGTAAGCTCATTAGTCTTCAGGAGTCTATGGATAGAACTTACATCCCATTGTTGCACAGGAAAAGAAAGCAGCCCACTAATCCTTCCCATTGCTTCTCAGTTCATTTGCACCCTCCAAAGTGTAAGATGCAGGGGAAGATTTATAATCTCAAAGCAAGACACTCAATATTGAAAAGTCTAGGGTGGAGAAGCCCCCAAAGGCCTGCAATTATTCTTCTGCACACATGCTCATAAAGTTATTAAATATCCTTTTTGGAAAAGAATGTCTGACAAGGGACACAGCATGTGGTTCAGCTCCAGTCATGAATTTGATATAAGGTTTTTCAGGAAGTCATATCAAAGGGCAATATGTGTCTACTTATCAGAGCTCTAGTTTTATTTCCACATGATGCATCTGCTGAACCTTTCCTTTATATGGAACTACTTTACCAAATTCCAATGTCTTCTAACAGAAAATCACACTGGCAAAGATTGATATGAGTAAATATTTTAATAAAATATGCATAGAACATAACAATAATGCATATGTATATACAAATATACTTTGAGATCTCGTTTGCTCTTTGTCTATGATTAAGGATATACAAGAAAATAAGGATGCATAGCAAAAACTTCAAAATGTGACATGGAAATAGAGAAGTGTAACTCTGTTTACAAATTTGCAAAGCAAATCATAAACCAAAGTTAATAAATGTACAATGCTTTTGATTGGATTTCTAACCTACATGTAGAATGCTTCCTAGTTTAATGTCAAGATCCTTAATGTGAAAAGAGCTTTTAGGTTTCAATAAGATCAACAGCCCATAAAATTGTTAACAAACAGTAAATACAATTAAATGTCAAGAAAATTAAATGGACAATAATGAATGAGTATAGCCCAGCCTAGGATACAGAGTGAGATACTTTCTCAAATAACAATTAAATGACTAATAAACTAGTAAAAACAAAATGTCAAATGTTATGGTTCAGAGAGATAGTCTGAATAGTAAAATGTTTAAAATGTAAACATGAGGACAAGAATTTGGTTCCTATGCTCACTAAAAAGAGTGACATAGTGATGTGTGCTTGTAAAACTAACTTTCGATGGGTAGAGACAGAAGGATCTTAGTTCAATGAGTAAGTGAGCGACAGATTCAGGGAGAGAGGAATAACACTGAAAGCTATCATCTGCTTTTCATGTACAAGTCATTCCTAGGTGTATGTGAGCACATATATAAAAACACAAAACCATGCACATACACACACAAGCACAAACACACACAATTTAGAGGCTACTCCAATATGATTACGTTTTAATAACATTTTAATATATCATATTACAAAAAGTCTCAGGAAGTAATATTTGCTGCCACTACAGTTGCAGAAACATGTACACTAACATCCATAATTTGAGAAGTAGGAGTTAATATTCTCTCTCTTGAAGAAAATATGCTTATACTTATCAATAACCAATTTAAACATAATTATTCTGAAGAAATTATATTGGTCAATAAGTTTTTGTGCAAGAATACTTTGCAATGTTATTTGTAAAATTAAAAAAAAAATAACAAGTCAACAAATTACCCAGTAATATTCACTAAGTAAATGCTATAAATCCCTGCTAATGAAATACAAAATGACCATTAAGTGTGATGCTGAAGAAACATTTAATCAAGTGGGAAATTTTCATAACAAAAGTTAAATGAAATGTCATATAGTTGTAAATCATGAACAGCTTCACATTTGAAAGCAGAATATGTACATTAAATACATCCACATATACATGCACAAAGGAAATAGAGACTATAGATGAAAAATAAAACAAATAAAGCAGATAAAATAAATGAATAAATACAACCACAGTGAGAAAGGCATAGTAAAAGATGTTTTATTTCTTTAAATTTAGTTGAACATTATATTTTCTAGAGTATGCAAATATTTTAATATGCAAAACAGCTTTGAAGACTATAGAACTAGAGCATTCAAAGTTTTGTTTTGTAGCATTATATCTTTAAATTACTGCATAGAACATGGAATAAATTAAATGAACAAGATTTTCAAAAAATTCTAATGAATTTATTATAGTCTGGAGAAGGTCATAGATCATACCAAACAGGTAAAAAGAAGAAAAAAGACTAATAATTATTTATCAGTTGATACAATCTTGGCTGATTCAATTTCCTAGTTATTGTGAGCAGAGCAACAATGAACATGAATGTGTAAATACCTCTGTTGTAGGATGGAGCATCCTTTGGGTTAATCTAAGATTGGTCTAACCACTTGTGGTAGATATCTATCTATCTATCTATCTGTTTGTCTGTCTATCTATCTATCTATTTATCTATCTATCTATCTATCTATCTATCTATCTATCTATCTATCTATCTATCTACCTATCTTCTTTCTTTCTTTCTTTCCTTCACTTTTTTATAATTCCCAGGTTGAATTTCATAGTAGCAATATCAGTTTACACACCCATCATAAATAATATAAATAAACATGCCTCTTTTCCTGTATCCTCACTAGCATTTACTATAATTTATTTTCTTGATAGTAGCTATTCTGACTGCAGAGAAATGGGATCTCGAGGCAGTTTTTCTTTATGTTTAACTAGTGGCTAATAATGTTGACTAATTTTTAAAATGTTTACTGGTTATTTGTATTTCATTTGAAAACTCAACTCTTTTTCAGATCCACATCCCATTTTGGTAGAATATTTTGTGCTCTTAATGTTTAGGTTGTTTAGTTTTTATATTCTAGACATTAATTCTGTCAGTCATACAGATGGCAAAGGGTTTCTTTACTTCAATTACTGACATTCTGCATTTTCTTTTATCTTATAATATTTTATGTTCTACTTTCTCACTAGAATATTTGTACCTCATCTCTACTGGATTTTCTAGATATCTTTGTAGTCTGACATCTTAACTAAATGAATCCTATGTTATATGTAGTGAAGAACACATTGAACTATACTGTGTACTCTTACCTTCAAAAGCCAAGAGTCCAAATTAATAGTTGTGAGATATTGAAATATTTGATATATATAATGCTTCTCATAACATATGAATGATTCTCCAAAAAATGCTATATTAATATGAAAAAACTATGATGGAGAGGCAAGTCAAATCATGATTCCAGGCTAGTATATAAAATCATTTTCCTTGTCTTTCTTAATAGTAATCATGACTACATATAAAGTAAGAGTCAGACAAGAGCACTGAGTTGAGTGTTTATGAAAATATGAACTTTTAAACTTTTGATTTGAGTTTTTGCATTTGCTACTTCCATATTGTTGATTTACAAAGAATTTATTGATAGCTCCTAAAATCTTTGCGTGTTAGAGTCAATGGTGTATACATAAACCTATACAAGAGTCTCCAGAGTTCTGTAACAAAAGAATTTTGAGTTCAATGTAGTTATTATGTGGTTTCATTTCCCATTAACTACCACCGTAAGCACTAAACCATTTCAGGTATTCTTTTAGGTAAAAATCAGAAAGGACATTTTCACTTTGAGTCACTTAAGAATGCATTTGTAGGTAAAGCCCATATAGGTTAACTATTCTAATTAATAATCTAAAAATTATTTATCCTGTCACAAATAGCAAGATAACTCTGTTACAATCCAATAACTGATAAAAATGGTGGTAAAATATATCATACTTGATAAGAGACTTTCTTTATTGGAAAAAGAATTTATAACAAGCTTCTGGGTTCTAGTTTGTATCAGCAACTCAAAGAACAATAAAAATTATGCAAAGCAGACTACTATAACACTTCATTAAAAGGAGAGGTAGAAACATTTGCTAATCCATTTTATGCTAAGTTAGTGTGAATCATAAAGGGTAATCTGTAGCTGGTGTGGCTATACTATGTTGTAACAGCGATCTGAAATCAACCATACCCTATATAAGATTGGCCAAATAAGTATTGTGATGGGAAGTTGGTAACATAAAAGTACTAAATAAAATACGTTTGGAAATGTTAGTTCTCATTTGGGCCTACGTTACAAAATCTACTGATTATATGGTGCTTGAGGTGTTGATTAGACACAAATGCATTTTGCTAATGCTCCATCCTTGAGGTTAACTCCACACAGGTACAGTGGAGCAAAGAGGATAAGATGATGCAGATGGCAACAACAAGAAAAAAAAAAAAAGAAGTGCATTCTTAAAATTCCATTTCAGTTCTGTATGCTTTCCTTTTAAAAATATTTCTTGTTAATAAATACATAGCCACTTTTTAATATCCTGTTTCTGTTGTTGTTGATGATGAAGATCTGAAAAACCAAATGCATAGTTTCCTTATAGGGACACCCTTATAAGAACCCACATTCAGCAGCGAAGCAAAATGTTTTATAATAGCACAGATGGAAAGACCCATCATGCAGAAGCCTCCCATTCTGGCTTGTCTGAAAAAAAAAAAGCCCCACTTTTTTCAAATATCTGTAACTTAGATAATGAAAGCTCGGTCTTTTATGTGTTTAGGGGGAAGTGGGTATAGAGTTCAGGGGATAACCTACAGGCATAGTTCTCTCCTTCCACAGAATAGATTTAGAAGATTGAATTTAAGATTTTAGACTTGGTGGCAGTGTCTTTATCCACTGAACTAACTTTTCTGCCCAAAAGAATTATACTTAAATACAGCATTTTATTTTATTTTATTTGAATGTATATGTGTGTATATGCATGTTATCTTTTACATGTTTATGTATGTATGTGTGTGTGTATGCATGTTGCACATGGGTGATATATATATATATATATATATATATATATATATATATATATTCAACTGTGGGTGCAGATGCCCACATGTGTACTTTTTTATGTGCTATAGGAAGTCATCACATGTCCTGTTTGATTACTCTCCACCTTATTTCCTTAGGAAAGGGTCTATCATAGAACTGATGCTACTAGGGACTGGGGATTTGATCTCAGATACTCATTTTTGTGAGGGGAACAAGAAGGCAACATCTAGCCACTCTCAAGAATACAAGTAAGGTCAATAATACTTTAGTTCCCATTCACTTTTGTTAAATGTGGGAAACTTTCAGAAGGTGAAAAGGGAGCACAAGCATCAGACTTTTAAAGGATTGGTTAGGCATCAAACCTGGTAATCATGTAAGCTAGGGAAAAAACTATGGCAGCTGGAGAGAAATATGGGAGCTACAAATCAGTGAAAAAGCAAGGACATGGGAGGATTGTCATCAATTTAAGGATGCTATTCAGCTTCTTGATTCACAGAATAAGAAACAAGAGCTATGTCCATAATTATTTACTTCTGGTTTTAAAATGTTATGATGCTAATCTGAATATGCCAAAAACTGTCTTAGGGCAATGTGTAAAGACTATGCAGCAATTTCTCTGTTTGATTTGGTTCACCCACTCTCTTCCATCTGTCCTTTCTTTTGGACCACCTTCATTAGGTTGTCAAGTTCACACATTTTTTACATTTGCATTTTATCTGAAAGTATGAAAACACAAGCAAAAGGAAGCAGCCTTTTTTTTCAGAGGTTTTGATGGGGTAAGTTAAGGTTAATGTTTTCAGCATTAACTCTGAATGTCCTTGTTTTTATGAAGTTAAGTCAGACCCTTAATATACAATTTAAATGCAGTTTTGACTGACTAGGAAATGTTATTTAAAATCCCCAGAAGACACAGATCAAAGGACAGTAAAAATGCATCCCATATTTGATTTAATGATGCTTTGAATTAAAGTAAACGGAACATATGTCAAAACCTTGATCCATTGATTATTCAAGTTCAGTTTAAGGCTAACCTGCTGTAACTTCATACGAGTCTATTGCCTAATATATAATGCATAGCAGACACTACCTGTTAGTCATAAATATCTATGACTTCAAAGGCATTATAGGTTCTAAGCCTGAATGTGTGTTGTGTTTAGGGCTATAATGCTATTCTTTTCCTTCTCTGAAATAGAAAAGGAATCCTTCTTATTTCCAGCCCTGAAGAAATTTAACAAAAGCTACATCTTTGGTGGTATCTAGTAAGAACTAGAATTGCTTTGTCAGTTTCCTAGGTTGTTTTGTTTCCCTCACTATTCTTCATTGTGCTGAAGTTCATAGTTACTGTGATATGTATCCCCACCCTTTCAATTCGCACTATTTGTAACACTTTACACATTTATTTTGCCCAACTTTCTGCTTTCAATTTTTTCACACCATTTGCATATCCCTTTCACCTGTTTCCATAGGAGTGATTGACATCTCCAGTTGAATATCCCACTTGTCCTTGCAACAAACATCTTCCTCTCTTTTTTCTGTTAATAGTAAATCTTCTATCCCAGTCACTCAGGCTAAAGCACTTCAGTCACTCTGGACTCCTTTCTCTCCCTGGCCCTTCACACACAATCAGTTTCTAAGAGCTCTTGATCCTACTTGCTTGGTATCTCTTGCATCTGTACCCTCCATTCTGTTTCTACTGCCAACACGCTGGTTAATGCTCTCATTACCTTTCTTCCTGGGTTACTTTAATAGCTTTCTAATTGCTCTCTCACTATTTATCCCTCTTTACTACGCTGCATGCTATATTTCATGTCAGAAGACTCTCTTAAGAACATTCTGATCAAGTTCTCACCATGCTCAAAAATTTTAGCACCTGCCCGTTATCAGCCAGACAAGTATCAGTTACAATTTCTAGCTTTGTAATCTCCAATGATGGTAAACCACATTTAAACTTCTGTTATTTGTGTCTATAAAACTGGGATAAACTTTAGGAAAGGGGCCTAAGCTATACTTGTCTCCAGTCCACCTTTCTCTCCATTTCTCCATGTAGCAACGTTAGCAGTTCCTCATGGTCCATTTCATACTTGCCCACTGAAGCCATTTTGATATTCTAAAGTTGTTAGTCTGAAGGATACTTTTGTTGACATTAAAAGTTCAGAATATTCAGAATACAGTCAAGTTCAGGAGTTTTCTTCAAAAGTTAGATAAAAATAGTCTATGTGAATAATTACTAAGAATTACACGAGAATATCAATTAAATAAGAGATGGTTAATATGCATTAGCCATTGTGGTTATTTCTTTCATATGTTCATAGTAGAGCCAAGATAATCTTTTGCCCATATGATTCTAACATTGTGTTTAAACAATCATGGAGCCTTAACTTCAGAAACATTAAGCTGCTGTGACCTTGTGGTGCAACAGTAGTGTGTCTGACTCCAGAAGTATTAAGCTGGCTAACTAATCCTGAGTTGTGTGCTTTCTAGTCACTTACCTTCGTATCATAATTGTATGTAGTATTTAGTTAATGGAAAATTTTCTGTTCATTGGATTATGGATCATTTGTATATTTATTTTACTCCCCCTCTTTTCTTGTAAGATCCTTCAGAGAAACATTGTTGCAGGAGCTATATAGGCTAAAATTTCTATATGAGCAAAAATATAGAGAGCAACCTCATCAAAAGGGTGTGGTTGAAGGTGGAGCTTTCGGCTCAGAAGTTAGATTTTCAGAATATAATATTTTATTTATAGCAATACACTGGCCAATAATTCTGGAGGTCCTGAAGGGCACCAAGTAAATTATTTTGTCCTTTGACTTGTATCTTACTCTTTATATAGCTATACATACTTTGTAGCAAACAGCTCCGTCTAAAAATTTAAACATGTGGATGGGATTGATTGAAATTAGAAGAATATTCAAACTAGGAACAGTCCCTGTGTCTTTAGTATGCTTTATGTACATTCATGATTTCAACAATATAATTAGAAATCATTCTTTGTTCTTGAACAAATGAAGAACCCCTGTGCAATGAAATGGTACAAATTCTCATTTCACTTGTGCTAATATTTCCAAAAAATTTCAGCACTATCTATTTATAATGCTGGGAATGTAGATGAATATTGTTTTCTATCACAGCATCAGCTGTGAAACTACAAAATTTTACCATCCTAATGGGGCTTATCTCAATAAAGATTTTCGGAAATAATTTTGCTGTCATTTGGACATCCTATTATCTTCTCTTCAAAATTTGGCATTAAAATAAATGTTTTCTTTTTACTCATTTGCTTTTGGAAGAAAAATGAAATTTGGGATGTGTTTTCTAGCAAAATGGTGATTGTCTAAAATTTTTTAACAGATTTTCTACAAGTTTCTTGCAGTTTCGGGTAAATTTAAATAGCTGGTAACCATGCAATTCTATGCAATGAAAATATTTTTTTCAATAAATATGGGTTTTTCTTTTTATAAGCGTATTTTTTTCTTAAGGCGTGATGGCAGAAATAGACAGAACTATCTTTGGGGCTGACATAATTTATTTAATATCTCAAGCTTGAGCTCCTACCAGTCCATGATTCTCTATCTTTGCCTTCTCTAGGGTGTTGGCTGCATTGCTAAGCTGACAGTGAAGGGCTATAGCAGTTAGAACATCAGACTCAGCAAACTTTATATTTACAATAATAAACAAGCAATGGAAATTTTTATAAATTTTTGTTCTCTTTAGAGATTTTTAATTGTATTTGTTTCATTCTTGAGCAATCTAAAGTACCAGAGTTCTTATGATTGGAGAAAAGACAGTAAGGTGGCATGGGTATAGAAGCACACGATGTACTGGAGAAAAGCAAGGCTTTGCTATCTGTACTGCCTCCACAGTAAGTGTCATGAATAATGCATTTGTATTGTAAAATATTTCTTTATTGTATTTGAGTGGCATATTGATGCCTTTACTCTTTGATTTATTTTTAATTTTGTTTAGGTGTGTGTGTGTGTGTGTGTGTGTGTGTGTGTGTGTGTGTGCTGTGTTGTGTTTGAGTGTGTAACACCCTTAGATTCTAAAAGAGTATGAGGGATTCACTGGAGCTGTAGTTACAAGTAGATGTGAGCCATCTGACATGGGGGCTGAGAACCAAGCTTGTAATGCCTGAGACATCTTACCAGTTTCCGTATCAATGCTCTTTAAGAAAACATTTTCCTCTTTTACTTTTTGACAAACTGTCAATATCCTTCTAGCAATCTGACTATTCTCCAAGGAAATAAGATATTGTGTATATGATGCTGAGAATCTGATTAAAAATGAGAATGAAACAATTGAAATTATATGCTCAGTATCATGTAAACATATTATTTTTGACATTTATATATTTATTTTCTTGCTGCAGGATATAATTCTCTTTGAAGCTCTCCACAGCTCTCTTCTACATACCCAGTTGTATGCTTTTGTGTAAAACAAAGAGCCAGATATCCATGTTGGAATTCTTCTTACTACCAATATAATATTGAATAAATTATGCAACTTGTTTTGAAACTCAGTGTCTTCTTCCATAAAACAAAAATAATAATTCCTTTCATGACTTTGGATTGATTCAAAAAATTGCATTTTTGTCATTTTTGTGTTTACTTAGCATTTGAAATTTTTTACAAGTAAATCTTAAAAATAAAGCTTGTAAGCAAATGATATCTTCGAGTAACATAAGCACCCCAAAATGTGCCTTACCAGCATTTCAAAAGGATCTTAAATTGTTCTCTTTTACATTTCATTTTGAATTTTCAATCTGGCATTTCGAGTTAATCTACTTGTACAATTTAGGCCCAATAAACATGAAGTTGGCAGTTTTCTCATTTCCCTTTCATTTGCTTTATATACATGAAAACTATACATTTTACTGTTTGTTATTTGACTTCTACAAAATACATATCCTTAACAGTTTTGATTGCCAGTCTTTGTGCAAAGTAGTTTTCCTACTTTACTCCTTGATAATATATTTTACATTGCCATATTCATTTGACCTTACATGTCTTTGAGGCAGCAACCTGTCAATACAACATTTTATTCTTTTAAGAAATGAAAGTAAAAATTCTTGATGATAAAATGCATTAATTACTTGCATTCAAGTTTCATGGGAGAATACACCCAACAACAAATATATTTGGCTACTGTGGTACAGAATATACTCCTTCATTTATGACTACTTCATCAAAAAATATTTGCAATTACTTTTCATCTGAAAAATGAAGCAAACTGTGGTGTGGTCAGAATTATAGATGTCAAGATAATATTTGTGTTAAAAAATGTTTTCCCCCACTTTCAGACTGCAAGTGATGGATTATAGATCACTTTAGGAATGCTATAATGAAGCTTCACTGTGTTTACTTAGAAGAACATTATTAGCATAGTAATTTTGTAAGATTAATATTCTACTAAATTGTCTCAAAGGTTTCAGATAACTGTTCTAATTTTGTTGGAAATTGTTACCAAAATCACATCTCTTATGAGAAACACATATTAATGTACCAGACAAGATAAATACATTTTAATAAATAAGCATTGTGTTACAAAGGAGTTATATCTTATTTGAACCTGGTATAATGAGTAATGGAGCATTTCAACTTGATACAATGAGTAATGAAACCTTTCACCAACATCAATGAGTTACTATATCATTAAAATACACTGGAATTTTCAAAGAGAGACGTTAAAATTATCACAGACTCCCATTCAGATTCTACAAGAATAAAGCCTGAATTATTTTCCATGCTCTGCTAGAGCAAGAGACAGAGGCTGCTTGCACAAGTTGTTCCTAGAATTCAAAAACGAGAAGAGACTGAATAATTTATTTCCCCTGTAGTGGCCCAATACTGTACTACAAAATGCTATACCTGATGAAACTAACCCTTTGTAATGTGACATCTTAATAGCCCGGTGTTAATTTTGACTAGGTTTTATAGCATCATTTATTTTTCATTATCTCTGTAGATTTGAACAGGCTTTGTAAGATTGTTAACAACTGAATATAAAATTGGAGTTATAAATCAAGAATGAAAATGGGAAGAGTAACTCTGGTATCAAATAACAGTATATTGTTTGCATTTCAATAACATAGTCAACCAAGTATAATTCTTTGCTCCAGCCCCATTTCTTAATTTTTTTCAAGAATACTTTATTCTTCCTGGAATTTTTTCTAACCTCCTCTTGAACTTTCCATATGGGTTTTAAGTGTTTTCTCCATCAACATACATATGATACCTAATTCAATGTCGCCAATGGAACCAACTATTGTTAGACTACAAAATTAGAGTGCTACTAATATCATCCAATTTCATTTTTGAATTAACTTTTTGAATGAGAGTTAAGAAAAACATTAAACTCCATTTCAGCTCCTTAGGTACATGGAAAGTCAAAAGATATTTCAAAGATGGCACATGCTAATAGCTTCTGTTTTTAAACTTCATCAAAATTCAGAGAAAGGACATTTGAGCTTTCAGAGCTGATAACATTTCAGCTGCAAACACTCTAAGAAATATTTTAAATGTAAGTTGGTTATCAAAAACAAGATATTTTGGCATTGCAAGGAACTTCAGCTTGAACTGGCAACATTTTTTTTGTCTGGGATTTCACAGCCAATCTAATTGTGTCCATTTTGCTGTTCCAGATCAGCTCAATGATTTCATTTACCACTTGGATTCTGTTAGACTCACATAGACATACAGGAGATACTAACCCTGGAGTAGCTAAGTTGTACATATGGGAATTCTTCTGACTTTATCAGCACTGATGCAAATGCAGCCATCACCAAAATGGAAAAAAAAAACACTGGGTTTGTCATGGGTTTAAAAATATGAATGAAAGGTTAGAAGCATAGACATCAATCATGAGTCTGAAAGATAATTGCTTTGGGACATACTTAAGGGGATAGTTATTCTTTGTAACTGGTGTCTTTTCCTTCTTTCCTATGCTTATCAGTTTCTTAACTTTGCACATAGTTTGGAATGTACTACCAAAAAAAAGTCATTCTTGTTAACCATTTAATAATAATGACTCCCAAATATTGACCATATTTTTCTATTAGTTCAGACACCAAATTGGTACATACAATTGAATCATTGTAAAATCTAGCAACAATGACCAGATACTGAAAAAGCTGCTTTTTCATATAGTCAATAATTTTACAAAAACTCATCCCTGCCACTGGATGGAAATCGGGTAAATGGTATTTTTTCTTAAGGAACATAACTGTCATATTATGTACATGTAACAAAAAATGGCTTATCTAGAAGGAGAGGAGGGATTAAGAGGACTGGGGTGAAAGAAGAGCATAAGAAAATGGGGTTACATGCTCAAGGTACATTATAATATTTGAATAAAATGTCTTTTTATAACCCAGTTCCAGATACAGTAAATATATATCATGGGCAGATGAAAAGAAAGATGTTTGTCATAATTTAATACACATTAAAATTTCATAGTTTTTATGCAAATGTCTTATTTGTTCATGTGAAACTGACTTCAATAAGAACTATGCCATTTCGGGTAACAGTTTTCAATGTAGTAAATAAGCCTAGATATTGATTTCTTTCAAACAGTGTCTTCAGAATTTTTAAATAGAAACTGAAGCTCGTTGTAAACCTCAGGACAGCAGCACATAACAAAGTTGACTGTTTTAAGGTCTTGTTTCAAGGGTTTTTCTTTTTTGACACAGGGTCTCCCATACTTCTTGGCTGGGCTCAATCTTCTGTATAAAAATAAAATAAAATAAATAAAAAATAAAAACAAACAAAAACAGTAACCTTGAAGTCCTGAGCCTAATGCTGTCCCATGTGCTGAGATTATAAGTATACACCACTAGGCCCAGTGAAATTTAGATTTCAGGTGAACATGTTTGGGAACAATGATGATGGTTATTTTATCCATATTGCCAAACTGTTCAATCCCAAATTTAACTGAAACTTACTTTACAATATCAAAGTTTTTGTTGACTCATACTCTTATGTTTATTATGGTGGAGTGCAGAAAAAGCATTTGTATTATGAGAGTGTTCTCATTTTGTTTTCCCAGTGTGAGTTTTATTATTCCTTTTGCAATCTCTTTGCCTGACTAAGATTTATCACTCTCTATCTTGCCAATATCATCACTAGTATGAATAATGACTGAGGGTAACTCCCCACTCACATTTGGGCTGCTGCTTAGTCAACTTTAGGAAAGATGATTGGTGAATAATTTTCTAATAGTTCTTCAAGCTCTTTTTCCTAATAATGAACATATAAGGAGTTTAGAAATAGGCTATACTAAAGAAAATGAATTATAAATGTTCTGCTTTAAATCAGCAGTTGTGTTAAAAGAAACAAAGTGGCAGAGACTCTAAGACCGAACATATAGTTAAATTTCAGTTATCCAAATGGAATTAATGTGAATAACATGATTGTCAAATGAGAGGAAAAATGAAACACATTTCAAATATATATATATTTATATATATATATGTATATATATATATTCCTAACTTGCAAAAATTATCTCATTTAAATGGCTGGTTTGTGATAAATAAAACTCTGATGAGCAAAGATCAACTGTTAAGTTTCAGTTCAAAAGGAAATGTAATTTCACCTGCATCTCATGTTCCACACATTTTCTTCTGCATTAAATTCAGGATGTTAGAGTCCTTCAGAGAATGTGAAGACTAATACCTTCTCACCTAATGTTGCACTTCAGGAATATCATCACAAATGGTATATAGCAGTGAAAAGTATTCTTAGGAGCAAGCTATCTAATGTCACTTAAGACTTGCAGTTCTCTGCACATTTCATGCAAATAAATTTTAATTTTTCAAGGAGTCCACTTTTTAAACTGATGCTGAAGCACATTGATCGACTTAATTAGATATAAAACCCTGTCACTGAAGTCACCAAGAGTATATGATCTCAGGCCATAGGTAACATATTCAGTGTCTTTATTATTATTGTATGATAATTCCCCCAGCTTTTTCTGTACAGAATTCTCTCTGGGCTAAGTAATTGGTAGTTTCTCATGCATGTTTTAATAGACTTCAGAAAAAAACAGTTTTGAACAAATGCCATCTACTATGGAATACTATTTGAACTGCATTTATTTCTACAGCAGATTTCCCTAGTTGGCCAATTAATTACAAGGTATAAAGGTCTTTTTAAAGTCACTAAAAAAAAAAAAACAATTACAGTTCATTGTTCCCATCTTGAACCTTTTCTGGTAATATAAACAGTATCTATCAAACATACCATTTCAATATTGATAGGAAAAGATATAAATATATGTAGCTTGTTCGAAGTTGTAATTAAATAATATGTTCTTTGATTTTTATTCTTATCAGTATGAGGACTGGATTCTTTAAAATTTTCTATCTATAATCATTTTGAAAACTGTTAAAGAAGGTATTTTGATCTATGTAGAAATTATAACCATGGAATACATAAACAAGTAGTATGGTATGTGTTTGTACATTTAGATTTCAATAATTTAAGAAATAAGATTACAGAGGGCTGTGGTGGCGCACGCCTTTAATCCCAGTGCTTGGGAGGCAGAGGCAGGTGGATTTCTGAGTTAGAGGCCAGCCCGGTCTACAGAGTGAGTGCCAGGACAGCCAAGATTACACAGAGAAACCCTGTCTCGAAAAAAAAAAAAAGAAAATTATAAAACACTTGAGATTGTATTAATTCCTCCTATTTCTGTGTATGTTCTTGGAACTAGAAAATTTTTTTATTAATGCCCAAGAGGTTGTTGGAAATTTCAGTGTGGAGGTACAGATGTGTCTTTGCCTTTGACGGATAAACATCCTCCAATATTCATAACAATTTTAGCAACCTTGATTTTGACAGACTAGATATGATTTTACATAAAATTTTATCATAACAGACATGTCTTTACTAGTCATTGAGCCTGACATTAATTGATTACAGAAGTAGATCTAATAATGGTTTTGTCTAAAACTAATTATTTTCAAACTCTGTCCCACAGTGGAAAGACCTAGGATTTTCTGAACTCAGAAGTATCTTTTAGTGAATTTACATGAAGCTGTGACACAAGACAGAAAAGGTAAAACTGTGATAATTTTTGCCCTAGTACTTTCTATATTTAATGTTATTGCACATTCTTTATGTAAACACATATTCATATACAGCACATGAATGCAATAAGTATACAAATATACTTACTTAATGAATGAATGAATGAATGAGGGACTACACATTAGTTATAATACAAGTCACACGTTTGACATGTATCAACAGAATCAGTATGTCACCAAACTTACCCTAATTCTTAAAATAGCTACTGTATATAATCACATTGCACATAAGTCATACCATTGGATATTATAAACATTAAACTGTAATTTAGGTTTATATTTACTTTCTAGGTAGTCTTTTTTTATCAATAATAAGTCTACTTATCAAAGAAGTGCTTTTTAAAGTTTAGGAATAGTACTATGCCCTTAATTAATACATGAAACTGATTGAAAACTCCCCAGAGCTCTAGGTGATATTTACCCAGGACAGAGATTGTGGATTATTTTCCTTGGGCCTATTGATCTATTTAATTATTTATTTATTTATTCACTTTACAACTTGATAGACCCTCCTCCCCCTCACAGGTCCCTCTTTTTCTCCCAGTCACATACTTACAAATACCTCCCTCCAGTACCTTTTCCTCTTCTCCTCAGAGAAGGGAAGACCCTCTTGGGTATCACTCTACCCTGGTACATCCAGTCACAGTAGACTTAAATGCATCCTTTCCCACTGAGGCCCAACCAGACAGTCCAGTTAGGAAAAGGGTATCCAATGACAGGCAACAGAGTCAGAAAAAATTTTGCTCCAATTGTTAGGGAACTCACATAAAGACCAATGTGCACATTTACTAGGACTGTGTAGGAGCCTAAGTCCAGCCCTTGCATACCCATTGGTTGGTGGTTCAGTCTCTGTGATTCCCATAGGCCCAGGTTATTTGACTCTGTGGGTCTTTTTGTAGTGTTCTTGACCTGTAACTTCACTAAATTCTATCCCCAGCTCTTCCACAAGACTCCTGGGCGTCACCTGATGTCTGACGTGTGTCTCTGCATCTGTTTCAATACACTGCTGGATGAAGCCTCTCAGAAGACAGTTATTCTAGGCAAGCATAGCAAAGCATCATTAATAATGTCATCAATTGTCTCTCTTACATGTGATATGTCTCACTTTGGGCCAGTCATTAGTTGGTAGTTCTCCTCAATCTTTGCTCTATCTTTATCCCTATGCATCTTAGCATTGATATAGACACAGTTCTTCATTAGCTTTCATAACAATGTTATTTCTCTAGTGCTTAATGGCAAACATGAGTCAGAAATTCTTTTGTAACACTTTCTTGGGAGATAATAACCAAATGTCTATTCATCCTAGATAAGGAATCAATGACAGACCAAAGCATAGATACCAAGTTCAATATGGGGTTACTTGCAGAAATACTGGTGAGGGGTTTTTTATTGGAGCACAAATGACTCAAAGGTAAAAATATTATATCACCAAACCCCATCCTAGCATGGTAGATAGGTCCCCAAAGATGAATATCAGAGTGTACTACCTAGTTTGCAGGCAGCTCAACAGATGGAAGAATTTGTCTACCTCATTTCAGTAATTTGAATGGTCTGAGAGTGTCTCTGAGAACTTCTTATATGCTAGGGGAGAAGGAGCTTAGTGATTTTAGTCAGTTTTAGGGACTTTCTAAAGCTATTTTGAGTTGTTTACTTCTTGAACTTAACTAGTATACGTGCAGAATAAATGTTCTACCTCCCTTTAGAATATCCTGCTGTCTTACTTTGCTGTATACATCCTGTGTCTTAATGAGCTGCCCTCCAAGATGGAAGGTTGTAAACTCAGAGGAAACTGCTACACAGTACTGATGCACATTGAAAACTGTGAATTTTTATTCCTGCATACCCATATTACATTGAAAAGCATGAAAAATGCATATGGGAAAGATAGCCATACATCTTAAAAAATTGTTTGTACCCCATAAATTAATGCAGTTTTCAGATCTATGAAAAGTTTCTTTCTGCAGTAGGTAACAGGTAACACTCAAATTTACAACTTACATTAAAGGTACAGAGACTTAGTGTGTGTGGAGGGCTCTGCTATAAGTGGGACATCTATTTTACACTCTCTGTCACCAAAGCTCAGGATCCATCAAGGAAGAAAGAATATAAAAATTGAAAGACCCAGGGTTGGTTGGGATTGAAACAGTTGATGGTATCTGTGAAAGACAGAAAGAGAAAAAAAGTAAATGTTCTTTAAGATACGTCCCCTGATACAGCAAATTCATTTTCACAAATGTCCTGACACCATTTGGGAAGCAAAAATAGTACTCAATGAGTTATGTGGGGATAAGTGCAGAAGAAATTAGGGGAAAGATTGGGGGTGAATAAGATCAAATAGATTGTATAGTACATGAATTTCCCATTGAATTAATATGCCTTAAAATAAGTTTGGTCACGTTGATGTATGCATGTGAAACTAACACTCCAGAAAGGTTGAATAATTCACCATAGTCAAATAGCTAAGAAATAACACAACTGGAATTCAAACACACATGATGAGGTTCAAGAATGTATTTGGAGTCTGACAGTGGTAGCGTATGACTTTAATCCAGGCACACAGGAGGCAGAGCCAGGTATAGAAAACAGCCAGTTCTCCACAGGAAAACTCTGGCTTGAAGAAATAACTCCCCCCCCCAAAAAAATGACCAAAACAAAAACCAAATAAGAAGAATATATTTGATTTAAGTTTCAGATTTGCAACTTAGTACTTGTATGCCAAATTATACAACTTAATCTCTCTGGCTCCGAGTCCCTGGTAAAAAATTCAATGAAGGCTAACAATGTCTAGTGTGCTGGACAGTTATTGGGTAGTTTATAAATAATTGTATTAACAGATTTATCAAGTGGTTCATTACCTTTCCTCTTAGAAAAGCGTAAAAAAATTATTTGACATGATTCCTGGCACACAATACATACTTATTACCACTACCACTACTGGTAATAATGTATGAGAAACCTTCATCAGAAAGACTTCTGAGAAGATTCTGCATAAAATATATATAAATACTTTAAGTCAACTTTGTTGCAACATGTCAAATTCTTGCTGAGCAGAAAGGAAACTGAGGAGCACCTAAGGGCTATGTCTGTTACACTGAAAAGGATTCAGGAAATATTGTGGGTTCTGTTGCTATAGTTTGAATAGCCTTGGTAAATTCCTAGAAGTCAAATATAACTGTTAGGTTACCCAAATTATTTAGGATGAAATTTATCAAGCACTAAAGCAGAAGAGCCTTGTCAGCCTTAAAAAAAAAAAAAATGCCACTGGAAATCTAAATACAGTTTTGTAGATTACATTTAGGCCAATGTGATGAATTTAATTTTATGTAACGTTTTTCTAATTTGTGGTGTGTATGTGTGTGTGTGTGTGTGTGTGTGTGTGTGTGTGTGTGTGTGTGTGT
>JANHMN010000005.1:46359661-46378246 GCA_030674055.1 Rhabdomys pumilio
TCTCTCTCTCTCTCTCTCTCTCTCTCTCTCTCTCTCTCTCTCTCTCTCTCTCAGAAGTTAAGAGCACTGCTGCTTTTGCAGAGGACCCAGGTTCTGAGCCTCAGCACCAATAGGCTGACTCATATGCCTTTGAAACTCTACTTCTAGGGGCATCTGTCAACCTTCTTCTGACCTCAACAAGCACTGTGCGCATGTGGTACACATGAATACATGGAAGCAAAATGTTCATACATAAAACAGAAATTAATAAGTCATTTTTAAAATGCTTGATATTCATCTCTTTACAGTGTACATGAAAGGACAGGAAAGTGTATTTTTACTTTCAAATTTTCTTTTACTGATTAATTTTTAAATTATATGCTATTTCTTTACTTAAAGAAAGTTAAGCACAATACCCCCACTTCTGAATCTTATCATCAATATAAGCCCAAATGAAACCAACAAACTTGAGCCAAACATTTTGAAGTTGATCTTGGCATTATCTAGCCTTCATATGAGAAGCTTCTTGTTCATATTTGACTGACAGTGTACTAGAGATTAATTTTGTGTATCAAAGCCATTGCCACATAATGTGTTTTATCTTGAAGATTGTCTGAATACGAGGAATAAATTAACATGTGGATTCTTCTCACCAGTAGAAAAATTCCCATCAGTATGCTGGCTTTGTTTCCTGTTACTTGTTGATGGGATTTGTTTTGTTCTCTCATACTACTTCCATCCATTCCAAACCCATTGAAGCTTTGGTAAACATGGTCTTGTCAACATTTCAAAAGCCATTAGAAATTTTGAACCACTGCATTAACTATTTTACTACTAGATCTCTTCACATCCTTACAGCTTTACTACTAGATTTAGCATCAGAAGCTAATATGGATCCAGCAACAAAATTAAGAAGGAATGCATTATGTTAATATGTGTGCTTTCTGTCATATTTTCCAATCTGGTGACATTTTTTGTAAAGGTTCTTCTCACAAAAGCTAACACTTTTCTCCTGATGGTGCTAGTGGCCATTTCATACACTAAAGAAAGATAGAAACGAGGTGGTATCCTGCTGAGTTTTCTGACTGTTAGACTTCTTGTCCATTATAACCAAAAGCTTTCTTTCTCAGACCTTTCTTCAGTCCCAACCTCCATCAGCCCTTCAAAAGGGCCCTTTGCCTTGTAAAGTATAAAAGATTAAGAAAAAATATCCCTGCTGAGAATCAAAGCCCCAAACTGTCCACTTTCATTTTTTAAACACTGTATTGTGAAGTTGGAAGAATTACCACAATAGCAGTATATAGTGAAGATTATAAAACATCTCAAGCTTAGAGCATAGCAAAGGCATCACAGATGCTCTTAGAAACTTGAGCTGAAAAGGAGTGCCTGTGTGTGTGTATGTGTCTGTGTGTCTGTGTGTCTGTGTGTCTGTGTGTCTGTGTGTCTGTGTGTGTGTGCATGCACGTGCACATGTGCACATCCCCCTACACATTCTCATACACCATGTTGTGGAATTCAAAGTGGAATAGTAAAGGTGACAGTAATATTTAGGATGACTTATAATTGAAAAGTATAAAAGAATCAAGAGAAGTGTGGCATTTACATAGAATGAAATGTGACACGACTAAATTATAGAATTGGTATCTGCTTAATCATAGACCTTATAAGAAACTTAAATTGAGCTAAGCAAATACTGGGTGCAGAGCTCAGGCCTTTGGTAAGATACATGCTGGCCAGTTACAAATCCCACTTTGGCTCCTATCCCACCAGACCTTCTGCATGTCCACTCCTACTCCGCTGTACCGTTTCTGTTCTTTGACTTGTTTACCCACTCAAAACTTACTTTTCTTCTACTATCTGTTGCCAAAGGAATAGCACAGTTGTTTTAGGCAGACTACCTGGAAGGAAGATTTTCTTGTCTTCTTCTCTTTAGCTTTTTATAGGCTCTTCTAACCTCTGTCAGCCTGGTTGCTTTCATTTCTTCCTTTGTTTTTTAACTGATTTGCACTACAAGGTAGTAATGAAAAATCAATCATTTTTATGTGAAAATTATACCTTTAACTTAGAAAGCTAAGGCTGTCCTTGAAGAAGTAAAAACAACATAGCTACATGTTTGGTTGCTAAGCATTAGCCAAACTAAGGCCAGAGGGTAGGCTGTCTGCCTATGCAAAGTACTGCCAGTAGGAGTTTGAACAAAATGTTTTGGCTGTCATCCTACAGTCGCACCAGGCTGTGATATTTTTTTTGTGCCAGGTTCCTGTGATGAGGACCACAGGAGACTGTCACTTTGAGATATATGCAGAACAAAGCATAATAAGATTTCTTAAATCGAAATGTGAGAGGTATATCTTTTTTAGTATTGCTTTCTACTGTGAGAGAATGTGTTTCTTTTAGAGACTTCCTGTTGTCAAGACAAAAGCAAGACTACAATCTAAGAAAATAGGTGAGGATTTAAATGGTTACTGCCCAAAATATTTTCATTGTCTGAGAAATTACTTTTTTTTTTTTTTACAGGTTAAAATGCCTGCCCCATCTATGGCTGCTAAAGAATTGCCAACTGGAAAGCTTCAGCTCCCCTGCAGTGTTAGCTTGTCTACTTATGGCTCTCAGTAATGGTTTAATGATTAACTATTTGACAATGTGATGGTTGAGTTTTTCCCCATTTTGTCACATAGACATTTTGAAAGTTCAAATTCCATTGGTCTATAAATATTTGAATCCTTATTCAACAGAATAAGGATTATTCTAGTCAATAGAATTTTAAAAGAATCTCCACTCCCCCAGAAAGAGCTGTAACTATTTCTAAAGACAAAAGGCTTTTTCCCAATTTTTTTGTACCAAATGTATTGATATTGAGAAACATGCAAACCAAAGAGGTATTTGAACTACAAGAGAATTCTGCTCAGAACAGTATAAATTGATATTCTGTAGGCTCTTCTAATCTGGGAAAAAAAGTTTGGTATGATTAAAACTCTTAAACTTAGTATTTGTAAATTTGATTCTTTGTAAATGAATAAGGAAGAACATGTTTTGATGTTGTTGTTTGTTTTATGGTTTTGAATCTTTTTTTTTTTTTTCTGGATAGGATTGAACTAAGTTCTGCCTACATGATTCCCAAACTATAAGTTAGGTAAGCTAACTCGATCAAGAAGCTAGTAACTCTATTTTTTTTTTTAAAAAAAGAGTTTTAGAAACAAATTAATTTTCCTTGTAGTTCAAAATACATTTGACTGTTAACTCCCCCTTCATGTCCCATTTTGCCTGTTGAATTGCCATTGTAAGGAGAGATCCTAAGGCAATGATTAATATGCCAGGTTGGGAACAGTTAAGGTTATCTGCATGAATGTCAAGAGCTGTCAAAAATTTTCAAAACAAAATGACTTTTAACTCATTTCAAATCACCAGATCTTCCATGTAGTTATTGGAAGTCATGACCTCAAATACTTTAAGTGTAACTACTTCAAAGCAAACCCCCAATGAATGAATCAGCTCAGCACAATTATAGGGATTTAAAAACAAGTTTGTAGTGGATTTGTGAAAAAAAAAATTGATTATGTTTTGTCCACTGCCTATGGCTCTTGAAATTGTCCCACCCTCTTTAAAACCCAAAGTATGTTATTTACTTAGACCTTTCCTCTCTATTTCCTGGGGATATTATGAGCTACTTTGCTCCATGCTACATGCCATGGAACAACAAGCATCAGCAGAAAAAGCCCATGAAACTACGGTACCCAAGGAGCACGGCTAGATACTTTGGAAACTATGAACTAAAATAAAGCCTCCCTCTCTTAAGTTGATCTCTCAAAACAGAAGGATTAAAAATAAACTCATGAAGAAGGAAGACCAAATGTAGGTGCCTCCGTCCTACTTGGAGTAACAAAATACTCAAAGGAGCAAATACGGAGACAAAGTGTGGGACAGAAACTGAAGGAGGGGTTGTCTGAAGAACATTCCACCTGGATATCCATCCCAAGTGCAGTCACCAAAGGTAGACATTGATGTGGATGTCAGGAAGCCTGATATAGCTGTCTCCTTAGAGGTCTGCCTGAGCTTGAAATATTCAGAGGCAGATGATCACAGCTAACCATTGATCTGATCAAGGGCTTCCCAATAGAGGAGTGAGAGAGAAGACTGAAGGAGCTGAAGGGGTTTGTGGCCCCATGAGGAGAGCAACAATACCAGCCAACCAGAGCTCCCCAGGGTCTAAACCACCAGCCTGGGAGCACATAGGGAAGGACCCATGACTCCATCTTTATATGTAGGGGAGGATGGCCTTGTTGGACATAGGTGAGAGAGGAGATCCTTTGTCCCATGAAGGCTAGATGCCCCAGTGTGGGGGAATTCGAGGGTGGGGAGGTGGGAGTGGGGGGATAGGTGGGGGCACCTCCTTATAGAATCAGGAGCAGGGGGGATGGGATAGGAGGCTTCTGGGTGAGGGGTGGGAATAGGGTAAGGGGCTAAAATCTGAAATGCAAATATAATATCCAATAAAAAAAAAAAGAAAAAGAATAAAGGTGAAAAAATGACTAACAAGGAGTTCTTTCTCAAAATGATATATGTTTCAAAAACTTAGTGAAAATTCATAGTTGGGATTACATTTTTTTTTATGGAATATGATATGAGGGACTAGTTCAGGCTAGCTAAGTAATGATTCATAGAACCTCAGATATAAGACAGGCAACTACATTAGTTATATGTCTTATTTTTGTGGCATAAAAATCCTGATAAACACAACATAAAGAATAGTAAACATTATGTTGAAAACATTTTTATTTTATACATATGTATGTTTGCTTGCCTATATGTATGTGTCTTGGTTAATACCGAGGGTCTGGAGGCCCAAGAAGTCTCTCAGAGTTTCTGAAAAGAGAGTTACAGCCAGTTTTGAGCCATCATATGAGTGTAAGGAAATGAACCAAGGTTCTCTGCAAAACCAGCAAATGCTCTTAACTGCTGAGAAATCTGTATGCCCCTTTATGGTGACATTTTAAAGAAATTTGCAGGAGTATCAACAAAATATGCCTACTTTCACTATAATCACCTGAGACTTTTTAAGAATTTCTTTTGTTGTTGTCATTGTTGTTGTTGTTCTTGTTATATTACTATTTTTTTTCTTGATACTGTTCTGAAAATGCTTACACAATGTTTGACAACCATAATGATACATTTTAGTGTTTATTAACTTACAAAATGGTTATTGAGATGGGTCAGTGTATAATACTGCTTGCTGGAAATTCTGACCTTGATGGTTGCTGGAAATTCTGACCTTGATGGCCTGAATTTCATTCCATACACATGGTGGAAGGAAAGAACCAACCTCTGTGCATTGTCCTCTAATTTCCATGCACATGTGATCGCCCACACACATTAAGTAAAAATAGATTTATTGTTTCAACTTCCAAATGTATTTAACCACACACAGGGATGAATACTGATGCTTATTTCATCAACATTGGATGTCTAGCTATAAATTTTGAGAACTACAGTAATGACTGGTATGGGAAGATATACTCAATACTGCAATATTATCACTACTATCTTGAAGGCAGCAAAAAAAAGGCTGTCTGATTGGATTTAAAGTCTGTACAATAGGAAGGAACTCATGCCTGCTACTATAAACAGCTAAAAACTCATGGCTGGAGAGGTCATATATTCTAGAGGAGAACCTATTACTGTCATTTTGCTAAATTCATATAGTGTCTTAATGCTTTTGAAAGATTTATCCTTATACACATTGATAAATGCAGTTCTCATTTATCATCAATGAAGCTTCATTTTAGGAAGATGTAGGCTACTAGGGAAAATCACAACTGGTTCAAAGTACAGAGAATAAGTGAATATGAAGTGCCCAGCCGGAAAATGGACATAGAATAACTGCAGCCCAGGCTCCAAGAACATCATGAAAAAAAAACAAAAAAAAAAAAAAAACAAAAACGGAGTGTCAATATTGATAACACCAGAGGAGGAGAAGTGGTGCTAGATACTGTCTTTTGGGCATGACAGAGATATTTCAGCCATGACCTCTTAACAATATGGCTGCCTAAACAGAATTAACACAAGACCATAACAACCAACTTGCCAACATGAATAAGAGTGCTTAATTCTTACATAATATATTTATTGATTACTTGGGAATTTTAAACAACACACTGAGACCTTTTCTCCAAGGTCCACCTTCCCACCCTTGAATTCCCTCCACCCAAAATAAAGCAAAATCATACACCAAGTCCAATTTGTGTTGCCTATATACTCACTGGTGTATGCTCGAACTCCCAGTGACTAGCTCCTTTAAAATAACTGACTTCTCCACACAACAGACCTCTACTCCCATCCCATCAGAAGCCATCAACTGTGAAAAACTATACTTTAGCATCTTGAACACAGTTTTTAAGTATTTTTTTCAGTGGCTTTCTGTTTAGACTGCTTCTTTTTTTACTGGGGAGTGGGGGGAGGTAGTTGTCATAGAAGCCTTCAATGTCTCTCATTCTCAGTTATGATTCTACAGTCATTGGTATCACTGCAAAAGAATCTTCTTTGCCATAAACAGCCAGCATCAGCATGAATTGTGGATTTGCACATGTTTTGGTGTCAGCAAGAACTATAAGCATCAACACATCCTCTAGCAGCAGCACAGTACATGGATCTTATATCATGGTCCCTGTTAGCAGCATAGACCTCATCATTGTTTCTGACATATACCACAAGTATCACCATGGTGGAAGCATAGCCCAAGAATACCAACATGGACTCCAGTGGCAGCACAGACCACAGACATCAACATAGTCTCAGATGGCAGCACAGACCTCAAACGTCATCATGTTCCCCAGCCATAGCATGGACCATGGACACAGAGACATAACCTCCAAAGGCAGCATTGACCATGGAGGTCTTTCCAGGAGGCTTAATCCAGAAAATGAACCAATTTTGGATATATTTTTATTTCTCAGAGCCAGAGTGATCATGGAAGTGAACATCACATTTGGAGACAGAGCATGCATTAGGTCCAGGCTGCTTCACACTACCTTGTTAGCCCTTCTCAAGAACGACACATGGCACTTTGTCCACCATAGTATGGTCTCTTGCTTGTCACTGCTACCTCTGCATCTCTAGTTTCACTGCCTCCTGTTGTTGACCAGAATCATGGTGAACTTGTGGCTGGGCAGTGTTTTCGAGGGCAGGATCCTCAAGAGTTCCAGTCTACTGCACATCTCTAGCTCTCATCCTAAGTTGACTTGTCAGCACAGTGGATACAACTGTCATGCTTGCAGCCAGCAGCTAGTAACAAGGACCTGCTCTCTGCTATCCAACCATGGTAAGCAGTAAGAGATGCAGCATGCATGGTTCCACACTGCTGGCCAGGCTGAGCCTCCCAGCGGACCAAGGAACAGCCCTATTGAACAAAACCATATTACTGTGTCTCATGGAGCTGTTTCCAGACCCTTAGCCACCTGTATACTAGGATCCAGTATCTTTATTTATAATTTTATGATGTCACTTTTTAAAAAGCATCTTTCCATAAGACCTATCCATTTTAGCTGTTCTGGAAATACTGAAAGCTATACAGACTCATTCTCCACAGACATGTCTACCCTCAAAGCCTCTATGGGGTTTTCAGATATCTTGGTCCCAAGAGTCCTGATCCCCACTGCCATGTTGAATCAAGACTAGAATGTTTTACAAGACCCTACCCCAAGTTGAAGAGCTATAGGAAGCCAGTGGCTGTTGGAGAAGGAAAAGTCAGCTTTCATCAGAGAAGAGTCCCCTGACAGGTTATCAAATCCTAAGTGGTCAAATTTAAATCTATTTTCATACAGGCAACATTAATTGGACTCAGTAGGTTGTATACATGTATAAAACAATAGCAATTATTGAAAAAAAGAAGACATAAATTAGAGATGATGGACTTCAGATGAGTTGGATGGGGAAAGGGAGGTTAGAAAGGATACAAAAACAGTATACTCATGCTTGAAATCCTCAGAAAGTAGTTTATAAAAAAAAAGGTATTTTCTTAAATCTCTTGGCACAGCTTTGTGTATCCTTATTGTATATCCTTTTCTCTACAGAGATGGAGGGATCATGCTAGGAAGTGAAATGTTATATCTCGATGCTAAGAACCTTACCATCAAATGTAGCTTAACAAATTCTTATATCTCATTCTGATTTGCATTGAGTAATATCCAATTACAATAGATGTAATAGGGGCAAAAATGAATTAGAACTGGGTCGTATGTCACATGAAAATGAAATGTGTCTGATCCCTCACAAGAATACATTTTTCAAAAAAATGGTACATAAATATAGATTTTGACTGAGCCAAAAAAGTGATACTTATTTCTACAGTATACTTCATATTGTACACATATATTTTGCTATTTCTTTACTCTCATGAGTGTTGGACAATAGTACCCTAAATGCACCCAATCTAGTCTTTACTCCCACATAGAAGTACATATCATGAAGTCATAATGTTATATCTTTTCAAAACAATGGTAACATACTAGGGAATGTGGTTGTTCAACTTCCCTTTTAAAGACTATGAGGGATAGGATAAGAAGCTGAGGCTTCCATAAATTGGGAAACTGTGGCACTGGTGTGTCTTACATAAGTCAATATGAGAGAAAATCTCAAAAAGTTTCTTGAAGCGGAAGGAAGAAAAACAGAACCAATATGAACCCCATGCCTTTTGAAGCAATATTAGGAATATTTACATCTATTGCGTGTGTTTTTTTCTATTTCTTTTTATAATTAATTAATTTATTTATTTTTTATACTTCAGATTGCATTCCCTTCCTAGTCCTCCCTCCGACTGTTCCATATATGATAACTTTTCCCTGCCTCACCTCCCCATCTCCAAGAGGATGTCACCAGCACCCACATCTCATCCCACCAGACCTCTAAACTCCCTGGGGCCTCCAGTCTCTTGAAGGTTAGGTGCATATTCTCTGTCTGAACCCAGACCCAGCAATCCACTGATGGATATGTGTTGTGGGCCTCATATCAGCTGGTACGTGCTGCCTGGTTGGTGGTCCAGTGTTTGAGAGATCTCAGAGGTCCAGGTTAATTGAGAATGCTGGTCCTTGCCATTCTCATCATCTTCTTCCAGCTTTTCCCTAATTCAACCACAAGGGTCAGCAGCTTCTGTACATTGGTTGGGTGCAAATATCTGTAACTGACTCTTTCAGCTGCTTGTTGGATTTTTCAGAGGGCGGTCATGACATGTCCCTTTTTGTGAATGTTCCACAGCCTCAGTAATAGTGTCAGGTTTTGAGACCTCCCCTTGAGCTGGATCCCACTTTTGGGCCTGTCACAGAACCTTCTTTTCCTCAGGCTCCTCTCCATTTCCATCCCTGCAATTCTTTCAGACAGGAACAATTATGGGTTAGAGTTTTGACTGTGGGATAGCAACCCCCTCCCTCACTTGATGCCCTGTTTTACTGTTGGAGGTGGGCTCCATAAGTTCCCTCTCCCTACTTTTGGGCATTTCATCTAAGGTCCCTCCCTTTCAGTCCTGAGAGTCTCTCACCTCTCAGGTCTTTGGTGCATTCTGGAGAGTCCCACTAACTTGGTGTGTGTGTGTGTGTGTGTGTGTGTGTGTGTGTAAGAGAGAGAGAGAGAGAGAGAGAGAGAGAGAGAGAGAGGGAGAGAGAGGCAGGAGAGAGAGGGGGTGGAATATTAAGGGTTCCTTGGAAAGTCAGTTGTGTTAGGTGGTGTTTTGCTAAAACAGATACATAAAGGAACATTTAGCTGAAGTAGACACAGGTGAAAAGCTAAGGCAGACTTATGAGAGAATGTTTCTCTGGAGCAGTCACAGGTAAAGGGCTGTTTTGCTAAAGCAAGCAAAAGCAAGCACTTGACAGGACGTGTAATGAAGGATACTTCACTAAGGACACACATGTATTGGTCCACCTTACACTGCATAGTTGAGCTCCATCTTGGGGGACTCCATAGAAAGAAATGCACCAAAATACTTCTGGTAGCATCCTGTGGCTTCCTCAGACTCCAGACAATTGGCAGAGTGAGGTCAGCTGAGACAGACACAAATAGTTTTGCTGAGGCAGACTCACATGCTGAGGCAAGCATATGGCAAAGCAAGACTCATGGAGGACAAGTGATGTTTGGAGAGAGTAAAAGACTCAGATGACTCTGAGGGAGGCTTGTTTATTGAGCTAGCTGTGCAACACTTGTTAGTCTCACCTCTTTGCTGATCTTTGCTTTGCTGAGAGAGGCATAACCAAAAACTTCTGGTGTCTCTGCTTGTCTGAATTTCTCCTGATGACTTGTGTCAATTTGGCTGAGGCCTGGGTGTCTCTACTAGGTCGTACCACTGCTGCAGATTCTTGTTTGTTATCCCAACTCTACTGAACTGGACTGCTGTTGTACCCAGAAAGTATTTACTAGTGAATTGAACTGCTGCTGCTGACTTGTGAACTGAGCTGCTGATTATGTGACAATGCAGATGGGAGTTGCTTTAAGGAACCCTTTCTAAACAGGTCTACTTCCTCTGTATCCTTTCTTTTCCACTACCTCTGCTGGGTGGTTGGCTAGAAGAGAGGTTAAAGCATTTAATAACCATCATTAAAAGTAGGCTTTTAAAAATTAAAGTCACATGGGTATCTGTGTGTATGTCTGGTTGGGAACTGCTGAATATGGAGTTCAGGTCCTCTAGAAGAACAACAAGTGTAACTGTTGAAACATCTCTCTGGGCCTTACATATACTATCTTTAAGCTTCATAGCAAATGGAGCATTTAAAATAGCTCCATTTTACATATGAGCAAGCTAAGGCTTAGGGCCAGTAAATGAACTGCTCATGAACTCAGAAGCAGTTAGATTATAAGCTGACATGAAAATGTAGGTGATTATAGCCTGAAATCCTGCACTCTTTCCATTTAGTTACTCACCATTCCTGACCCATACTGAGCTTACCTATATGCAATTTTTATAAACAGGGGAAGTATTAAACTTTGATCCTAAGATATACACATGGATAAAATACATTCTAAGAAAGAAGAGTTGAAGTAGTCCCTTGACACATGAAATCTGACAACAGCAAATGCAGTATTCTATGTTGGAAGCAGAACAGAATAGCTCCTCTCATTTGACAAGCCTGGTGACAGCAGTAACCATATTAACATCCCAGAGCATCCTTGATCTCATCATTCCACTCTTTGATTTCAAGATAACTGTACCCTGGAAATTAAATATTGTTCTCATCACTGATGCTACGTATAATGTGAATAGAAAGCATTACATTATCTTTAAAACTCTTTTCAGTAATGTTCCTTACTATAGAAGTTAATGCTTAAAGATATCTATCTCATTGGAGAACAAATCACAATCAACCAACGAAATATTGGACAGGCCTTTTGCAACCAGTCAACTCCATCATGCAGAAAATCATACATTATTTATAAATTAAATCTGGGAGTTATTCCAGAGAACATACCAAAAAGTAGACAGACAGGGCTTCTCAAATAGTTTAAACTCCACATAGGTTTTCAGTTTGGTTCTTCTAATACAGTAACAGTTTCTTTGCAAGCAACCTCTGTAGTGTGCTAACTGTTGTTTCATCTTTATCTTTTCTGAGACTGAAGAGGCTTTTTTCCTTATGTCATTTGTATAATAAAATGGGTCTCTGTGCTGTAGGTTTTTATTCTAGTAGGTGGCACTGGGCAGCTTTCTGTGGTGAGTTAGTTTGTCAGCAATTTCATTATCAGCATTTCTTTTTTTTTCCCCGCTGAGTTATTTCACAACCATTCTAAATTGTATGTGGCCCAAGCTTGGCATTGAAATTGCCAGCTTAGATAGAATTCTTTCTCAAAGAAAATCCCACTGTCAGTCTAATGAGCTGCATTGTGTATATATAGCACAGTCGTTTTTAGGTAGCTCCAGTCTCTATTTTTAAACTCAGCTACAACTAAAACCTCGAGATAATTATGATGTACAGGCCATTGTTGATGAGAAGACTGTTCACACATTAATTTCTTAATTAACTTTCTTAACTAAGGCCAGGAATAGTGGAATGATTGTTTTCATTCTAAGAAGAAATTGATTCCTGTCAGCAATGCTGTCCTGAAGGTATTTTTCTTTTCCAGTTGTTATTTGGCATAATTCACTCAGGTGAATGTTTTCGAAAATGTTCCAGTTTATCTTCAAACTTTTTGTTTGAACATCGACTCAGGCTGTCTTCCCATAGTTAACGTGGGACAGAATCGATGCACTGTAGGCTTCCTCTGCTGCTTTGTGTGATAAACACTGTCTAACAACTCTGCAAAAATCCATTTGGATGCTACTTCCCCAATTAGACCTGTTAAATGTTCTTTGAATGACTGAATTTGCCTTTAGTTTTACACCCAGATACATTGTTCAACTAATGTTTCAAAACAGAGTGAACTACAGCACCATGAACATTCATTTCTAGAAAAAAAAAAGAAAAGAAAGAAAAGGAAAAGAAAGAAAAGAAAGAAAAGGAAAAAAAAGAAAAAAAAAGAAAAGTGGTTTCTTTTCTTTTATCAAGCCTGACTATGAGCAAATGAAATTGCAATTGTTTTCTTGAGATTCAGCGTAACTTGATTACCCTCTAAGTACTCAGTAATTTGAGGAAATTTTGTTCATTCAGTCTGAACAGTTGCAGATGACTTGTGTGTGTGTAAGTAAACTATGTCATTAGTGCACAAAGTGAGAATGCCTTTGAGTATGTGCACATATTTGGAAGCTCCTGAGTGAACAAATGTTGTATTCATTCAATGAGCCTTTGTTACCCAGGGAATACTCTGAGGTGGCTTCTCTAAGGTCTGAAATGTGACAAGACAGCACATACACTCAAGAAGCTTGTTATTCACCATGGTAAACAACATCTACATAAAATCTTAAAAATCACAGTTTTGTAGGATAACGATCAGAAGGAATGTTCAGTCACTGAGAAAAGCTTCACACTTTAATTTCTGCTCTGTTCCTAACACAGGCAATTCAAATGCACTGACTGTTTTAACATAATAATCTCAACCCTATGTTTTGGTATGAATAGAAGCCTGATAAATAGGGTTTCTGGAAGATGGCACATGATTTACTAGGGCAAATGACACTGCTTCATATACTTGGCAATTGTCAATCCTTCTGTAGGGTTGGTCTATAAATTCTTATAGCACTATAATTTTTAAAGAGCCAGATTAAAATCAAGGCCATGTTTAAGCTATTAAACTATCACCACTGTGACTTTGTTAAAATCTCTATTTGCAAAATGATAATTATACTTAAAACTGAAGTGGTGCCTGTTTCAAAACTGTACCCTTGTGGGTATTATACGCTATAGATTCAAGTAACATACTCAAAAGAGAGAGAAGAAAAAGTGAGATTGAAAAAGAGTGATATGCTTACAAACCTTAGCTGTAAGTCCTCACAGCAATGATGATGATAAAATAGCCCCACTTTAAAGATTTTAGCATCCAAATTCCTTCTCTATGGAAAAGTTAATGATTTAAATTAAGGCAATCATTCTAGATTGCATCTTGTACCCTAGAGTAGCCATTTTCTCCTATTGATGATACCCTATAAATTTCTCAACTACTTCATCATTTTCTAGATAGAAAACAAAACCTCAATTAATTGCTATGCAAAATAAGAGATGTGTGGGGGTAGTGCAGGAGATTGGAAAGTGCTATGAGAATTTTAGTAGTATCTTCAAAAAACTGATTCAGAGAAAGAACAAATCACGCTATAGAGTGTTTGAACTTAGTGCACTTTAAAGAAACCATTTGAAGATGAAAAAAGAGTTAGACCATGCTACTCACTTTTCTACAGCCAGGTTAATATGTCCTCGTGTCTTTGTTCCTTCAAATTTCCTTCCCACATAATATTTAGTATTATGTAGAACTACCACAGAGTACTTATAAGTGAACCTAGTAAACTACTCTTCACTCAGTGAGAATTTGCCAATGTATTTGTTAAACTTTAATGGGAAATTACTCATACTTTAGGTAACTGTGGACTTTATCCCATTGAAATCTGATAGATCAGTTTTGAGAACACATTTAATCTTATGCAATCCTTATCAATCTTATTACAATATTTTCTTTCTATATTAAATTTCTGCATTTAAACCTAAGGCATGACTGTTGGTAGGAAAGGGTACTCATAAAAAAATAACTTTAAGTCAATAATTAGAATATTTATAACAAACATGGATACAGTAATGGTGAAAACAAAATCTATATGATTTAGATAAAATGGGTACCTTCAGAGAAATTTCTACCATTCAAATAGGTTTTACACTATGGCAATTAAGTACCACCCCCATCTTGTTGGATATGTCATTTATTTTGTTTGCCACAATCTGAGAAGAAACAAAAAAATTCTAATTTAAGTGATAGAAAAAAATTTTAATTAAAAATTGCCTATGATATAACTCCCTCCTCCACTCCATGATTCAAAATCTATTGTTAAGATTCAGAAAAAAACCCTCCTCCACTTTAGATAAAGGACAATTCTCCTTGTTAGCCACAGGTTGCTATGACAAGATAAACATAAACCATATAAAAGGAGAAAATATTGATATTACCTCAACAATTTTGTGCTTCAGTATGTGGTTACTTGACTCTTAGTTCTGGGCTTGTGGTGTTGCAGTGGGACATGATGCAGCGGCTGTTGCAGAGCAGAGTTGCTCATCTAATGGCAGACAGTAAACAAACAATGAGGGCCAGAGTAAGATCCCATGTGAGTGCAATTCTTCCTTCTTCAATGTTCTGTACCATCTCAGAGCATATTAAAAAAAATCTATTAGCATTCAAGCAGCACTCCTCAACCTTGGCACTGGCTTGCAGTCCTGAATGCCAATTATTTGTAGAACTACCCTTCTTGGACATCTTGAAATCTAATCAAGCTAAACATCAAGATTAACCATCATAATAAGCATAAAATAAAATATTTATTAGATTTTTCCCTTGTCCATAGTAATCAACTATGGAGATATTTTTAAAAATAAATAAATAAAAAAGGCAAGCAATAGAAACAAGAGGAAGGGATGCTGGCCAGCCTGAATATGGCCAACATGGCTATGGAAGGCCTTGCCCTTCTCTCCCATTCCCTCTGCCTTGAGATCTCTTACATATTGGACCACCAATGAGGTCGAAATAATTTATGAAAAAGTTGTGGAAGAAGCTGAGGAAGAGGGTGACCCTGTAGTAGGATCAGCATTCTCAATTAACCTAGACCCCTGGGAGATCCCAGACACTGAGCCACCAACCAAGCAGCATATACCAGATGCTATGAGGCCCCCCAACACATATACTGCAGAGGATTGACAGGTCTGGGTTCAGTCAGAGATGATGTACCTAACCCTCAAGAGACTGGAGGCTCCAGGGAGTTTAGAGGTCAGGTGAGATGGGGGATGGGGACATCCTTATGGAGACAGGGGGCTTGGAGGTGGTATGGATGTGGCACAGTAGGAGGGTGGACAGTGAGGGGAATACAATTTGGAGTTTAAAGTAAATAAATAAATAAATTTTTAAAAATGGTTAAATTCCACTCCCAAGGCTAAACACCCAGGTCCATTCCCTTATTTGACCACTTGCTCCTCCCAAGGCTGAATACCAAGATTCAGCTAATAAAATATTGAAGTCCATCACTCAAAAGCCTACTTTGGCTGACCTAGTTAACATTCCCAATTAAAATAATTCTCATCTTAGCACTGGGATTTCCCCCTTTACCTTTATAAACTGCCATTTTGCTATGGGTCAAGTCTGTCTCCCTATCCAGAGGCACTCCTTTGTCTCTCTGGTTAAAGTACCCTTTCCCCTGCTCCTGAACCCTTTGCCCTTTTCTTCCCTGTCCCTTTTTCTATTTCCCTTCTCTCTCTTTCTCTATCTTCTATATTTCTCACTTATTCCTGTCCTTTGATCCTCTGGGACAAAAATTCTCTGTGCTGAGAAGCTAGTCTTGAGGTATCTTGAGCCTACTTTAAGGTTCCCTACACAGGAATATTAGAGCAATTTGCCCCTTCAATATCAAAAAATTGCAAAATCCCTAGAAGAGAGACTCAGTTTGCTGTTTTTAACAACCTCAAAGCTAGAAGACAGTCCTAGTTTTCTGTGACTAATCAAGCTTTCCTTACTTTGTATCATTGCCTCAGATGTACATATATATTTTGCAGATGGGGAAATATGAATGCTATAAACTTGCTTATAGTAATCGAGTTCATTTCCAACTTTCTCCTTTGATATCTTATTGCTCTTTGAGAGTATTTTCTGCTAGTGCAGTATGGGCAGTCCTAACTCATTACACGGTAATTGAGCAATTTGAACCAGGTAAAACTCTTGAATTGCCATTTTTAAACACAAAACTTCATTCTTTCTTTTGTGTGGATCTAAATCATGTCTCTTTATATTGAGAAGTTGCTAAAGATTTGTACTTATGAATACTGATTCTAGAGTGGACTGACCAAGTTAATTTCTTCTTAATTTGAGCATTTTAGATTTAAAAAAAAACTGTATTTGGAAAGATTAACAACAGAGGAGTTAATTATGATTTAAATATTAAAGCTGTTGTATTTTTGCATGATTTTTTTGTTTGTTTACTGCTTCATTGCATACCTACCCGGGGAGAAAATTCAAATGGGGTTCCAAATCGTTAATGTGGATGTGCTTCCAATTTTACAAACATAAATGACTTCAGTGTTTAGAAAAAGATTCAGTGAACACATATAACAAATGCAGGAGTCTGTGGATTGAAAAATTAATTTGTTGAAGATGAAACTAGTGTACTTTTTTTCATAGTAAGTGGCTATGTCTCAAGTAGGTTGACTGTTGTTGTCCAGAAGCTTGGTTTAAAATTCTTGAAGTCATTCAATTTCACTCTTATAATTTGATAACATCATAAAAATAAAATCATATAAAATGTGGATTGGGATTCCAAACTATTAATGCAGTATTGCCACTGCAATGCATTCAGAATTGTACTTCATATTCTGTAGGAAAATATACCTAGCAAACACAGAGTGACTGTGTAACAGAAATCTTAGAGTATCATGAATTTCAATAATAACTTACAATAAAAAGTAAATCAATGACAAAATGCTGGAATGTAAACAAAAGTGAAATCTTATAATGCCCAGTAAGTCTGGCCTAAAGTTTTCCAGTTGTTCTCTAGGGATAATTTGGCAAATGGCAATGTAAAACTTCTTAGAATGCTTTCTTCTGTCTAATAGTTACACTTGCCTAAGAAAATAAAATTATTTGAATATAATAGCCCAATGAAGATGACTTTTAATAAAGTGTTTTGGTCAAAGTTCAGTTAATCTTTGTAGATTTTGCCTCTTCTTTGAGTTTTTTAAAAAATGAAATAATGAATTGTTATGTAAGTTAGGGAGGAAAGAGGAAAATTGGAAATGTATGTGCTGATTACAAGACTCATAGTTTAGCCAACTATTTCATGAATATTTATTTACTTCTTCAAGTATACATGAATGGGTTACTATTTTTATTAATTCTACAAAATACTTGACAAGAGTAACTTAAGGTTTATGTTAGCTCAAAATTCAAGGGTACAGTTTATTATGGTGAGAAAAGTGTGGCAATAAGAGGTTGAGGGAGCTAGTAGCATCGCATCCACCGTCAGGAAACAGACTGAGATGAAGACTTATGGTCCAGGCTCTTTCTCCTTTTTATTTAGCCCAACAGACTGGACTATGCGTGCTCATATTTAGGATGTGTATTTCTGCCTCTTTGGTTGTTTTTTTGTTTCTGCTTGTTTTGTTAAGTAAGGACATCACAGAAATCCACCTGCCTCTGGCTGGTGAATATTGGGAGTAAAGGTGTCTGGCACTACATCCAGATTTTCCCATCTTAATTAACTTTGTCTAGAACAATGGCTCTCAAACTCCCTAAGGCTTTCTAATGTGGTGGTAGATTCCCTCAACCATAAAATTAGTTTTGTTGTTACTTCATAACTATAATTTCACTACTGATATGAATAACAATCTAAATATCTGTGTTTCCAATGGTCTTAGGCAACTCTTGTAAAAGGGTCATTTGACCCCCCACAAAAGGGTCACAAACCAACAGGTTGAGAAACGCAGCTCTAGAAACTCTCCCAATACATGTTCAGATTCTGCCAAGTTGACAATATTAACTATTGTATTTTTAAAACTAGAAATAGAAATTCACAATATAAAGCTTTCAAAAGAGAATATAATCACAACTTTTTTGAGATGTAATCTGTTTAAATTTAAATGGTAATAATAAGCATTTTTGTTCATTTATAAAATAAGACCATATATTTTTATAATTATTTTAGTTTTGAAATTTTCAAACATGTATACAATGTATCTCAATCCTATCTTTCCCCTGTGCTCTACTTTCACATACTGTGAACTCTGCTGTAAACATATCTCCACTCAACTTCTTATTCTTTTTTCTTATATATAATAACCTAGAATCCTATTTATGCTGCCTATACGTACAAGCTCGTGTGGGCATCTACTGGGGCATGAGCAGACTATCAGTACATCAGCACTACCCCTTCACCTGCAAAAGTATGTCCTTTCTTTTTCTATATTCCCCCTTTCTCCTCTCTCTCTCTCTCTCTCTCTCTCTCTCTCTCTCTCTCTCTCTCTC
>JANHMN010000005.1:46378256-46394024 GCA_030674055.1 Rhabdomys pumilio
TCTCTCTCTCTCTCTCTCTCTCTCTCTCTCTCTCTCTCTCTCTCTCTGTCTCTCTCTCTCTCTTGTATTGAGGATAAACCTGAGGTTCTTGCACATGATCTTTAAGTATTCTACTCCTCAGATACATATCAAAGTCATAGAGGCCATTTCTAAAGATGTGTAACAAAGGAGGACAGAAATTTCTTGAATGTGGGGCATTGTACCTAATGAATAGAAAAAGGAGGGAAATGAAAAAGCCAACTAGCTACAGGCATTTGTTAACCTATTAGGCATAAATATGAAGTGAGCTGTTTTGCTTGGCCATGCATGCTCCACAATAGGAGCTTAAAATCCTCTGAAACTGTGAGTCAGTGTAAATTTCTCATGAAGTGTTAAACACCTGGTAATTCAATACAGTACCAGAAAGCCTCACTAATGTATTTATCAAATATCCTCTAGGGAACCCTTGTGAATTTTTAAAATACTATAAATGACACCCATTTAAGTCAGATTTGACCAAAATATTTTAAAGGCTGAATTTTATTTTGCAATTAAAACATTTAAATTGTATTTATTCATTATATGTAGCACAGGGTTGCATAAGGACATTTTCATGTAACTATGTATAATACATTGAGCATATTTCCCCACTATTTTATCTTTCCATAAATGTCCCTTGCTCTCCTAGACAGTTTCACTTCTACATTTATGGCATATATAAACACATGATTTTATATATCATGCTCACAAATGTAAGAAGATATATGTTAACCATTCTGTGACTGGGCTGTATCTATTTTATCCAAATAATATAATTTCATTCTTATTTATGTCTGAAATGATCTTCAAAGCATATATGTGATATATAAATTGTATACATATATAATATTTCAATCCATTCCCCCATTATTTGGTATTTAGCTTGGTTCTATAAACTAGTTATTATGAATAGTGCAACAATAAAAATTGATGTGCAAGTATATCTGTGAAACATTGACTTTAAATCTAATTTCAAATTATTATAGTAATCTAACCTATACTTGATCATGAGCTATTTAGAAATTCAGGTCATTCTTAAATAATTTAAAATCTATGCACATAATCAAGTTACTGCATTATTTTCTTTTTTAAGAAAAGGTCAATTTGTGTATAGTTTTGACTAACCTGGATCATACTATGTATACCAGTCTACTCTTGAGCTCACAGAGATCTGCCTGCCTCTGCCTCCCAAGTGCCAGGATTTAAAGGCATGTGCCACCACACCTAGTATAACTTTTAATATACTTTATTTTTGTGTGGTAACTTGGTCAATGTGCTCTTCATCAATTTCATGTTTACTTAAGCTGTGATACCATATGGAAAAAAAGTCTTCATTACAAAAATTAGTGAAGAATCACTGGGTGAAATTATTAGCACTGAAAGTAGGTATCAATCCACTATTAGTATAATATTGCAGTAAGAGTAGAGGACACAGATGCACAGAGAAGACAATCTATTATATAAGGATTCACTGAACCACTGTATTTACAAGCCAAGAGTTTCTGTGACCATCAGCAGCTGAGATGGAGGATTAGAAAAATTTAAGTCACAGACAAATCACAGAGATATTTCAAATCCCAGGCCAAGATGACATGAAAAATAAGGCTTCAGATAAGTCCATGTCAAAAGAAATGCTTGTCCTTGTTCAAGCTGTACACATTTCCTCCAAGAAATATTGAAAAGTCACCAGGCTAAAACCAGCTATATATAGTATCCTAAGCAAGGGAGGTATAGTTTTCTTCAAAGCAGAATATATTGATGCTATGCTATCCACCAAGTGTCATCTTATACCATAATTTTCTTCCCTTTCCACAATTCATTTGTTCTTATTTTCCCCTCTTTTTTTGCATATCAGAACCTTGGATTTAACTTCTAAACAATTCAACTGTGAGATAATAAATAATTTTCAAACTAAATTAAATGTAAATACTGAAGTAAAAGGAAAATAACATTAAAGATATCTGAAAAAAGTCATAAGGAATCATACTATTAACTATAAATCCTTTTAGAAAACCCTATAACATACACAATTCTCTGTGTAATTATGCACATGTGGTTTTAATAACAAATTTTATCTGAGCTAATGGTACTTCCACTAATAGTCAAAGTTCACCTAACAAACCTGAAACCCTAAACACGAAAAGATCTCTTTTGAATTATTGGCCAGGGTTGTCCAAGACTCTCTCCCAAATGTAGCCTATTTCCCTTGGTTGATCACTAGAGGTAGAAGGTTAGTCCCTATTGCTGAAGACAATAAACCCTTCAAATGCAGGGGCCTCAGAATTAGAACTGACCAAATGCACCCTCTATATGAACTATCTTTCATGGTATCAGAAATTGCTACGCAAGCTTCCATAGAGAGAAACAAGCAAAATTCCTATGCAGCTATGTCACTTATAAACTACAACAATGACCAGCACGCCATGATAACCTTAAGGGTATAGTAGTGGCCAAAACACTTTAGTAATTACCAACAATTTTCTAATTGGCTTAAAGATCCATTCAAGAAGAGAGAAACTATGCATGGTACTGGAAGCCTCTGCACAGATAAGTATGATCTTTTCCTCTCCAGTAAATAAATAAATAAATAAATAAATAAATAAATAAATAAATAAAATTCCCCTTGCAACAATGACCAATATGGAAAACCGTAACCAATCTATATGCAGTGTTGTGTAGCACACTCCCAATGAATACATCCATAAAACAACTCTCACATCTAAGACTCAGAATATATTATGGAAGGGGGAGCATAACCTTTGTAACAATCAGAAGATCAGGAAGTTTGTTATGAAACTATTTTACCAAATAATGTCAGAAGCTACACTTATAAAGTCTTATCAAAAAACATGGGGGAAAGGGGAGCAAGAGGAAGAGAGGGAAGGAGAGGTGTATGTGTGATATGTGCATAAATATGGGAATGCAAGTCAAAACCCACATGAAGATGTCAGAATCTAACTGTTTTTGTGGAGTCACTTCTTCATCTCAAACTCAGATTGTCAAGGTTGTGCTGCAAGGGGTGTTACCTTCACAGATATTTTGTAGACCCTTGATGATTCTTTATAAAACCATCTCATTTGTGATGTATCATCAGCAAATTCACAAGGAACTAGTGCACCTAAAATCCTTAGAATTTCAATACTTACCCATAATGCTTTTACTAAAACACAGATCTGTTTGACTGTAAGATGTTCATCTTTACCTTTGATGTATCATGTGAGAATGTTCCACATTAACCAGCAATAGATATTTATAACAATTTTTCTGACACTACCGCCAATGTATATTCTCAAGTATATAGATTTGAAGTGTCTCAGCTTTCACATTGAAATCTACATTACATTTCACATAAAAAAAAGACAAGAAAAAAAGAATGAAAACTACACTTTCACGGTGGAATTACAAGGATATCTATATCTTGCTCATTTTAGGTTGTCTCCAAGCTGAACTCTTTTTCTTATTGTTCATTTTAATTTCACTAAATTGTAGCTGCATTGGTTAGATTTTTGTTTTGTTTTGTATATTTTGTTTTCTTTTGTCAACTTCAGAAAAAGTAAATATTCTAAAAATATGGAATATCAAATGAGGAAATTCCTTCCTCAGTTTGGCTCATAAGCAAGTATTTGGAGAATTTTTTGATTAACTATTTATTTATTTATTTTTAATTTTATTTTTAATGGATATTATATTTATGTTTCAGATTTTATTCCCTTACCCCATTTCCTCCCCCAGAAACCCCCTATCCCATCTTCCCTCCTGCTTCTATGAGGATGTGCCCCCACCTACACCCCCACTCCCACCTCCTCTCCCTCGATCCCCCCCCCCTCCACTAGGTGTTCAGCCTTTATGGGACCAAGGATCTCCTCTCCCACCTATGCCCAACAAGTCCACCCTCCACTACATATACAGATGGAGTCATGAGTCCCTCTCAATGTGCTCCCAGGCTGGTGGTTTAGACTCTAGGGAGCTCTGGTTGGTTGGTATTGTTGCTCTCCTCATGGTGCCACAAACCCCTTTAGCTCCTTCAGTCTTCTCTCTAACTCTTCCATTGGGAACCCCTTGATCAGATCAATGGTTAGCTGTGAGCATGTGCCTCTGAATATGCCAGACTCTGGCAGACCTCTAAGGAGACAGCTATATCAGGGTCTTGTCAGCATGTACTTCCTGACATCCACCTCAGCGTCTACCTTTGGTGACTGCAGAACCAGTCCCCTTTGAGCAGTGCCATTCCTGAGCAGGTGGTTTTGAGTTGTATAAGAATGCAAACTGAACAAGTAAGAGGGACCCAGCCAGTAAACAACATTCTTCCACAGTCTTTGCTTCAGATTTTGCCTCCAGGTTCCTACTTTAAGTTTCTGCCTTGGCTTTCCCTCATGGTGCACTATAAGCTGTAAAATGAAATAAAGCCTTTGTTAGTCAAGTTGTTTGTGGTCATGTTGTGTATTGTACCAGTAAAACCAAATAAGGCATTGTGTGAGAGCAAAAAAACATGGCAGCTTTTTCACTGTCTAACTAGATATTAGCTAATTGTGTATGACTACATTTAACATTGAAAAATGCTTTTGAATAGAGAAGCTGAGAGGAAATTAGTCTTAATGCCCTGGTCAAGTGAATTGGTGCTGTCATTTCTGCTATATTAGCATATTGAAAATAATAATATTTGGAGTTCATGACTTTTTTGTGAAACATGTTCCGGACAGGAATACTAAGATAATGCAAATGCTACAAAGGAACAGTAAAAATGTAGGTATTGTGGATTCTTCAAAAACTTAGTGTTTAAAATTTAAAGCATTTTGCATAGTTACATTTCATCAATGTGATTACTGATATCCCTGTTAACACACAGTAAAAAAAAAAAACCCACAAGGGATACTACTATACTACATTAGGACACCTTATTTGCTCTAAAAAATTTCCACAATAACTAGTGGCTCAAAACTATGAATGTTATGTCCAATTTCCTGTGATGCTGGACTATAGATACACCTTAATTGTAGAGGAGGGGTGTATTTGTATCAACATGTCTCATAAAGTTCCAATTATGTTAGCAACTTAAAATCCTATTAAAAAGGTTGATCCACTTCCAAAACTGCAGGTCTGTTGAATGGCTACTACAAATATGTATGTTCCATGTCATTTGGGACTTTCCATAGGGCTTCTAAAAACATTGTTACTGTTTTCTTTTACAAATGAGTGAGAAGACAGCAGGAACATGAGGATATGTGAGTTGACAAGTTCTTGGAGATATAGTTTTGGGAGTGACATCGTACCACATTTTCTATATTTCCTTGTTTAGAGAGGATACTCAAGTTTTGCCTATGCTCAGAAAGAGAGACTGATACAAGAACATGAATAAGTAGAGGTAGAGATCACTGTATGTCACCTGCTAAACATGGCTAAAATGTCACTGACTAAAGGGGCCATATGCCCTTTCCAGAGTCATTATACCTCTATGTTTGAATTTATGAATATTTTAAGGGTTTTCATCTCTTACCCATTTAAAATATTGCTGAACATTAATACTTCAGTACTAAGTGTACTTGTTTTTTAGCATGATTTTTTCTTCCAGTATAGGACATTTTAAATTGTCTCCATGAGACTTTTAAATAAATAAGGTTGGGTTTTGAAGCCTTGCTGATTGCCAGATATTTTATTAGACAGTAAAAGAGGGAAAATTCTTCACTTTTGTAAGGAAGTTCCTTACTGATGAGAGGCCTTTCTCATTTTGGAGGTGCCAATAAGGTCAATGGAGTAGCTGAGAAAATGAGCCTGAGAAAAACTTAATTAGTAGAGAAGAACAAAGTGAAGAAATACATTATTCTTTTTTTTTGTTACAAACTTTAATTTTCATGGCAACAAATCATGAGTATAGGCTCTGGAGGACAATTTTGTGTGCCTTTCATGAACAAAATTTCAGCCAACTTGGCAGGTAGAATTCACATATAGTTCTTAAAATTCATTTTGTATCATTTATTTCATGCCAAGTTGGAATAAGCATGGCTTTCACATCTTTCCTCATAATATAACACAGTAACTAAACATACAATTCACAGGAATACTAGAGTTCAAATGATATCTACTTTATAAACCATAGTGACTCCTTGTAATCAATTTCATTAATCGTGTATAGCTGTTGTCTTCAATAAGATTTCAAATGAATATCTTTATATCAAATGGATGATTATAATTGCACAGTTTAACATATCCTATGTTTTAATGACTGTCTTTAGTTTAACTGGATGTGCCACAGTATGTTATGTTTTGCTTTATGGTGAAAATCATTCTTATATTCACATATCTGCATTCAAGCCTAAAAATTTTTGTTTTTTGTGTTTCAGGGAAGGTGCTTTTTGATACTGATTGAATATACATATTTTCTCCAACATGCTTTAAGCTGTGTGATAGTTTGGTGAATGTTTATGAGTTTATCTGATCCGTGTACATAATACTTAAAGATTTGCTAAGAAAAATTATGTTGGCTGACAATGTTGTGACAAATATGAATGCCAGTGGTAGAAAGGATGAAAACATTTACCTGTGAAGTGACAAACCTTGATAAATAGGAAAATCAGTCCTGGTGATGAGGTTTATGAAGGAGAAGAAATATGCCCAGGAAAAATAAAGGGCAGTAAATGCACCTGTGCCACAAAGCTAAATGCTCATGATGCCAAAACACTAATAAGCAAAGCACTGGGAAAAATCGTTTGCTGCATGAGAATTGACCAAGATTGATGAGAAAATTCACCAGGTGATTAAGATAAAAATGCCATTCTATTAGAATTACCACATTACCCAGGAATAAAAAGAAATGGTAGGGAATTGTCATATTACGGCAAATAAAAACTTAAAAAAGAATTACCATTGTGATAAATAAGCAATATTGATAAGAATTGATTAGAAACAGGATGTAATAGATGGAAATAAGCTATGATCAATAAAACTCTAAATTTAAGCTCCTAACACAGTATTTAATGAGGATCTTAGCACTTATAGCATTAAAGGACCAATGACTCTGTAAGAGATGTGATGCTGAAATGCGCACAGCTCTATTGCATTTTTCTTTATGCTAGTTTCTGAGAGATTAAAGCTATTTTTTAGAGATTCCTGCTGAGGAACATGAAATCCTCAAACAAGGGCAATTATATTCATGCCATAGCAGGTAGCAACACAATTAGGATGATTAAATGCAGGTAAAGTCCAAGACTTGAGTAAAGTAGCAATGGGTTCAAAGTGAAAGATTGTTAATGAAAGATCTGCCCTTTGAAATAATTCCAGGATATTGGGGAAAATGCTCAGCACAACACAGTTTGAAAACTTAAAGTTAATTTTTAAATGACACAAATAATAGATGAATAAAAAACATGTTGAATATTATAAAAATTCAGGCAAGTATTGCAATTTTTCCTGTCTTGCTCATCAGTCATTAGTGCAGTAACCCCTGTAACCAATTGCCCACTTCTATCTTCTATTCTTTTAAATGTGTGATCACATTTGTTCTATTTCTTTACAACTAACTTTATTTTTTCCTTTTTTAATTGGATATTATATTTATATTTCATATTTCATCCTCTTACCCCATTCCCCCCACCCCCCAGTAATCTCCTATTCCATTCCCCTTCCTCCTGCTTCAATGAGGATATGCCCCCACCTAATCCCCCACTCCCACCTCCCCACCCTTGAATTCTCCCCTACTCAGTGTTCAGCCTTCATGGGACCAAGAATCTCCACTCCCACCTATACCCAACAAGGCCATCCTCCCCTACATATACAGATGGAGTCATGGGTCTCTCCCTATGTGATCCCAGGCTGGTGGTTTAGATCCTGGGGAGCTCTGGTTGGTTGGTATTTACAACTAACTTTATTCTTCAACATCATATTACAGCTTGTCTTATGCAAGTATGCATAAATCTACCTCATTCTTGTATCAGGCACTATGTAATTATATGTAACATGAATACAAAGCATTGTTTTAACTTGGACCACAATCACAGATTTTTAATATGTTTGAACTGTTTTCTATCCACCATAAACAATGCTGTAGTGAATATCCATGAAAACAGCTCATAGTAAATCTGTTCAAATAGATCCTTCTCTGGGACATGATGAGACTGCCAGAATGAAGAGTATGACTGGCTTAGTTAGGGTTACTATTGCTGTGATAAACACCAGGACAGAAAGCAACTTAGGAAGAAAATGGCTTATTTGGCTTACACTTACTGACCAGAACTCATTATAAATGGAAGTCAGAAAAAGGCTCTGTAGGCAAGAACTAAAGTAGAAACCACAGAGTAATTCTTCTTACTGGCTTGCTCTCCAAGACTTGCTCAGATTGCTTTCTTATACAGCCCAGAACCAACTTCTCAGATGTGGCAAAGTCCATAGTAGGCTGGCCCTCCCACCTCAATCTTTAAGCAAAAAATTTTCTCCAGATTTACCTATCAGTAAACAAGATAAATACATAATTTTTTTTAAATTGAGGTCCCTTCTCAGATGACCCAAGCTTGTGTCAAGCTGATGTACTGGCTGATTTTGTGTGTCAACTTGACACAAGCTGGAGTTATCAAAGAGAAAAGAGCCTTCCTTGAGGAAATGCCTCCATGAGATTTAACTGTAAGGCATTTTCTCAATTAGTGATCAAGGGTGATTGTGGGTGGTGCCATCCTTGGACTGGTACTTCTGGGTTCTATAAGAAAGCAAGCTGATAAATCCAGGGGGAAGCAAGCCAGTAAGTAACATCCCTCCATGGCCTCTGCATCCTGCTTCCTGCCCTGCTTTCGTTTCAGTCCTGACTTCTGTGGTAATGAACAGCAGTGTGGAAGTGTAAGCTGAATAAACCTTCTTCTCTCCAACTTGCTTCTTGTTCATGATGTTTGTACAGGAATAGAAACACTGACTATGACAAGTGACAAAAACAAAACTCACAATTCAGCTTGATCTCCCAGTGCTGATATTGGCAGGAGACAGGGTCAGTTCTCCCATTCTCATGTCCTAGAGACTGGGTTTCCTGGACCCAACATCTCCAGAGTTAGCTCCACAATGCTGCACAGAGTGCAGGCATGGTGTCCACTTTCCAATGTCCTACAGCTGGCAAAAGGGTAGGCCAGCTCTCCCACTCTCACACCATCAGGACTGGCTCAATTGTGTCTTTGCCATTAGGGCCAGCTACACATGTTGGCCAGGTAAGAAGCCAGGACCATGCTCTTAAGTGCTGCAGCCAGAGAGAGGTAAGGCTAGCTCACAGGCTCTCATGACCCCAGGGCCAGCCTCCCAACTGCTATAAGGTAGCAATGGTATTACCCTCACACCCATGTTACCTTACAGCAGACATATGGGATGGCCAGCTTTCCCTTTCTCTTGTTCTTAGTGCTGGTTCACCTATACCCCTACACCAGGGTAAGCTCTACTGTGCTGTCCAGATGAGGTTCAGGGTATCTTCTCAGGAATGTTGCAGCCAGAGAAAAGCAGAATAAGCTCATCTGCTCTCCTGACCTCTAAGGAGTGATGCTGAAAACGTTACACCATGGTGTGGATAATGGAGAATCAGTGAACTGAGCAGCTGTGTTACCATCCAGGCTCAGAGTCACAGACTTTGAGTAGGCCCACCCCAAAATCTACATCATCATGTGAACAGTTTGGGCACATAAAAGGGCAAGTCTTGCTGATCCAAAACTTCAGGATCTCCATGACACAGGTCAACAACAGGATAATGGGAAGGATTACTGGTGAGGAGCCAATATTGATGGTGTCACAGAAGCCAGAGACCTTGAACCTGTCCTTGAGCTTGTTCGTTACTCATTGAACATTCACTGCTGAAGATGTGTGGACAGCAGGGTATAGTGCAAGGAACACTGACACACTACAGCTTCAACAACAAGAGTTTTTGATGATTTATTTCATTTTGCTTATTTTGTTTATTTTTGTTTGTATGGGATTTTTTTTGAGGGTGGAAGTTGGAAGAGTAGAGGGTAGGTATGAAAGGACTAGGAAATTAATGGGACTGGGGTGTATAATGTGAAAGAGTCATTAAAAAGTTTAGAAATCCTTAAGCATTTATTCATATAAAAACAGATAGGTCAATCAACGGAATGAAATGGAAGACCAGAAATAAATCCATATAGGTATAGACAGTTGATTTTTGATAAAGAAGCTAAAGCCATACAATGGAAAAAAGAAACATCCTCAAGAAATGGTACTGGTCTACCTGGATGTCTGCACGTAGACCAATGCAAATAGTTCCATATTTAGTACCCAACACAAAATTCAAGTCCAAGTTGATCAAACACCTCATCATAAAACTAGATACACTAAATCTAATAGAAGAGAGATTGGGGAATAGCCATGAACACATTGGAACAGAAGACAACTGTCTGAACAGAATATCAATAGCTTGGGTGCTAAAATCAACAATTAATGAACAGTACCTCATGAGACTGAAAAGCTTTTGTAAAGCAAAGGAAAATGTAAGTATGATTTTAAAAAGAAGCCTACAGATTTGGGAAACACCTTTAACAACCCTACGACTGATAGAGGCCTAATATACAAAATATGTAAAGAACTCAAATCAGAAAAGAACAACCACACAGATGTGGATGTATACAGCCAAACATTAGACTAAGTGCGAGGAACACAATGAGGAAGTTAGAGAAAGGACTGACAGAACTGAAGGGGTTTACAACCCCATAGGAAAAACAGCAATATCAACCAACCAGATGCCCCAGAGCTCCCAGAAACTAAACCACTAACCAAGGAGTACACATGGAGGGACCCATGGCTCCAGCTGCATATGGAACAGAAGATGGCCTTATCTGGCACCAATGGGAAGGGAGGCCCTTGGTCCTGTGAAGGCTGGATGCCCCAGTGTAGGGGAATACCAGGCCACTGAAGCAGGAGTGGGTGAGCTGATAAGGGAGCACCCTCACAGAGGCAGGGAGAGAGAAGAGGGGACTGGGGGCTTGTCGAGGGGAAACTGGGAAGGGTGATAACATTTGAAATGTAAATAAATAAAATAACCAATAAAAAAGAAAGGAACAACCCAAATAACTCAATTTAAAAATGGAATACAAATTTAAACAGATAATTCTCAACTCAACAGAGGAAACTCTAATGCCTGAGAAAACTTCAGAAATGTGTAACTTCCGTAGTCATAAGGGAAATGTAGATAAAACAATTTTGAGATTTCACTTTACACCCATCAGAATGACTAAGATCAAAAACTCAAGAGACAGTGCATGCTGGTGAGGATGAAGAGCAAGAGCCACACTCCTACGTTGCTGGTGGGAGTACAATTTGTACAACCACTCTGGAAATCAATTTGCTGGTTTCTCAGAAAGTTGGTAATAGTTCAACTTCAAGTCCCAGATATATACCTCGTTGGTGTGTGTACCCAAAAGATTTGCCACCATACCACAAGGACATTTGCTCAACTATGTTGATAGAAGCTTTATTCATAATAGCCAGAATCTGGGACAAATGCAGATGTCCCTTGACCAAAAAATAGATGAAGAAAATGTGTATATTTACACAATGGAATACTACTCAGATATTAAAAAACAAGGACATCATAAATTGTTCAGGCAAATTGGTTGAACTAGAAAATATCATCCTGAGTGAGGTAGCCCAGACCTAAAATAAACTGCATTGTATGTATTCACTTATAAGTGGATATTAGGCATAAAGTACAAGAAACTCATGCCACAATACATAGACCCTATGAAGCTAAAAAACAAGGAGTGCCCAAGGAAGGATGCTTGAATCTTACTCAGAAGGGGAAATGAAATAATCATTGGAGGTTGATGAAAAGAGATAACTGAGTGTGAAAGCAAATGGGGAGGGGAATGGAGCAAGGGGATGAGTGGTAGGGAGTAGAGGAGAATCATCTGCAACAGGAAGTATCACTAGGACATCTTGGAAATCTGGGTTAGGGGGGACTCCAGGGAGCCTATGAGAGTGACTCCAGCTGAGACTCCTAGAAGTGAGGGATATAGAGCCTAAGTTGGCCAAATCCTGTAGCCAGACAGGTTCCTCGTGTAGGGATAAAGAAATTCACACATCCACAAATCCTTTGACCCAGAATTTGAGTTGCTTATAAGATGTGAAGGTGTAACGATGGAGCAGAGTTTGAGGGGATGACTATCTAATGACTGCTTCAACTCTCCTATGGGAGAGAGGCAACTCCTGATACTATTAGTAATATTCTGATATGCCTTAAAATGGGACACTAACATAGTTGTCTTCTATGCAGCTCTACCCTTAAGCTAAATGAAACAGGTTCAGCGACCCACACCAAACATTAGATGGAGATTTTGGGGAGTCTCCTGGAACAGCTGGAGGAAAGATTGAGGAACCCAATGGTTATAGAGACTGCACAAGAAAATCAACAGAGTCACCTAATCTGGACACTTGGTGGCTTCCAGAGAATGAAACATCATTGATAAAAGAGCATACATGGGCTGCAACAATGACAACCCCTCATCCTGCACGCACAAATGTAACAGATGTGCAGCTTGATCTTCATGCCAGTTCTCTAAAAACTGGAGAAGAAGCTGCCTGTGGATTCTATTCCCCTACCTGGCCTGCCTTGACCTGCCTTAGTGGGAGAGGATGTAAGTAGTCCTACAGTATCTTGATATGCCAGAGTGGATTGGTACCTGGGAGTGGGGGCTCCCCCTTCTAAGAAAAGAAGTAGAGGGTAAATACAGCTCTGTTAACTTTAAATTTTCTGACTATTAATGAGAAAGAAACAATAGCTTCGTAGATAAACACTGAGTTGTAGAAAAAACTGTAGATTTAATCAGCTCCTGTTTATGTCAGAATATAAGCCAGTGATTGTTTTGCATTGGGGAGGCAGATTTGTTTATATTTCCACAGGAAACACAAAGCCTTTGAGACCATCAAAACTAGTAAAGCTAAGAGATGAGGATAGGTCTTCTGAAAATCATTGCCATTAACCCAAAAAGAGCAAAGCAGAGATCCTGGCCAGGCATTCCTTTTTCCTGCCAGCCAGAAAAACCAGGAAAAGAAATATATACCATCTAACCACTTATCGACCTATGAACAGAACTTTAGTCTTTTGCAGTACAGAGCCATACTCAATGAAGAGCAACAATAGGCCTATGAGCAGGACTTTAAGACAGACTATGTTAAATACCACAGGCTGTGTGTCCACGTTGGGGCTACAAGCCAAAGGTCCACAGCTCTGGGGACAGAGATTAAAAGACTTCAGTGAGAAACACCCAGAACATGTGGTGCAAGAAGATAAGATATTCCAGAACATGAGAGCTTCAAGAGACTGTATCCAAGTTACAGGAAAGAAAAGCATCATGCTAGGTTCTTATCCCAGTTATGGATGTGTTTCTGAGATAACAACAGAAAGATCACATCAGATACCTGAGATCCTTGGAAAATACATTAGAAAGAATGGAGAAATAGCTTCAGAACTTCATACTTGGTACTGAAAACAGATGGAGGAAAATGTATTATGATTTATTTTGTGTGCCTGGCCCTTTCAATGACCCAATGCCCTCAGTGGCTATTTTGTTCTAGAAATCTAGGGACAGGGGAGAATATAGAAAATCAGTAGAGACTGACAACATTGTAATAGGACTCAGGAGTAGGATTTGAGGAGGTCTCAGGAGGCAGAAAAATGGGATCAGAGGATAGGAGAAAAAAAGACAGTTGTTGACAGTTGAGATGGGAGAATCTGAGCTGTGTCAGAGAAGATCTTGTGGCAATACAGTTAGGAGAAGAACCCAAGGAGAACCCACAAATAAAGTGGTGAAAACAAGGGAAAAAACTGAAAAGCTACAGATGGTGAAAAAAGAAAACCTTAAACATCACAATGACTATTTCACATTTGGGTAGATACTACAAAGGATGCCTCACAAAGAGACTGCTCTAATTTATAATAGCAGCATATATGTTAGTATTTGTTTTTCCAAATTCATAGCCATGCCAGAACTATGAGAATGCTCTTTTGTACTTCCTATTTCTTGTTCTTTTTTTCCTACCTGACAAGAAAAGTATAAGTCATAAATGATTTAATTTGTTTATCTGTAAGTATTCATGCAAGAGAAGGTCTTTTGATATGCTTATTTTTAATTTCTGTGTGAATCTGTTTATACCTTTGAGATATTAATTTCTCTTTTGTAGTTTTTCCTTGTCCTCACATACCAGTTTCTTTTATCTTCTCCACTCTAGACTTCACATCTTTGCCCAAGAAATAAAGCATAAACATTTTACCCAGTCTAGACTTTTTAAAATATAGTATTTTTCAGAATCCAGATGTTTAAAATTGAAATAGTCCAATTAATATATTGCCTATGACCATAAGCCATAAAATAAAGTATTGTCTATATTGAACCATGAAATAAATAATTATTTAATATAAATGTTGAAAATAGCAATGAGATTTATAAAAAAGAAGCAGGGAAAGGAGAAAATCAAGAAAAGAAAAATAATAAGAAGAAAGAATTACATGAGAAGCAATACCTTAATAATGAGAACACTCAAAAAATTAAATAAGTGTAAGATAAAGAATACAATAATTTGTGTAAAAAATAAAATAAGAATAAAACAAAAGAAAAATTCAATAAAATAAATATAATATAGCAGAGGGAATGAAATGGAAATTTGCAGCTGGAAGAAGAAATAAGTCCAAAGCAAAGATTTGTCAGTAATGAAAATCTTATAAACAAAATTAGAAATATATATGGATTGGAGTAAAACTTCAAAAATGTATATAAGTACAATAAGATAAGAGTAAAGGCAACAGTGCAATAAAACCAATATGTACTTCTGGAGATTTGGGGGCATCAAACATTAATTGTATAAATGGAGTAAGACACTTGAATTTGAGGACCCTTCTCTATGGTATGCGCTGATACTAAAGCTTTATTGGACACGTACTGATGTCAGCCATAGCTTTCTCCTTCATTTTAGCATCTTGTCTCCTTGAGAACCATGGATGTTTGTGGACCACACTATGCAGTGGATAGGGCTAGTTATTTCACCTTCCTTTGTCCTCTCAGAAAATAGACCCTGGTGTTGCTTTTGTTCTAGATGCAAGTTTCCCCAGGTTGCTTTGCAAGTTGGAGAAGCAAACACAACATGATCTATACAGGTCCTAAATCTGTCATGAAATTTCAAGTCTTCCTGACCATTAATAATAAACTATGGGCATCAAGTAGCTGGTCGTAGTTTTAGTTTTTCTCCAGCTGCAGGAGTGACCAGCACACAGGTAACTCCAGAGGTTGATTCACACTCTGACAACCTCTGGCTCCTAAATTTCTAAACTCCTGAATACCTTCCCTTGATGAAATGTTCTTCCAACAACTGTTGGTGTTACCTTTCCCCGTGCACCCTCACTGTCTAGGATATTACCTCTTGTGTCATGTACTTTTGGTATCCTCAGTGTCTAATCCTTTTCTCTCTACAACTTCCTTCCATAGATATCTATTGCCCTGAGTATATGGCATATTAAATTCAGCCTTCTTTTTTTACAGTTCATTTTTAAACAATAGGTCCTTTCTCAGAATGCCTGTCATCCTCTGTCCTCTGAGTGATGTAGAATTATAACATGGTATTCTTGTCCACTTGCTGGCCCACCTTGCAGAGAAATCACTGTGTCATCAACACCTACAACTACTAGGGAACCAGGTTTTGTCAGTCAATTTAAATGAAAGACCTTTATATTTTCTTATATGTTTCTCTCTCTCTCTCTCTCTCTCTCTCTCTCTCTCTCTCTCTCTCTCT
>JANHMN010000005.1:46394034-46408631 GCA_030674055.1 Rhabdomys pumilio
TCTCTCTCTCTCTCTCTCTCTCTCTCTCTCTCTCTCTCTCTCTCTCTCTCTGTGTGTGTGTGTGTGTGAGTGTGTGTGTGTCTCCTTGTCTCTCTGTCTCTCTAATATCTTACATATGGATTTTCTGAGGTTATATTATTCTTACAGATTTTTGTACGATCAGTAGTACGTTTTATATACCTTTATTGCACAGCCTAATTTTTATTTACCATCTTGTAAGTTTTAACAACCATCCTATAACAAATACCAGAATTATTTTTATTTTTCCATGAAGAAAGATACATTTTTTCTGGATGTGATACAGCACAGAGGAAACCTATTTACCAAAAAACTACATTTGCAGAAAAATGAGAGAACTTGCGGTTTTCAGGTCTAAAAGCTAATATTTTATCCACTCCAAAGTGAAACATCCTGCAGAGAAGTAGTCAGAGAAAGTGTAGCTTTTTAGTACCAAGAGGTTAACAGAATGATATACCTTATTTTTGAGAGCTTAAAAGATTTATATATGGTCAAAATGAGCCTATCAATTAGAAATTGTAATCATAGACAATTATCTGCTTGTCAAGACTTCTGGTCCTGGTTATTTTTTTAAATGTTCTAGTTTACTTTCTGTTGCTATGATGAAACACTAACCAAAGGCAACTTGGAATTTTACTTAATCTTAAACTGTATTTGTCCATCATAGAGTGAACATATTGCAGGATCCCAAGGCAGGGATCTGTAAGTAGGAATTAACCAAAGACCATGGGAGAATGTTTCTTACTGAGCTATGTTCCCTGGCTTGCTCAGCCTGCTTTCTTTTCCAACACTAGTCAATCTGCCTTGGGCTGAAACTGTCCACAATGGAATGGGCCCTCCAATATCAACAATTAATAAGGAAAATACCCCTACAGTTTTGTCTATAAGCCAACCTTCTCTAAACATTCTCAATTGGAATTACCCTTTTCTCAGGTGACTCTAGTTTGGTTCAACTTTACAAAGAGTAACTAACTCATACACATTTCCTGATAAATACCTCTATATATGGAGAAAATGAGTGAGGCCATATGAGAAACCTATAAAATTAATGTAAAAATATCTATAGAACTACAAGTGACAACATAGAAATGACTAATCTACAAAAAAAAAAACATGAAGAATGATATGAGATATACCTTACAAGTAATCATGTTATCATTGAAGCATCATGATTTTCTTATAAATATCAGATACCTTATGCTGATATCTGAAGAGGGAAACAAAAAGAGGTTTTATATTTTCATTTTTATAGCTATGATAGAATCTAGGCATAAAATATCTTCCAGAAAAAAATGGTTTATTCTGCTTACAATTCTGGGTCACTCTCCATCATCGAGGAGTAGTAGAGCAAGGAATTTGAAGTAGAGGGTCACAATCACAGTTAAGAGTAGTGAGCAATAAATGTATGTCTTCTTAGTACTCAACTAACTTTTTCTATTCTTATATAGTCTAGGGTCTAAAACCTAAGGAATGATGTCACCCAATTTAAGCTGGGCCTTTGAGCATCAATTAAGTCAACTAAGAAAATTCCCTACAGACATGGCCATAGATTAAACTGACCTGGACTATTGCTCATTAAGTCTCTTCTCCTGATAATAGGAATTCTGACTAGTATGAGATGGAATGTAATAATAGTTCTGTTGTGAATATAGGACAGAGGGTCTATTATATATTATTGATAGAAGTATAAGCTAGTTCAGCCATGTTGTAAATCATTCTTCAAAAAATAGAAATAGAATACCTTGTGATTGATCAATCTATACTATTCCTGGACACATACCCAAAGGATGCACTAGGATTTACTACAGGGACACTTGTACATCCATCTTCATTGCCTCCCTATTCACAATAGCATGAAAACAGACTCAGCCTAGATACCAATCAATTGATGAATGGATAGTGAAAATGTGGTACATATATACAATGAAATATTATTTAGCTGTAAAAAATATTAAAGCATGAAAATTTTGGGAACTTGGGGGACATATAAAGTGAGATCTCTCACCCAAGAAAGATAAATGGTGTTTTTTTCTAAATGTCCTAGCTTCAAATATTTTGTTTTATGTGTTTAGTGTGAGGTATATGCAGAAGCTAAGAAAATAAAAATGTGACATTGTCAAGGGTTGTGCACTTATATGGGAAAGATAGAAGAATGTAAATGTAGCAAGTGTGTATAAAATGAAAGGCTAGTGGGAGGCTTAACTAACTTTATGTGTGCATGCAAAAGCTACTTGATAGTAGAAAACCTGTGGTATGAAGAAACACAATGGGAGGGATCCCTGGAGCTAAAGATTTAAGCAGGGATGAGAAAGGTTTAAGGGGCAAATAATGCAGAAAGATACTTTATGAAATCCAACTTATTTTTGAGCTAATTAAAAATTATAAATTAAAAAAAAGAAGTTTAGATGGAGATATCCAATATTAGTGAACAATTCTGCTCCCATAAGATATTGTTTATTAAATGAAAATCTCAGTGCCAGGTACAGGTTGTCTCCTCACAATTTATTGACCACACAGGTTCCAAAGGCACTTAAAACAATATAGGCTACTGCTACTACTCTTCGCTGTCCACCATAACTAGATGGTAAGACCCTATTACTGAAGACAGCATACAAATTAGTTACATGATATGGAGAAATCATTGTTTAACTAATCAAGAAAACATTCTCTGCTGTCAAGCTTTCATAGTGATGGAAGGTACTATATGAGATGTTAAAGGAGAGAAGACACTGATGTTCTTACATAAAACTGGACTCCAGGATGTATATTACTTACCAGGCTGGCAAAAAGCATTCAGTGTTGTTAGAGTGGCACAGCTTTTTATGGATGTGACAAATTGCTATGGTCTATGGATTGGATCTGAGGCTTGCTCCATAAGAAAGAATCCATGCCTGGTACTCTAAACATAGTCAGAAGGGGAGGTTTGATGCCCCAGAGTAGGGGGAGGCTGGAGCAGTGGGGAGAGAGAGTCTGGGTGGGAGGGAACAAATTCATACAGGCAAAAGGGAGGGGAAGAGCAGATGTTGGATAAGGGTGGTGGTGGAAGTGGAACCAGGAAGTGACATATCATGGAATGGGGGGGTTGATGGAGGGGGTAACTGGGAAATGGGATATCATTTAACATGTAAATGAGTGGAATTATTATTTATAATAAAATAAAATAATAAAATAAATCATGGCTATGGAAAGGATAAATCCTAGGAGAGAACCTATTGTAGTTGATTTTATAGATGATCATGTCAACATGTCAAACAGCTACCTGAATACTTATGTTTATATCCATAGATTTGTTCTGTTTCCAACCTTGGTCACCAAACCTTCTTATTACAGTGAGCAGGAACTTATATAGTGATGCATTGCGGATAGTGTGGCTGAGAACACTGAAAGTTCCTCCAGGCAGAAAGTTAGGCTTAGTGGCTGTGGCTACAGTAGCCCATTAAAGGACTTCAGGGTTCCTCACAGCCCTGCAGCCCCAGTGACATGAGAAAGTCCATGAGTTTTACAGGCTTTATTTTCATGGTGGATGGAGATGAATCTAGATGTGCACCCCTGTGAAACTCAGGGCAGACCTGAGTTAAATGGGGAGGGAGAAAGCGGGGAGGGTCTGGGGAAGAATGCTTAATTGGCTCTGCCCTCTGGCCTTCAGCTATCTCATTAGTATGTAAATCTCTTTAGGGCCTGAGGTCTGTAGTCACACCCTCTACCTGTGCTCTTTGGGTGGGGCTGCATTGAGCTGAACATGACTGAACAGTGCAGGTCAATGGAGTTTCACACCACTTGTTAGGAGCCTGGATTCTGGGAGCACCCATTCCTTATAGGCAATGTACACCTGTTGGGTCTCTGTGTTTTCCAGCCAGCACTTCAACCAAAACCAAGACTTCTTTCACGACACTACAGTGAATTACTTTTCAAAGAGCAAAGAATAAGTGTCTCTGAATGTTTAGTCAGAGTTAGAATATCTGTATCTACCTGCCTCATGCCAAGATTCAGAGGATATGGAAGAGGCTGGCTTCTAAGGATGGACAGGCATTCTATAAAATTCTTTGCCATTTGTCTTGGCTGTTCCACATATGAGCTAATAACAACTGTGGCTACCTGCAGAAGTCCAGTACAGAATGTACTCAGGTACAGATCTGGTAAGAAGAGGAGAAGGTACCCAAGGCCCCACACCTTGATGAGGAACTACTAGCACTTGATGGCTACTGAAGAATGTCATTTTTCTGTAGAGACATGGTCACTGATAGGTCCCCAGTACTGAATTACTCCTCACAGTGTACATATTGGCAGTACTAACTAGACATATTTAAGAAATAATCAATTTAAACATTGATTTTTTGAAAATTGATTGAAATTGTGATAGGCTGTGTCATGGAGACAATTGGAAGAGACAATAAGGGATAGATAAGGTCAAGATACAGTTAGGTATGTATCCATGAACAAATGATCTGGACTTTTTCCATACTATCAAAATTAAGGTTTATCATCATTAGATGAACTAAATTTTCCAGATGATTTTAGGTTTCTTTAGGTTTCCAAGTAAACCTAAGTTTCACAGGAGGTATCTAGTTCTGTAAAAAGAAAATAAATGGAGTAATAGATATAGATACCTTAAAATTATTTTCTGCATTTATTGGCTTATTAGTTATATTTCTTCCATTTTAAATTATAGTGGTTGCCCTAGTAATTATACATTTTATTCTATTCTATTCATTATTTAAATAATGGTCTTCAGTGCTTACAATATCTCAGTAACTAGTGTGCTGGTTCATAATTGATATTTAATAAATATTAATGCTAACCTTCATTCTATAGCCATTCCTTTGATTTCTAGTTCCTCCTTTTCTAAATCAAATAACAAAACTGAGGCTTCTTTACATGTCTTCCTATCTTTTAAAATGTAAGCCATCTTCACTAAATTCACAGCTTTTTAAATGTATAATCTTCCTCATGTCTTTTGGAAGAGTCCCTATTTTATCATTTTTGAATAGACATCTGCTATCTATTCAAATAGACATCTGGGGCATAAAAAGTGATCAGTTAGTATCTGTTTCATTTGTATTCAGTTTATTACTCAATGCTCTTTATAGTAACAAAATTTCTGGAATGGACTCCCCACACTCCTGAAGAAGTAGACTAATGCCAATGAAGGTATGGAATTCCTAGTAAGGTAAGAGAAAGCAGGTAAAGAGTAAAAGAAAATATCTCACAAATGTATGCCCTCCATTTTGAGGTTTTAGTTAATTCCAGATGTAGTTAAATTGACAATCACAAATAATCACCACATTCAGGTTCAATGGTGAGTGTCAATGTAAATGTGTTTCTTTATTTTGCTGATACTATTCTAATTATGAAGCTGAGATTTGAAATTTTTCACTTTTAACAAACATTAAAGATACAAACATATCTTAACTCCTCTTTAATCCCCTCCTTGTAGTTTTTTATTTGACCTAGAAACATTCTTTCTTCAATTATTGAACACATGGAACATGACAGTTTTCTCTGTATGTATTCTAAAATAATTACAAGCATTAAAATCAAACATATACTTTGCATTTAAAGATTATGAATCTGAGAGAGTTAATAGTGCTTCTGATCTTTGATGAGTTGCTTGGGTGAGATTTCATTTTCAGTCAGACTTCTACAGAATTGGTAACTATATACTAGGTTATTCTATATGCTCATTTAAGAAAACGTAAATCAACACATGTATCTCTCAGACTACAGTAAGTTAATTTATCATGCAGTTATAGAAAGGACAGAATGCCTGGCCCAGGAAGCCCAATTACTTTAATATTTTTAAATCACATGTTTACATTACATTGTCAGTATGAAATTGGTCAAGTTCATGGTCAAAGTTGTCAGGAGATAAAAATCAGATCATTATTAATACAATTAAAATTTTACACTGTATTAAATATGTGAAAAACAATGATGACAGAGAAAATATCCCGCATGAAGTATAGGTTCAAAAAGATGGACCTGTAAATGAATAAATGAAGTCACATTTCATTTGTGAGGGAAAAACCTTAATTGATAAAATGCCTCCATCAGAGCAGTGTTTAGGCAATTGTGTGAAGCATTTTCCTGGTTAATTTTCTTGATGTGGGAGAATCAAGTTCTGACAAATGCAAACCCTGGTCAGATGGCTCTAGGTTGTAAAAAAAAGCAGACTGAACAAGATGTAAGGAGTGAGCTAGTAGTTAAGCAACACCAGTCCATCATCTCTGTTTCATTTTCAGGCTGCAGATTCCTGTCTTGAGTTCCTGCTTCTTTTATTATGAAACATGATCAGGATATGTAAGCTAAACACTTTCCTTCTCAAATAGCTTTTGATTATGTTGCTCTATCACAGCAATAGATAGAAAACAAGCAAACAAACAAACTAAAACAACCAAACAAAAATCATTTCTATGTATGACAGTTCCTGAGAGAGAGAGAAAAAAAATGATGTGGTAGATTCTGAGGAAAGAAGAAAAGCAGACATGAAAAAAGTCTTGACAGAAGTCATACGTGATGGGTTGGGAATGTAGTTTAGTGGTAGAACACTTATGCGGTTTAGATCACAGATTTGCTCCCCAATGAACCTCAAAAAAGTAGGTGTTAGGATAACACTTATTTTATTTTGAATATCTCAGTTTTATTTATTAAATTAGTTATTAACCACAGACCATTTACTAAAGAAAGTGAGGGAAAAGCCTTCCATAACAACTTTTGACATTAAAGAAATAATATATAGTCAATGTGCATGCTTTACAAGTTTTGAAGAAAAACACTGACATATATTTGTCTTTAATTTTAATTAAATGAATTATGTTTATATTTATTTTATAAGGACATATTAAGTCATCTCACACTAATTCTTTTATTTTGGTTTATAAAGTGATTATTTCAGAAGCTACTATAATTTTGAGATTCAGAAATAGTATTATAATATGTCCTTTTGTTATTTTTGTTCACGTATCAATTTCAAGAAGTGCTAAAAATGTCAAGTATATTGATGTGAAATAAAAATAAAGAACTAATTTTGTCTAGATTTTAAGGCCAGTTTTTCAAGTGAAGGGATTCAGATCTCATTACTTAAAATAATTACTGGAAATACTAACATTATGGAATTTTTGATGATACTCAGCATGCACTACTAAATATAGTTCATTTGGAAGATCATCCCTGTTTGTGGAAAATAGATTAAGCCAAGATTTATAAATACGTGGATCCCCAATGATGCCCTTATTAATCCTTCAAATAATTTCATGTCTCTCCTTGCTAAAAGTAAATCATGGCTATTATTTACATAAACAATAAGTTTAATAGTCTCCAGAAGTTAATAAGAAACAGTAGTCTGGCTGTTAGGACTAGAAGTGGAAGGTGAGTATTGTGCCATCAGATAGTAAGAAGTGTTGACAAGGATGACATTTAGAGAAAAGATTCCCGTATCAATAAAAAGTACAAATTCTAGAATGAAGTTAGATATGATAAAAAGTGCATGTTTACAAAGGATAGAAGATATACACACAATATATCTTCCTATTTTTCTGTTATAAATAAAAGTCAATATACTCAGGCATAGTAAGAACAATTTCAGCCTGTTACTGTAAACTGAACCAACTGAGCAAGGCTACTTAGTCACTGACATAGAACAGAAAGTAGTACTGCCAATTTCCTAAACCAGTAGAATTTACAAATATTCTAAGTGCTTATCCTTATATCCAGATATGTGTAGCTTCCACTCCTCATCAAAGAAACTTCTACAGGATCAGAAACAGGTAGAGAAATGATAATGTGTAGAAATCTCTGAAAGCATGAGTTAATATAAACCATTTTTTCTCTTAACTTGCTTCCCTTATCACCACAAGTGATTTTGCTTTTATTTCTTTTATTTGAAGCCAATCATGAAATCATACAATGATTTCTAGGGGTTGGGGAAGAAAGAATGTAGTGTTCAGAATGAATGGACCATAACCTGGTTGAGCTGGCTAGATGAGGTGCAGACCCACTGGAGCATATGAAGAATCAGGAACTGTCCAGCCACTAGATAAGTGATGTTTCCCAGAGCTCTTATACAATATCCTCAGTGAATTCTAAGATATGATGCTCAATCAAGCCATCACCTGCCAGGTAGCTAGGGAGCTAGCAATCAGCCTTTCCCACTACAAGTTTGGCCTTGTCTGCTTCATACCAAACCAACTAATTTGTGGCTTCCCAAACTCTGAACTTGCCAAATGTCAGATATACCTGAGATGCATCATCAAAGATGAGCTCACAGAGTGAGTTCTGTGACATCACTGGATACCTGCCTAGAGATCAGGTCTTACTGGATGAGCAGTTCTAAAGCATCCAAGTGAAGCACCACCAACCTGAGTACCTCTGTGGTGATGAAGGGCAGTATCTACTTGTTCACCATAGTACTTGTAGATACTGCTTTAGGTCCCAGGAAGCTGACTGACAAGCAGGAAAGGAAGAACACTCTTATGTTGATATTCTAGTATGTACATTAGTTGAAAGTGTCAATAGAAAATTGATGTCTGTATCCAAGGGATTATAAATATGAAGCCTCGATCTACCTCAGTGTTCTGTATATCATGCGAATTGGTCAAGGAAGACAGCTCTGCATAGCATCCACAGGGTAGATTTTATTGGGCAGAATTAATTAACTCTGCCTCTTGAGATTGCTAAGGCTAAGCAGATTTTTCCCCCAATGGTCATAAGTGGTTTTCATGCTGTGTTTGTTTCTGTTGGACATCCTCATACCTGCTTTTATTCTGATCAATACATAGATGTATGTTTTTGCCTAATACAAAGCAATAGGATATTTCCTCTCTGAAATAAATTTGCTCTAAAAAGAATACATTTAAAATATATAGAATGTGCTTCCAGCCCTTGTCAGGTCTTTGTGGCTGGAGCAGACATCCAGCTGGTCTGCTCTCTTGTGGACACCATATCCTGAGACATCCTAGAGAGGCCACTGACCTCAGAGAGGCAGATAAGAACAGTTGCCCACTGCCCTGTACCCCAGAGCTACAACTGGAAGCAGGAAGTGCTCAGGACCCACCAGGTACCCAAACCCCACCTCTGCAGAATACCATTCCCCATTCAAGCCTCATCTGGTCCTTGTGGCTGGGGCAGACACCCAGCTGGCCTGCTCCCATGAAGACACCTTATCCCGAGACATCTTAGAGGAGCAACTGAACTCAGAGCAGAGGACACCATATCTTGAAACATTCTAGAGGAGCCACTGCACTCAGAGCAGTGGACATCATGTCCTGAGACATCCTAGAGGAGCCACTACACTCAGAGTAGTGAACACCTAGCTGGTCTGCTCCCATGAAGACACCTTATTCTGAGACATCCTAGAGGAGACACTGTACTCAGAGAAGCTGGAGCTCAGGATCACAGGATCACAGAGACATCTGGAACTTGAGAAGTTCTGACACAAGCAAGATAACTGGAAAGACAGGCTACAGTCAGAACCAGTGAGTGCAGGTAGCACTAGAGTTAACCAGGTGGTAAAAGGCAAAAGTGAGAACATAAGCAACAGAAACCAAAGCTAATTGGCATCATCAGAACCCTGGTCTCCCACCATCGCAAACCCTGAGCACCCCATCACACTGGAAAAGCAGGATTCAGAATTAAAATCACTTCTAATGATGGTGATAGAGGACTTTAAGAAGGACATAAATAACACTCTCAAAGAATTTGAAGAGAACACAGGTAAACAGGTAGAAGCCCTTAAAGAAGAAACACAAAAATCCCTTAAAGAATTGCAAGAAAACACAAACAAGCAGGTGAAGGAATTAAACAAATGCATCCAGGATCTAAAAACCAAAGTAGAAACAATAATGAAATCTCAAAGGGAGATTACCCTGGAGATAGAAAACCTAGGAAAAAGATCAGGAGTCATAGATGCAAGTATCACCAATGGAATACAAGAGATAGAAAAAAATCTCATGTGCAGAAGATACCATGGAAATCATTGACACAACTGTCAAACAAAATGCAAACTGCAAAAAGCACCTAATCCCAAACATCCAGGAAATCCAGGACACAATGAGAAGACCAAACTAAAGGATAGTGCATATAGATGAAGGCAAAGACTCCCAACTTAAAGGGCCAGTAAATATCCAACAAAATTATAGAAAAAAATTCCCTATTCTAAAGAAAGAGATGTTCATAAATATACATGAAGCCTACAGAACTCCAAATAGACTAGATCAGAAAAGAAATTCCTCCTGCCACATAATAATCAAAACATCAAATGTAAAAAAACAAACAAAAAAACCCTAAAAGCAGTAAGGGAAAAAGGTAAAGTAACATATAAAGGCAGACCTATAAGAATGACCCCAGACTTCTCACCAGAGTTTATAAAAGCCAGAAGACCCTGGACTGATATCATACAGACCCTAAGAGAACACAAAAGCCAGTCCAGACTTCTATATCCAGCAAAACTCTCAATCACTATTGATGGAGAAACCAAGATATCCCATGACAAAACAAAATTGAAACAATTTCTTCCCACAAACCCAGCACTTAAAAGAATAACTGATGGAAATCTCCAACACAAGAAGGTAAACTACAACCTAGAAAAAGCAAGAAAGTAGTCTTCCAACAACCTCAAAAGAAGATAGTTAAACATAATTCCACCTCTAATAACAAAAGTAACAGGAAGCAACAATCATTTTTTCCTTAATATCTCTTAATATCAATGGACTCAATTCTCCAATAAAAAGACATAGAGATCAAGAATTTACAAATGGGACCTCATAAAATTGCCAAGATTCTGTAAGGCAAAGGACACTGTCAATTGAACAAAATGGCAACCAACAAATTGGGAAAAGATCATTACCAATCCTATATCCAATATATACAAAGAACTCAAGAAATTATACTCCAGACAACCAAATAGCCCTATTAAAAATGGGTTACAGAGCTAAACAAAGAATTCTCAACTGAGGAAACTCAAAGGGCCAAGAAGCACCTTAAGAAATGATCAACATCCTTAGTCATCACGGAAATGCAAATCAAAACAACACTGAGATACCATCTCACACCAGTCAGAATGGCTAAGATCAAAAACTCAGGTGATAGTAGATGCTGGTGAGGATGTGGAGAAAGAGGAACACTCCTCTATTGTTGGTGGGATTGCAAGCTCGTACAACCACTCTGGAAAGCAGTCTTGTGCTTCCTCAGAAAACTGGACACAGCATTACCTGAGGACCCAGCTAAACCACTGTTGGGCATATACCCAGAAGATGCTCCAACATATAACAAAGACATATGCTCCACTATGTTTATAGCAGCCTTATTTATAATAGCCAGAAGCTGGAAAGAACTCAGATGTCCTTCAAGAGAGGAATGGATACAAAAAATGTGGTTCATTTACCCAATAGAGTATTACCTAGCTATTAACAACAACAAATTTGACAAGTTCTTAGGTAAATGGATAGAACTAGAAAGTGTCATCCTGAGTGAGGTAACCCAATCACAAAAGAACACACATGGTATTTACTCACTGATAAGTGAATATTAGCCCAAATCTTGAAGTAGCAAAGATTCAACTTACAGACCACATGAAGCTCATGAAGGAAGACCAAGTGTGGATGTCTTGGTCCTACTTAGAAGGAGTAGCAAAATACTCAAGGGAGCAAATATAGAGACAAAGTGTGGGACAGAAACTGAAGGAGGTGTGATCTTTAGACCATTCTAACTGGGTATCCATCCCATGTACAGTCACTAAAGGCAGACGCTGATGTGGATATCAAAAAGTGCATTCTGACAGAAGCCTGATATAGCTGTCTCCTTTGAGGTTTGCCAGAGTCTGACATATGCAGAGGCAGATGCTTACAGCTAACCATTGATCTGATCAAAGGGTTCCCAATGGAGAAGTTATAGAGAAGACTGAAGGAGCTGAAAGAGTTGGTGGCCCCATGAGGAGAGCAACAATACCAACCAACCAGAGCTCCCCAGAGTCTAAACCACCAGCCTGAAAGCACATAGAAAGGGACCCATGATTCCATCTGTATATGTAGGGGAGGATGGCCTTGTTGAGCATAGGTAGGAGAATAGATCCTTGGTCCCATGAAGGCTGAACACTGAATTGGGGGGGGGATTCGAGGGTGGGGAGGAAGGAGTTGGAGGGTAGGTGGGGGTACATCCTCATAAAAGCAGAAGGAGGAGTGGGAATGGTATAGAAGGCTCCTGGGTTGTGGTGGGAATGGTGTAAGTAGATAAAATCTGTAATGTAAATATAATATGCAATAAAAAAAGAAAAAATATAGAATGTTTCTCATATTATTTGTACATTGAGATTCAATATGTTATGGATTTGAAGTTTTTTCAACAGCTACATCTACTATTCCTGAATTCTTATGATGGCAATTTTTTTTCAGACTCAGTTAAGTCTTTAAAACATCATAATCAAAAGCAACTTAGCAATAAAAGATACTATTTTATCTTATACAACCACATCGCAGTCCACTATTAAAGAAAGCTTCCTCAGCCCACTTTTTCATAGCACCCAGAACCACCAACCCAAGGCTTGCACAACTGAAAATGGTCAGTTTGTTCCAACAACAATCCTGAGTATAGAAAATTCACTACAGATTTGTCCATAGGCAAATCCTATGAGAGTCCTTCTTTCCACATGAATTTAGCTTGTTTTAAAATAAAGGGAAGTTACCCAGGATAGGGAATATATAAATGATCTCAGAATACTTGGTATGAAAACCAGAACTAAGAAAACAAATAACCCAAAATGATATCAATCAATGTCAAACCTTCAATGATAACTCTGAATATTAATAGCTTTAATTTCCTCAATAAAAAGAAAATTAACAGTTTGGGTAATAAAAGAGAATTCTACTTTTAACTGTTTTCAGGAACTACTTTGTCATCAAAAGAGATACAACATTAGCACAGAAAAAAAAGGTGAAACAGTATGTTATAAACAAATGGAACTATAAAATCAGCATGCATAGATATTCTAATAACCAACAAAACAGACTTAAAGCCAAAACTTAACAATTGTTATACAAAGAGTCAGTTAACATCCATCAAGGGAATAATATCTGAGTATGACATTACAATGCTAAATATATACATGATAAACACAGGTGCAGTCAATTTCATAAGACAAATGATATTAGATGTAAAGCCCCAAATTAATTTATGTGTAGTGATAATAGGTGACCTCAGAACCTCATTTGTACTAGTAGATAGGTCATCTGGACACACACACACACACACACACACACACACACACACACACACACATATGAAAGATAGATAGACAATAAATAAATCAAACATTGAAGCTAAATAATCATTCCACTCAAACATTAATGAATATATATTATTCTCAGAAGAAGAGGAAAATTTCTTCAAAACAGATCACATATCAGGAGACAAAGTAAGTCACACAAATATAAAAATCATTGAAATATCTATTAGATTACAATGGAATGAAATTAGGGGTCAATAAGAAAAAAAAAAAAAACCTCAAAAATTACACAGACTCAAAGAGCTTAAACAGCACATTATTGAATGCTGAATGTGTCACTGTAGACTCTTAGACTATTTATTAGTGATAGATTCTGGGAGAGCAGAGTCACAGTCTTCAGTTCTATATGAACTCATGAGCCCACCAGGACATTATGGCTCATCCCAACCTGTGACTACAAACAGTCCTAATTAACCTCAATGAGTCACAAAGAGTAGAAAAATATGAAAGAAGGAAAATGTACAAGGAGGAGGTCATATTGACTTATGTTCAGAGGAAGTAAGAGTGGTTTTTGACTGAGTACTAAGAATGCATAGTGTACATGTATAAAATTATTAAATAATATAGTTGATTCATAAAATTATATCAGAATATATATTGAGGAATCTCAATGAAAACTTTTAATAAGATTTGAGTATCAGTAGCACATGACTATAACCCAGAACTTGAAAGGCTAGGTCAGGAGGATCACAACTTAAAGGCTATGCTGGATCATGTTGCAGCTTTAAGTCTACCTCCAATCACAAAAAGAAACTCTGCCTCAAAACAAACCAATGTTTAACTTGGCATAAGACACTGTAAACTGTTGCCATGTAAACTGGCCAAAGGCCTGGTCAGGTTAACCATGGGTGTGCAAAGGTGTACTTCATAATTTGTTATTTGCAAGATAAAATGAATGTGAGGCAGCCAAGAGTGTCTTCAGGCTCTAAGGCAATGTTCTCACCTTCCCTAATGCTGAGTCCCTTTAATACATTTCTTCGTGTTGTGGTGACCGGACACCGCAACATGAAGTTTTGCTACTTCATAACTCTAATTTTGCTACTGTTCTGAATGGTAATGTGAATGTCTGATGTGTAGAATATCTGACATGCGACACCACCAAAGGAGATGTAATGCACAGGATGAGAAGTACTACTTTACGATATCCTCACCATAATGCAGTTGTTGACAAATAGCTGAACTTGTTGCTAAAAATGTGTCTGGCAAATAAGTATGTGTTTGTGTCTATGTCTCTGCATGTGACACACAGAGGGAAAGAGGGAGAGAGAGAGAGAGAGAGAGAGAGAGAGAGAGAGAGAGAGAGAGA
>JANHMN010000005.1:46416112-46441960 GCA_030674055.1 Rhabdomys pumilio
TGTGTGTGTGTGTGTGTGTGTGTGTGTGTGTGTGTGTGTGTGTGTGTTTATGCAGCATTTATTTTCACAACAGTACCAACAATGCAGGCTCCTTATGTTTTCTCTTCAGTGGTTAGCTTACAGCTTCAATTTATTTGAGTTTAACCAGCACTATGAATTCTGATCAGTCCTTAAAGACAAGAGGATAGGGCAGGTTGCCAAATAGAAGCAAGATGTTCTAAAAAATAATAGTTTCCTTTTATTGTAGCAATTTATATTAGACATCACAAGAAGAGACCTTGCTCAACTTTCTTCAGTGCAGTCTGTTTCAGGCCAATGGATGGTTAGTTATTTTGTACAGTCATAGACTACCTGAAAATTACATACCCCAGCTTTATTCTTTGAAGTGCCTTATTACTATGATCTTAATTATTAATGTGGAATAATATACTAAAATCATAATTTACAATGCCACTGTAATCATACATGAGATAATTATGTCGTCAGGAGATGGAAGCCCTCAGGTATACCAATATTGCATTTTGAAGAAAATCTCCAAGTACTCTCTACCCACTTTTCACTATATCAGACCAAAGAGGAAAGACAGTTTTCTACTAATCAGAAAGGGAGCTCTAATATTTAAACACTGAATCATTTGGATATGTTGTCTTTAGACTTGTTATGCAATGAAATTATAAGACAAAAGCATTGTTGTTTAAACATCATTTATGGCCCTGTACTATTGTGACCTAGATAAATTAAGATACTTATTCCCAGAAAGGTTCACCTGTATATGTTCTAGGCAGTTACTACACATAGAGAATCAGAGCAACTTCATTGTACTTATGTGGATTAAATGAGTTTATTAATTCTTTGAGAATCTCATGTAGTATATTCTGGTCATATTAACTGCCCCCCCAACTTTTTCAATAACTTCCCCATACTGCACTCATTAGACTTTGCTTCTAATTGTTTAAACTTGTCATTAACATTTTGTCACCTGATTATTTTATAAATAAATTCTTCCAACCTAAATGAGGTTAAAAAATCATCCTGTGTACAATTTATTTATTTATTTATTTATTTTTGCTAATATGGTTTCCATAATGCTTTTCAGTACAGTTTTATCCATCTAGTATTTTTTTTAATTGTCACATCTCACAATATATTTCAAAGAGAATTGATACATTTCAGTTAAATTACTATTGCATAAAATTAAAACTTTTTACATGGGTCTATTATATATCCAGTGAATAGTCTCATGCGTATACTATGAAAACATTTATATATAATAATGGACATACTTGATAAATAAAAGATGATAAAACATTTATTTGGAATCTACTTTTGTCTGCTAGACATTTTAATTTGAAAGGAATATATAAGCTTATAGCATATTTAGAACTGTTTCTCCCATTTAAATAGATAGCATTCTACTTTATGAATATTTTAGAAACTTTTCTGAATTATCTAAAAGCAAATAATTTGAGGTCAAGATTTTATTAACGAATGTTCCTAATATTTGATGAGGGAATCTTGAATTTTTATCTTATTTTAAACACACTGTTAATTATTTAAAGATATTTTATAGATCTTTTGAAACACATACTTTGAGAAAGTATTTGTTTGCTTTTTGCTACAAATAATTAAACTCACCATAAAACACCATCATAATATTAGATTCAATAACAACAAATAGAATGTATTCTGACAAGATTAATTGATGATGGACTATAGACTTTTGTTTTCAAGTATACTATGTTGAACTGGCAAAGTGGTCAATACAAAGTCAATCTTTACTCTTAAAATCAATTAATACATACTTATAGAAGGAAAAAAATATAAATATACAATGAATTCAAATACTTTCCCTCATTTTGAAACTTAAGAATTTATATATAATAAAACATATAATAAAAACATATATATATGTACATATATATATATTAAATTTTATTATTTCCCTAAATATTAGTGAAGTTAGATCATTAAAGTTCCCATTTAATAAACTATGGTTTTATGTATTTTATTCCTGCTTTATTATTGTTTAATTCTCATTGTTGTGAAGTAATTATTTCTGTAGTAGGAATGTCAGTTCTTTCTATACACATCTACCTCAGGATATGAGAGTAAAAAGTATAGAGAAAAACTCTGTCTATTCTCAAAAATCAGATCCGCCATCTTCTGCTCTAATCATGTTGTGTTTATCTATACTCATATATTAACAATACGTTACCAATCCTACATCTGATAGAGGGCTAATATCCAAAATTTACAAAAAACTCAAGAAATTAGACTCCAGACAATGAAATAACCCTATCAAAATGGGGTAGAGAACTCAACAATTTTAAACTGAGGAATATCAAATGGACAAAAGCACCTAAAGAAATGTTTAACATCTTTAGTCATCAAGAAAATGCGAACCAAATCAACCCTGAAATTCCACCTCACACCAGTCAGAATGGCTAAGATTAAAAATACAGATGACAGCAGATGATGGTAAGGATGTGGAGAAAGAGGAACACTCATTCATTGTTTGTGGGATTGCAAGCTGGCACAACCACTCTGGAAATCAGTCTAGTGGTTCCTTAGAAAAATTGCACATAATATTACCTGTGGATCCAGCGATACCACTCCTGAGCATATACCCCCAAAATGCTCCAACATATAACAAGGACACATGCTCCACAATTTTCATAGCAGCCTTATTTATAATAGCCAGAAGCTGGAAAGAACCCAGATGTCCTTCATCACAGAAAATGTGTTACATTTATACAATGGAGTATTACTCAGCTATTAAAAACAATGTATTCTAGAAATTCTTAGGTAAATGGATGGAACTCGAAAATATCATCTTGAGTGATGTAACCCAATCACAAAAGAACACACATGTTTTTTACTCACTGATAAGTGGTATTAGTCCAAAAGCTTGCAATAACCTAGGTACAAATCACAAACCATATGAAGCTCATGAAGAAGGAAGACCAAAGTGTGGATGTTTCAGTCCTTAGAAGGAGTAACAAAATTCTCATTGGAAGCCAATATGGACACAATATGTGGGACAGAAACTGAAGGGGAGGTGGTTCAGAGACTTCTCCACCTGGGTATCCATCCCATGTGCAGTCACCATATGAAAACACTGTTGTGGATGTCTGGAAGTGGATGCTGACTGGAACCTGATATACCTGTCTTGTAAGATGCACTACCAGAGCCTGACATATACAGAGGAAGTTGCTCAGAGCTAACCATCAAACTGACCACAGAGTTTCCAGTCTTATGATGCAACTCAGGCTCATCTTGAACTCATAAAGTCCTGCCCTAGACTTCTGAGTATTGTGATTATAAGATGTTCTCTAACACATCAGCTTTTATCAATTTTTTAATGAGAGATTAGTAAAATTTTTTTCTCAAATTCTTTTTCTGTAGACTTAGTACCAGGTGTTTACTTGTCTTAAAAATATTTTGAGAAGATCTATGCTTGATCTGTATGAAAGGTGTTCAACATTTTAATTTCTTTTTTTTTCTTTTGTTTTATTGGATATTTTATTTACATTTCAGATGTCATTCCCTTTCCCCATTTCCCCTCCCTAGAAAACCCCTATCCCATGCCCCTTTTTCCTTTTTGCTTTTATACAATTTTTTAAAATGTTAATCAAAGGCTTTATAAGTTTGATAATGCTCAGTCAGAAGTGTAACCCAATACCCAACCTAGATATATCAACTATCTTTGAATGGTGGAGACATGTGAACATCTGCCCCCATGTCCCCTACCCTTTTGCTCTCTCTTTCTCTCTCTCATCACCTAGCTTCTCCTGTCCTTCTTCTCCTCCTCTCCTTACTTCCTTCTCTTCCTCTCTGTATTCTTCCCACCTAAGCGCCTCCTACATATCACCCTTCCTGTTAAAATAAAACTTTTCTTTTAAAATAAAATTAGAGCATAATTATGCCTATTTGTACCAGTGAGGTACAAGTTAGTCCTAATAACCAGTCCATCATTTTGTTGACTAACCAGAACTTCTGTCATCTCTTCTAACTAAAACACTTAGTTCTGAACCTGGATTTTTTCTTGGCTTTAGAATGAATGTCAGATGAAAACCATCCACTCAAATCTTTTCTCTCAAAGTAAATAGCCAGGATTGGCTATGAGACTATAAGTTTTCAACCCCGTCAGAAATTCAGAATGACTGAGTTAACTGAAATTATGAGAAGCACAAAGCATAGCTTCTAAAACAGCCAATTTATAGAGACTGCTGAACACATGGACAGTCCCTATACTTCAAAACGTTGGAGCATCTGATCTTCAGCCTTCTGGCCCAGGATCACCTGACAGACCATAGTGATGCAGAATTATTAAGGGCTGATTACTCTGTTGAGGCAGATATAATCAGTCGACTCTTCTGCAAGTGTGTCCTTTTCTGGACTGTAATTTGTCTGTAGATGGAGAGAGGCAATTCTTGCCTAGTTGCTGTCTCACCATGACTGGAGTAACTCCAGGGATGCTCAATTTCTTCTTAGAATCCAAGACAGGAACCTGTCAGGAGCAGACAGCTATCTAATCAAAATGAACATTAATACAGAAATGTTTGTAAAGTCAATTCTTTGGACTTCTGACGTTTTGAAAACCAACTATCCATGTAAGGCAATCTGGACCATTGTCTGTTGACTCCTCTCAGCTATTTCTAAATAAAATACAGAAAACACCTTAACAATAAACTCAAAGCCCTGGATTTGCTATAATCCCTTAACTCACAGGCTAACCATCTCAAATCAGTTAAAAAAGTTAAAGAAGGACTGGGTCTAAGCCTTGTATTCCTAAATGAGTTATACAGGCACAATGCCTATGTGAGTATCAACATTCATCTCACTTTTATATCAATAAGAAGCTCGTACCAATGGAAACCTTAAATTTGAAATCGAAGTAAATTTTGTACAATTTAAGAGATTATAACTTCATCTTGAGAATAATTACACAGATTTCTACCAATAGGTTGTGGCTCTGAAATAAATCCTAGCTAATCCTCCCTGTTCCAACAAAACCACTACTTTTCCCTAGAAAGACAGCCCAATATTAAACACCTTAGTCCCCAAGCCCAGGGAATAGGGGTGCGGACTCATCATTAACTTCTTTTTTTTTTTTTTTCATTTTTTTATTGGATATTTTATTTACATTTCAGATGCCATCCCCATTCCCCATTTCCCTTCCCTAGAAAACCCCTATCCCTTGCCCCCTTTTCCATTTTCCTTTTATACAATTTTTTTAAATGTTAATCAAAGACTTTATAAGTATGGTAATGCTCAATCAGAAGTGTAACCCAATACCCAACTAGATATGTAAACTATCTTTGACTGGTGGAGACACTGTGAACTTCTGCCTCCATGCCCCCTCTCTCTTTCTCTCTCTCTCTCATCACCTAGCTTCTCCTCTACTTCATCTACTTCATCTTCTCCTAGCTAATCCTCCTTGTTCCAACAAAACCACTACTTTTTCCTAGAAAGAGAGCCCAATATTAACCACCTCAGTCCCCAAGTCCAGGGAATAGGGGCGCTGACTCTTCATTAACTTCTTCAAGCTGATTATGGGCATTGAGATATTGGAAGAGGGGTGGGGGGAAGAGTAATTTGATAAGCCTCTGACGCTGGGTCTTCACTGCATCCAGATGGAATTCCAGGTCATCGGAGATTTGAGCAGGTCTGCTCAGCTTGCTTGATGAGTAGATACACAAAGGCTGTGTATTCTGCAATATACAATTCTCAAAACAAATTTTATTATCAAGCTAATTTTTAATTTTTTTAAATTTTTTTTCTGTTTTTTGATATTTTTTTTATTTATTTTGTTTTAATTTTTTAAAATTGGGTATTATATTTACATTTCAGATTTTATCTCCTTACCTCACTTCCTCTCACCACCCAGAAACCTCCTATCCCATCCCCCCTCCTCATGCTTCTATGAAGTTGTGCCCTTACCTACCCTCCTCCCCCACTACCCCCTCCCCACCCTCACAACCCCCCCTCACTCTGTGTTCATTTTTTATGGGACCAAGAATCTCCTCTCCCTCCTATGCCCGACAAGGCCATCCTCCCCTACATATACAGCTGGAGTCATGGGTCCCTCCCTATGTGCTCCCAGGCTGGTGGTTTAGACCCGGGGAGCTTTGGTTGGTTGGTATTGTTGCTTTCCTCATGGGGTCCCAAACCTTTTCTGCTCCTTCAGTCTTCTCTCTAACTTCTCCATTGGGAAACCCTTGATCATATCAGTGGTTAACTGTGAGCATCGTCCTCTGAATGTGTCAGTCTCAGGCAGACCTTTAAGGAGACAGCTATATCAGGCTATACCAGACTTAGTACCAAATGTGTACTTGTCTTAAAAATAATTTGAGAAGATCTATGCCTCATCTGTATGAAAGGTGTTCAACATTTTAATTTATTGTCCCTCCAATTTGTGAAAGTCAGTACCCATGTATTTGTGTGACAGAGTTACAGCTATTTATTTAATGTATTTAATGCTTATATATCTAGTCAGAATTTTTATATTGACTTAAGTTTTAAGTCTTATTTTCAGAAGAAACTATTTGATCTTAGTTTTCGAAATTGTTTTATATAAAATCATTCAAAATTGTAGTTATTATCCTTTAACCTCTACTACCTCTCTAATTAAATATTTTTCTTTTTCATAATGTTTGTTTATACTAATATTATTTTGATAGGTTTAGATGAAGTCTATTCATGATTTTCATTCTTCATTCTTCTTTTCTTGATATTCTCTATTGAAACAAGTGTTTTAACTTACAGAATATTCTATTATTATTGCCTAACTCTGAGATTCTTGAGTCTCTTGTGCTCATTTTATTCTTCAGATACATCATCTCACTTCAATTAATAGGAATATTCCAGAAGATAAAATTTTCTACCTTCTATTTTCCTTGTGACTCATATATTTTATAAATGGGATCTTAATTGTGTGTGTGTTGTTTTTATTTAGCATTATAACCCTGATTTATTAATGATGCATTTAATTATGAATTACACTTTTGAGCTATTCTTGGTAATATACTTTTGTCATTTAGTTGTAACATTGTTAAGGTTGTAATCTATATAAATATTTTCACAAAGTTCCTGAAGCACTATTTGTGGATTATTTCAGGTTCAATTCTTATTAACAGCATATCCATTCTTCAAAAAATATATATTATAGTCTTTGATTGCAGAATCCTGTGCTAATTGAAAAACACAGGCTTCTTACACATGATGCCTAAATTTTCTGTCTTAACACATTTTGTACAAACATTATGTTTAAAATTTCTTGCAGCCATGCTGAGTTTGTGTTCATAATTAGTTATTTAATCTAAACTATATAATATTATTACATGTGCATGAGTTTCGAGCCTTAGTATCTTCTTCATAAGGAGTACTTTATGATTAAGAAGAAAACATCTGCAACCCTAAAAATATCTTTCTTAAATTCATTTTCACTACCATTAACAGATCATTAGAGTTTCATTGAAGTACATTTTCTATTTCCTGTTTGTTCTTTGTAAAGAGTTTATGATTTGAACTTTTTATGCTATATGTGTTATCAATAGTAAACTTAGTTAATATTTGCTGTTAGATTTAAATACCTTTAGATTGTTTTCTGTGATGTTATTTTGTTTTATATTTCCCACATTGTACTGTCCTCTACTCATTGTAAATTAAGTGATTAAAATTATCATTACAAAACAAATATAATTGTTCATGACTGTAATTGCAACAGTTGACATCCTGAAGCAGGAGAATCCCATATTCAAACTAACCCTGTGCTACATAGTAAGACCCTACCACAGAAAATCAAAACAAAATATTTATTTCACTTGTTTGAAGTGTCAAAATTATGATATTTATTCTTGAGAGTTTGTAGTCTAGTAAAACACATGATTGGCTAAATTAAATTGAATTATAATTAATTGTTGCTCTTAATATAGAGCTCAAAATATATTAGCTGCCAATTTCTTTCATCTAGATATTATTGTCCAACAATTTCATTTGCCATTTTATCATACCCTTAATGTGTATTATAATAGTTGCCACCATTATTGCCTTTGTATGTCTATATTATTTACACAATATTTTAGCCCATGCTAGTTTACATCAGATCATGTCAAATAATAAATATGTTTTAGTATTGTGAAGCATGCAATCTGTGTTCTAGTCATTTAGCCCTGTGATTATTGTATAGTTTCATATAACTGTCTATATCGTATAATTGTAATATAAATTACATATTTCACACATATATACATTACGCATGCATTGTATATGTATGTGAGAATAGAAAGAAAGAGAGAAAGAGAGACAGAGAGAGAATATGTGTATTAGTCTAGGTTCTCCAAAGAAACAGTATCAATAGGGTGTGTTTGTATGTCTGTGAACTAAATTGTAGTAAGGAGAGCTAGAGACTTCCATTTCTGCAGCCAGAAAGGTGAACATCTACAGCCTCCAACGGAGTCATGAGGGTATGAAGAATGGTGTGCTTAAAACCAAAAGGAAGCCACTGTTATAATATTAAGTCATGAAGAAACTCAACAGTCTAGCTTAAAGACACAGACATTTCTTCTTAATAGAGAATGTATGAACTAGATTGTTCTCTTCAAGCAGATCCTCGTCTTAGTAGTAAAAAAATCTATGTACACTTGCGAGACCAGTCTAATTTCTCAGTTTTTTCCAGAAAATTTCTCAAGGACACATTCAAAAAAACAGTCAAATGCCTGGGCATCTCATTGATCCATCAGATAAACAGAAAATTAACCATCACAATGAAGCATGTTTATCATCTCTTGGTGTTTTATTACTGTGAATAAATGCTATGACCATGGCAGTTCTTATAAAGGAAAATTTTAGTTGGACTAGCTTACAGGGACAGACATTTAGTCCATTATTGTTTTGGTGGGAAGCATGCAGCATGCAGGAAGATATGTGCTGGAGAAGTAACTGAGAATTCTACATCTGGACATGTAGGAATCAGGAAGAGAGAGTGACACTTGGCCTATCTTGAGCTTTAGAAACTGCAAAGCCCACACCTTGTAATACATTTCCTTCAGCAAGGCCAAATCTACTCCAACAATGCCACAATTCCAATAATACCTATGAGTCTATGGGTACCATTTTCATTCAAACAACTATGTTCCATTACCTGGCTCCCATTAGCTTGTAACCATATCATAATGCAAAATACATTTAGCACAATTTTAAAATTTCCAATATTTTTAACTATCACAACTGTGTTTGAAAGTTGAAAATTTCTTCAAAGACTTATGGCACTCTCTTAAATGCATCCACTATAAAATCAAAACAAACAAACCAACAAACAAAAAAACCAAGCAGCTCAGATACTTAACACATAATGGCATAGGACTGAAGCATCCACACTTTGGTTTTCCTTTTTCTTGAGTTTTATGTGGTCTGTGAATTGTATCTTGGTATTGTATTCCGAGCTTTTGGACTAATATCAGCTTAACAGTGAATGCATACTGTATGTATTCTTTTGTGACTGGGTTACCTCACTCCGGATGATATTTTCTAATTCCATCAATTTGCCCAAGAGTTTCATGAACTTAATTATCATGGCTTCTTAATCTTTGAGAATCTCCCTATACATGCTCTGACACATGTGCCAAGGGTACACACCTCTCCAAGATTTTTATTATGGGTATAAGGATTCCAAATTCAGTTTCTTGTGCTTGCATGGCAGGCACATTACAAACTGAACTATCATCATCTCAATACTAGATGTTTTTATTTTTTACTCCAAAGAAAGGGCATAATAAATATTCTGTTTATTTCCTTTTGCAGACAAATATAATTATTAGAGTGTTTTCCATTAAAGTTGAATACAGTGATTCAAACGATCCAGAATTATGGAAGTTCTCATTGTAACTTGTATAGGAAAACGCTCATTTATTCTGTTTCTTGTTACTTTTTAAATTCAAATATCTCAAGGATGTCAGAAAAATTAGTTAAAAATAGATACAAGAAACATTGGGAACTGAAAATGAACCTCTGTACAGAGTTATTAACTAAACAGGCTGGCAAGCCAAGGGTGGGTAAGATTATGCACAGAGTTTTACCAACCTAAGACATAAGTACATTGCTTTTGATAATGCATATTCCACGATGGGTAATGAAGGCATTCTTGGAAGAATGCCCTGAGACAGGATCAGTCTTGTTTAAGATATAAAAAAGGGGGAGAGGAGAAGAGGTTTTGTGGCTGCTTTGCAGTAATCTGACATGGGCCAAGGACAAGGAAATGGACTGCATTGCAAGAATATGACATTGTCCAAAGACAAGGAAGTGGGCTTCAGGCAGGAATCTGACATTAGGCTAGAACAAAGAAGTAATTTCAGGTAGAAATCTAAATCTTAGGCTAGAACAAAGAATACATTATAAGTTGCAAGATGATCACAGATAGGTTAATGCTAAATGTGTTCAATAGTGATGAATCTAGTTATATGTATTTTATATTTTTGGCTTAATAAAATTATAGTAAAACTACTTATAAAATATTTTTTAAACTACCAAATTTATCCTGAAATATGTCACCAGTTGTAAGTCCATAATGACAGAATGCTAAAGATTTTAGAAAAAATAAAAGAATACAGACAAAGCAAGTTATGAAACTGTGTCTAAAACACAGTAGTACAAAAGCAACCAATTCAATGTGATGAATAAAGATTTTAAAAATCCTAAAAACTCACAAGAAGTATATAATAAAAATAAAAAAGGACAATAGATGGAATTATTAATTATAAATTCTATGTGAACAATTTATTACCTTTTAGAAACTAAAAATGAAGCAGTCATTGTGCTAACTTACACTTTATGTCACATTAATTATCTGATTATAGTTATAAATTTGGATGCAATTGAAGGAAAATATTATTTTTCAGATCTATTATATTATGTTTTTTAATTATATTTAGCATTTCTGAGTTTATAATTTTAATTTGTACAACAATAATACCAACAGATTATTTTTAGGAAAGGTCCTCATGGCACACTGAGACAAATGACAGTAAGAAGCCTTTGTTACCTATTCCTCTGAATGAAGGAAGGAGGAAAGGTAGGGCTCTAGCAAGGGATAGAATAAACAGCAAATTAGACTTACATGCCAAGTGATGATTTCATGACCTGCAAGGCTTTGAACTTGAACTGACTGGAATGATAAGGGAATAAGGAAAGGACAGAAACCTAGACGAACATTCAGAAAAGCTGGAATCAGGTGGACCATATACTCTGATAAAAAACAACAGCAACCCAGGAAACTCTGCATGCTTAGAATAAACCCCTTAGTGAGGAGGCAGGTTTAATTTACTTAGAAGAATAATGGAGTCAGATTAGCTAATCTAGGTAGGAAGTCTCTGTAGGGGTTTGAAAAAAATCTGTAATTGATAAAGAGGTTAGTGCCATTAAAGAGAACTGTGTCACTCTTTACCAGGAGAATATGAAAGGTGTTCTTTTGGCAAGATACTACTCATCACAGGCTCCAATACATGAAAATGCGAAGAGAAAGGCAGAACTGAGAATAATGAGAAAAAAAAAAAAACCCTGATTGTAAGAAACTGCAAAGGAAGGTGATTTTGCAACCTAGGCATATGGAAATGAACACACACACACACACACACACACACACACACACACACACACACACACAGAGAGAGAGAGAGAGAGAGAGAGAGAGAGACAGAGAGAGACAGAGAGACAGAGACAGAGAGACAGAGAGACAGAGAGAGAGACAGAGAACCAACCCAGGACTACAGCTCAAAGTCATAGCAGTAGACAAAACACTGTCCATGTGCTACTGGATTTATAGGCATGAAATATGCAAGATTGAGAGGTGATATTGTCTTGTTCCTCGGTTTCAGTAACTCGTAAGCATAATTTCATTTAGTAAGGCCTAAGCTTAACTCTAAACTAAGAAATGAGTGGAAGGGGTGGAATTACTCTAAGAGGATCTTGAGAAACCAATGCTTGCAGCAAATGAAACTGAAGCCAAACTTGCAGTGAAAACTGCCAGAGGATGGTGGTGCCAGATTGATCGGACATCCACCAATATAATACAATACAATACAATACAATACAATACAATACAATACAATATAATACAATACAATACAATATAATACAATAACAATAGTACCATCAACAAGAATATTCCTGCAAACATAGAATAGACTAAGTCCAAAAGAGAAGCTTTGTGCGTTACAGGCAACTTAGATGGAAAGACAGGGTCACCTAACCCCTTTGGGTCCTAGATGATTTCATTATGAACCTATCATACCACATGAAGCTAGGATTTGGTGTTTTTTCTGCTAGGTATTGGACTTGCATTGACCTTATCATTGTTACCTATGCTCCCATTACTTGCTTTAAGAATAGGAATATATATTTTGTACCATTCTATATTAGAAGTAAGTAATTAACTTACTGTATTCTAAGTTATGCTTTTATTACCATGAAGAGACAAAATGACCACAATGAATTTTGTAAAGGAAACAATATGAATATGACTAGCTTAGAGTTTCAGAGGTTTAGACCAGTATTGTCATGACAGGAAACATGAAGGCACACAGGTAGACTTGGTAGTAGAGGAGCTGAAACTTCTACAAAAAAAATCTACCTGAGGATAAATTGAGGAGGTTTAGGTTAATTCTGTTGGCAGGGGAAATCTCAAACCATCGTAGTACTGATTCTGTCATGTGGTTACTAGTGTTTACCCTTATGAAGATCTATAATGAAATGGAGCAAGCTGAGCATATAAAAACTGACAAACTTACAGACTGACAAGTAAAGATGCACTAGAAACTAGAATGGAGCTAAATTTTGTGTTCAAGGAGGTAAATAGATTTAAGAAGTGGAATAAAGGGTTTGGTAACTTCAGGGCAAACTATGCCTAGCTAAACTTCCAACTTACAAAAGGGAATTAAAGAACAGTTTAGGTCCAGGCATGGTGGTAAAGCCTTTAATCCCAGCACTAAGAAGGCTGGGGCTGGCTGACATCTAAGATCAAGACCATCCTGGTCCACAGAACAAGTTTCAGGACAACCACACTTCGGCAGTAAAGGAAACTACCAAAAGAGAAACCTGGTAAAGATATAATTGAATGGGTATGCCATGTTCCAGTCCCAGCAATCAGTATAACTTGAAATTTTAGGCATGTGGTTCTGGCTTTTGAATCAAGCATAAAATAAAGGAGTTATGAAATCTTCCTCTACTACTAAGGAAAACTGATGAGCTCAGGCATGTGTCAGGGGTGTCCTTACATGGAAGCTTAGAGAGAGGTCATTGTGTGAAGCTATAACAGTGACTCTTGGATTGCCTTGGAGATTCTAAGGTGTTGGAAATGCCAGAGCCAAAGCATACCTGCCAAGAAGAGCTGCTAACAGTTAACGGAACCATCTTAAGAGAAAAAAGTTTGTTTCAGTCAACAAAGCTGAAAGGAGTTGGAGATCTGAAGATCACTTTGACATCAGACATGGAAATATTTGGAGTTTGACCAGCTCATTTTCAGTCTTGTTTTAATACAGTATTCCTTTATCATGTTCTTTTCCCTACATTTTATAATGGAAACATATATCCTGTGCCATTATATATTGGAAATATGTGGCCTCCCTTTTTATTTTGATTTTACAGGGGATTACAGTTAAGCAATTGCATGAATCTCAGAATAGACTGAACTTGGAAATTTGAGTTTGTAACTACTATAGATTAAGGAGACTTTTGAAGTTAGACTGAATACTTTACTGCATTATGTTGTAAATCTTTGAAGGCCAGAGAATAAAATATGATTGTTTTTCATAGGAATCTCCCCCATAGATTCATGTGTTTGAATGCTTCACCATAGGGAGTCTCACTATAGGAGGTGTGGCCTTGTTGAAGTAAGTATGGCCTTGTTGGAGGAAGTGTGTCAATGTTCAGGTAGGCTTTGAAGTCTCAAAATTTCGAGCTAAGCCTACTATAGCAGTCTACATCTGTTGTAGAATTTTTTTTTCTTTTTAGAGAAGGAAAAAAATTCAGCCACATTATTAGCCAAAATTTTAAAGGAACATTCTCTAGGCCACACACAAATAGAATACTCTTCTCTGAAACATCTTGATCTGGGTTTCCACAGTTCAAATCACCGGCAGAACCATTGTCTTCCATGCTTCTGCTACTCTACCCCATTAAGCCACACTGAAAACATTCAACTGCTTTTCTAATCCAAAGTCCCAACATTCAAATTTCTCCCAATAAAAAGATGGTCCAAACTATCACAGCAAATTTCTACTCCTGGTATGAACTTCTTTCTTAGAGTTGTATTGCTGTGAAGAGACACCATGTCCATGGCATATTTAACTGTGGCTAAGCTTACAATGTTATGGCAGGAAACATGAAAGCATGCAGTCAGTCATGGTGCTAGAAGATCTGAGAGTTCTATATCTTTTTTTTTTGGATATTATGTTTACATTTCAGATTTTATCCCCTCACCCCATTCCCCCAACCACCCAGGAACCCCCTATTCTGTCCCCCTCCTGCCTCCACAAGGATGTACCCCCACCTACTGCCCACTCCCCCTCCCCACCCTTGAATTCCTCCCCGATAGGTGTTCAGCCTTCATGGGACCAAGGGTCTCCTCTCCCACCCATGCCTGACAAGGTCATCCTCCCCCAAGTATACAGCTGAAGACATGGGTGCCTCCCTTTGTACTCCCAGGCTGGTGGTTTAGAACCTGGGGAGCTCAGGTTGGTTGGCACTGTTGCTCTCCTCTTGGGACCACCAACCCTTTCAGTTCCTTCAGTCCTCTAACTTCTACATTGGGAACCCTTGATCAGACCAATGGGTAGCTTTGAACATCCGCCTCTGGATATGTCAGGCTCTGGCAGACCTCCAAGAGGACAGCTATATCAGGCTTCTGTCTGCATGCACTTCCTGACATCCATATCAGTGTCTATCTTTGGTGACTGCACATGGGATGGATACCAAGGTAGAGTGGTTTCCAGATGGCCCCTCCTTGACTTTCTGTCCCACACTTTTTCGCCATATTTGCTCCTTTGAGCATTCTGTCACTCCTTACAAGTAGGACCGAGGCATCCACACTTGGTCTTCCTTCTTCATGAGCTTCATGTGGTCTGTTAGTTGAATCTTGGCTATTTCAAGCTTTTGGGCTAATATCTGTATATCAGTGAGTAAATACCATGTGTGTTCTTTTGTGATTGGGTTACTTCACTCAGGATGATATTTTCTAGTTTCATCCATTTACCTAAGAATTTCTAGAATTCATTATTTTTAATCGCTGAGTGATACTCCATTGGGTAAATGTACAACATTTTATGTATCCATTCCTCTGTTGAAGGACATCTGCATTCTTTCCAGCTTCTGTCTATGATAAATAAGACTGCTATGAACATAGTGGAGCATATGTCCTTGTTATATGTTGGTGCATCTTCTGGGTATATGCCAAGGAGTGGTATTACTGGGTCCTAAGGAAGCGCTATGTTCAATTTTCTGAGGAACCGCCAGACTGATTTCCAGGGTGGTTGTACCAGCTTGCATTCCCACCGACAATGGAAGAGTGTTCCTCTTTTTCCACATCTTTGTCAGCATCTACCATCACTTGAATTTTTGATGTTAGCCATTCTGACTGGTGTGAGGTGGTATCTCAGGGTTGTTTTGATTTGCATTTCCATGATGACTAAGGATGTTGATCATTTCATAAAGTGCTTCTCGGCCATTTGAATTTCCTCAGTTGAGAATTCTTTGTTTAGTTCTGTACCCCATTTTTAATAGGTTAGTTGGTTGTCTGGAGTCTAATTTCTTGAGTTTTATTTTTATATCTTGGATATTAGCCCTCTCTTGGATCTAGGATTGGTAATGATCTTTTCCCAATTTGTTGGTTGCCATTTTGTTCTATTGACAGTGTCCTTTGCCTTACAGAAGATTTGCAATTTTATGAGGTCCCATTTATAAATTCTTGAGCTTAGAGCATAAGCCATTGGTGTTCTGTTCAGGAACTTTTCCCCTGTGCCTAAGTATTTGAGGGTCTTCCCCAACTTCTCTTCTATTAGTTTCATTGTATCTGGTTTTATGTGAAGGTCCTTTATCCACTTGGACTTGAGCTTTGTACAAGGGGATAAGAATGGATTGATTTGCATTCTTCTACATGCTGACCTCCAGTTGATCCAGCACCATTTGTTGAAAATGCTGTCCTTTTCCCACTGGATGGTTTTAGCTCATTTGTCAAAGATTAAGTAAACATAGGTGTGTGGGTTCATTTCTGGACCTTCAATTCTATTCCATTGATCTTCCTGCCTATCTCTGTACCAATACCATGCAGTTTTTATCACTACTGCTCTGTAGTACAGTTTCAGGTCCGGGATGGTGATTCCCCCAGAAGTTCTTTTATTGTTGAGAATGGTTCTCGCTATCCTGGGTTTTTTTTTTTTATTCCAAATAAATTTTCAAATTTCTTTTTCTATCTCTATGAAGAATTGATTTGGAATTTTGATGGGGATTGCATTGAACCTGTAGATTGCTTTTGGCAAGATGGCCATTTTTACTAAGTTAATCCTGCCAATCCAGGAACATTGGAGATCTTTTCATTTTCTGAGATCTTCTTTGATTTCTTTCTTCAGAGACTTGAAGTTCTTGTCATACAGATCTTTCACTTGCTTGGTTAGAGTCACTCCAAGATATTTTATATTATTTGTGACTATTGTGAAGGGTGTCATTTCCCTAACTTTTATTTCAGCCTGTTTATCTTTTGAGTAAAGGAAGGCTACTGATTTGTTTGAGTTGATTTTATATTCAGCCACTCTGCTGAAGTTGTTTATCAGGTTGAGGAGTTCTCTGGTGAAAGTTTTAGGACCATTTAAGAATACTAGCATATCATCTGAAAATAGTGAAATTTTGACTTCTTCCTTTCCTACCTTTTGTTGTCTAATTGCTCTGGCTAGGACTTCTAGTACTATATTGAATAGGTAGGGTGAGAGTGGGCAGCCTTGTCTAGTCCCTGATCTTAGTGGGATTGCTTCAAGTTTCTCTCCATTTAGTTTGATGTTGGCTACTGGCTTGCTGTATATTGCTTTTATTATGTTTAGGTATGTGCCTTGAATTCCTGATCTTTCTAAGACTTTTAGCATGAAGAGGTGTTGAAATTTGTCAAATGCTTTCTCGGCATCTAGTGAGATGATCATGTGGTTATTTTCTTTAAGTTTATTTATGTAGTGGATTACATTGATGGATTTCCAAATATTAAACCATCCCTAAATTCCTGGGATAAAAGCCTACTTGATCATGATGGATGACTGTTTTGATGTGTTCTTGGATTCAGTTTGCAAGAATTTATCGAGTATTTTTGCATCAATATTCATAAGTGAGATTGTTCTGTAGTTCTTTCTTTGTTGGGTCTTTGTGAGGTTTAGGTATGATCATAATTGTAGCTTCATAGAATGAATTGGGTAGTGTTTTCTAAAAATCTGTTTCTATTCTGTGGATTAGTTTGAAGAGAATTGGTTTTAAGTCTTTCTTGTAGGTCTCATAGAATTCTGCACTAAAACCGTCTGGTCCCGGACATTTTTTGGTGGGGAGACTTTTAATGACTGCTTCTATTTCTTTAGGGGTTATGGGACTGTGTAGATGGTTTATCTGCTCCTAGTTTAACTTTGGTACCTGATATCTATCTAGAAAACTGTCCATTTCATCCATATTTTCCAATTTTGTTGAGTATAGGTCTTTGTAGTTGGATCTGATGTTTTCTTTTTAATTTCCTCAGTTTCTGTTGTTATGTCTCCCTTTTCAGTTCTGATTTTACTTATTTGGATACTGTCCCTTTTGATTAGTCTGGCTAAGGGTTTATCTATCTTGTTGATTTTTTCAAAGAACCAGCTCCTGGTTTTGTTGATGTTTTGTATAGTCCTTTCTGTTTCTATTTGGTTGATTTCAGCTCTGAGTTTGATTATTTCCTGCTGTCTACTCCTCTTGGGTATATTTGCTTCTTTTTGTTCTAACACTTTCAGGTGTGCTGTCAAGTTGTTAGTGTATGCTCTCTCCAGGTTTGTTTTTTGTTTTTTGTTTTTGTTTTTGTTTTTGTTTTTGTTTTTTTTCTGTAATCAGTTAGAGCTATGAGTTTTTCTCTCAGTACTACTTTCATGGAGTTCCACAAGTTTTGGTATGATGTGTCCTCCTTTTTAGTAAATTCTAAAAAGTCTTTAATTTCTTTCTTTACTTCTTTCTTTACCAAGTCATCACTGAGTAGAGCATTGTTGAGTTTCCATTTGTATGTGGGCTTTCCGTTGTTTTTGTCATTATTAAAGACTAACCTTAGTCCATAGTAGTCTGATAGGGTACAAGGGATTATTTCAATCTTTTTGTATCTGTTGAGGCCTGTTTTGTGACAAATTATATGGTCCATTTTGGAGAAGGTACCATGAGGTGCTGAGAAAAAGGTATATTCTTTTGTTTTAGGATGAAATGTTATGTGGATATCAGTTAAATCCATTTGGTTCATAACTTCTGTTAGTTTCATTGTGTCTTGGTTTAGTTTTTGTTTCCATGATCTGTCCATTGCTGAGAGTGGGGTGTTGAAGTCCCCCACTATTATTGTGTGAGGTCCAATGTATGCTTTGAGCTTTAGTAAAGTTTCTTTTATGTATGTGGATGTCCTTGCATTTGGGGCATAGATGTTCAGAATTGAGAGTTCCTCTTGGTACATTTTTCCTTTGATGAGTATGTAGTGGCCTTCCTTATCTTTTTGATTACTTCTGGTTGAAAATCAATTTTAATTGATGTTAGAATGGCTACTCCTTCTTGTTTCTTGGGACTATTTGCTTGGAAGATTGTTTTCCATCCTTTTACTCTGGGGTAGTGTCTGTCTTTGTCACAGAGGTGCATTTCCTGTATGCAGCAAAATTCTGGGTCCTGTTTATGTATCCAGTTTGATAGTCTACATCTTTTTATTGGCGAGTTGAGTCCATTGATATTAAGGAAAAGTGATTGTTGCTTCCTGTTATTTTTGGTATTAGAGGTGGAATTATATTTGTGTAAGTATCTTTTTTGGGGGTTGTTGGAATACTACTTTCTTGCTTTTTCTAGGTTGTAGTTTCCCTCCTTGTGTTGGAGTTTCCCTTCCATTATCCTTTGAAGTGCTGGATTTGTGAGAAGATATTGTGTAAATTTGGTTTTGTCATGGAATATCTTGGTTTCTTCATCAATAGTGATTGAGAGTTTTGCTGGGATTAGTAGTCTTGGCTGGCATTTGTGATCTCTTTGGGTCTGTATAATATCAATCCAGGATCTTCTGGCTTTTATAGTCTCTGGTGAGAAGTATGGTATAATTCTTATAGGTCTGCCTTTATATGTTACTTTACCTTTTTCCCTTACTGCTTTTAGTATCTTTTCTTTGTTTTGTATATTTGATATTTTGATTATTATGTGATGGAAGGTATTTCTTTTTTGGTCTAGTCTATTTGGGGTTCTATAGGCTTCTTGTATATTTAAGGACATCTCTTTCTTTAGGTTAGATAAGTTTTCCTCTATAATTTTGTTGAAGATATTTACTGGCCCTTTAAGTTGGGAGTCTTCACCCTCATCTATACCTATTATCCTTAGGTTCGGTTTTCTCAATGTGTCCTGGATTTCCTGGATGTTTTGTGTTAGGAGCTTTTTGCATTTTGCATTTTCTTTGACAGTTGTGTCAATGTTTTCCATGGTATCTTCTGTGCATGAAATACTCTCTTCTATCTCTTGTATTCTCTTGGTGATGCTTGTGTCTATGACTCCCGATCTTTTTTCTAGGTTTTCTACCTCCAGGGTAGTCTCCCTTTGAGAGTTCTTTATTGTTTCTACTTCCATTTTTAGATCCTGGATGGTTTTGTGTAATTCCTTCACCTGTTTAGTTGTATTTTCTTGCATTTCTTTAAGGGATTCTACCTGTTTACCTGTGTTCTCCTCAAATTCTTTGAGAGTGTTGCTTATGTCCTTTTTAAGTCCTCTATCACCATCATGAGAAGTGATTTTAATTCTAAATCCTGCTTTCCGGTGTGATGTGGCGTTCAGGACTTGCTATGGTGGGATAACTTGGTTCTGGTAATGCCAAGTAACTTTGGTTTCTGTTGTTTATATTATGCTTGCCATTTGGTAAGCTCTAGTGCTACCTGTACTCACTGATTATGACTGGAGTCTACCTTTCCAGTTATCTTGCTTGTGTCAGAACTCCTCGGGGTCCAGATGTTTCTGTGATCCTGAGCTCCATCTGTTCTGTGTACAGTGGCTCCTCTAGGATATCTCAGGATATGGTGACTCCACAGTAGTAGACCAGCTAGGTGTTTGCTGCTCTGAGTGTAGTCACTCCTTTAAGATGTTTCAGGATATGGTGTCTGCTGCTCTGAGTTCAGTGGCTCGTACAGGCTGCAGCTCTGAGGGCAGTGGCCTGTATAGGATGTGTTTTCCACAGGGGAGCAAACTAGCTGGGTGTCTGCAGTTCTGAGCACAGTGGCCTGTCTAGGATGTCTAGGGATGCATTTTCCACAGGGGGGCAGACCAGCTGGGTGTCTGCTCTGGCCACCAGGATTCAGGCGAGGGGCAGAAGGGGAGTGGTTTTCTGTAGGTGCAGAGCTTGGGTGCCACGTGTGCCCTGGGAGCTCCCTGCTGCCAGTTGTGCCTCTAGGGCATAGGGTGGTGGTCTACTGATCTTACCTGCAGTTCTGAGGGCAGTGGCCTCTCTAAGATGTCTCGGGATGTGTTTTCCAGAGGAAAGCAGACCAGCTGGGTGTCTGCTCCAGCCATCAGGATCCGGGCAAGGGGCAAGAGTTCTATATTTTGATCAACATGGAGAAGAAGATTGCTCCACTTGGTTAGCTTAAGCATATGAGACCTCAAAGCCCACCACCACAGTGACACATTTCCTTCAAAAGGACTACATCTATTCCAACCTCCTAATAGTGTCACTCTTTATGAACCAAACATTCACATACATAGATCTCTGGGCACTATTCCTATCCAAACTACATCCTTTAGTATTTATATGACTGTTTTATAGATCTATATAATTCATTCTGATTACTCTCTCCCTCAATCTTCCTTCAAAATGATTTTTTTTAATTTTACAAGAGGTTGCAGTTAAAAGATTGCTTTGAATCTCAAAAAATAAAAAAATAAAAACTTTATACTTTGAACTTTTGAAGTATTAAGACTAAGAGATCATGGTAAACTAAATGAATTAATTTTGTACATATGATAACTATACATACACTTATGAGGTCCAGCAGTACAATGATTTTAAATGCAAAATTTAAATGCAAAATTCTACTTGATAAATACATGTTTGACTACTTGGTGCTAGGCTCATGTGCTTTATTTAACATGTGGTTTTCAACTGTTTATGTTATTTTAGAATTTTATGGAAATTTTGGAAGCAGTGTACAGATAATATAGGTTAATTTCTTAGACTATAGGACATCTTCACTTCATATTCAGCCTTTTCTTCCTGAATAGGCAATACAATATGATAGCTAGGCACCTATTCCTGGGACCAAGCCTTCCTTACCTGCTTCCCTTCTGTCTACCATGGCATAATGATTATCTACAAGTATAAGCCTTAATAAACACGTTTTCCTTAAGTTGCTTCTTGTTAGATGTACAAGCTCAGCAACATGAAAAATAGCTAAAAGCAAACATACAGATACCCACAAAAATGTACAAAGCTTTCAGTGAGATTAAGTGTGACAGTGGGTCCCAAGACAAATAATAATACCCACTAGGATATGATGGTCTTCAAGAAAATTGGTTCCACTATGAACTCAAGAAAATGTGGTAATGTCTAAGACTGGTGGTGAAGGAAGTCAAATAGAACAACTATTAAAAGACTATCAACCATTGATAAGGCCTATTCAGGATCATATTAAAAATACCTACATCTGAGAAGTTTTAAACATAGGCCATTATTGGTGTATTCATAAGAGGTTTAGACATTTTGCTTCAAGAATTCCAGAGAGAAAAAGCTAGAAAAAATATGTGTTAGATAAATAGTGTATATGTAATCCATTCCTTGTATGGATAACCTATAGTACTTTTAACCCCAACATTAAGATTTAAGATTTCTAGTGTTTGTAAAACAATACCTTGAAAGATTACTTTCCTCAGAATGCAAATGCAAATAACTGTGCATGACATACAAATACACTCTGCCATGACCAAATCTAATACCTGATTGAAAACTTGATGAAACCTAGTAATCTTATGAGCACTCTTCAGTAGGTATATTATAGTCTCTGTGGGGGTCTCTGCAATCATCATGGCCAACAGAGTAATGATCTATGGGAGCCAAGAAGGTGGTTTGTCTCAAAATGTCTTACTAGCTAGTATTGGTTCAAACTTCAGGAGTTTCAGCCCAATAAGTTTTAGCCATTTTAAGCACAGCACAATTTGGTGAATTTTTTCCTGATGATTACTCCATCCTGTGTGCACAACAAAACTATATTGCTACATTTAAGCTCTTTGTAGAGTTCTTGTGACTTCTTCCATAAAAATTAGTTCTAAAGTGTGACTGTATGTGATACTTTCCATAAAGACAGGTTCTGTAGATTGACAAGCTCAAAATAAAAGTCTGAGGAGGATCCAATGTAGTCTCAGGCATATAGTGCACTGGTCATCAGTCTATTAACTATATTCTCTCTCAGCCTTCTGGGTAGATAATAGGTTGTGACTTCCTTCTTATGGAATAGCAGCCTTGGTTCTCCTAGTGCTTATCTCTGAGCATATTCCACAAATCCTCTGTAAAGAAAAAAAAGCAGATTTACAAGCAAATCAAGCTTAATTTGTGTTCAGTTATGAGTTTTAATAACATGTTTTCCGAAATGAGAATTTCACTATTTACATAAGAGAATAAAAATTGATCAGTGTATGGGAACCTCTTCATTGCCTAAAACATTCAATTATCTGTTCAATGAAATAGGCAAACCTACAATGTCAGTGTTTCTGATAATTTCCATTCATAAAAGTTTTTATTTTGATTATATATCTTTCCTAAGTAAATTTGTTAAGGAATTCCTCAATTTATAATCATTAATATATAGATAAGTGTATTCTTGATCCCTCATTAAGAAAACTTTGCAACAGACATATACTACTAAAGAAAACCACAAATAATCAATATACAGAATTCTGAAGTCATGTCCTAATGAATGCATCTACAATACACTCCACACCTAAGGTGCACAGAATATTGTATAAGAAAGAGTAGAAAAATTCTATGAGACAGAGGATGATATAATTTTTTGTGATATATATATGTATCTCCTAGTACCATAAGAAGCTATATCCATAAAGTCTCACTATTATGACTATGTAAATCTAAGCTAAACAATGATAACACCAATGAACATGCAAAACTGCAGAAAAAAAAAAACACAAGGAGGCCTCTGCCCTTCACAAAAGACTTCAGGAAATTGAAGAAAACAGAGGGGGAGAAGTGGTCATCCCTAGGAAGAACACACAAATTTGTTGTTCAGTGCCAAATGCTCAGCACTAAAACATATGTGTCAGTCACATTATATGGTCTTAACAGGTTATATTTAAATATACAAATACATATGTGAGTACAATATCAAATAACAAAGAAAGAGGACATGAGTATGAAACATTACAACATTACAGTGAATATATTGAAGAGTTTAGAAGGAGGAAAGAGAAGAAAGAAATGTAATTAAAATACAATCTCAGCTGGGCGGTGGTGGCGCACTTTAATCCCAGCATTTGGGAGGCAGAGGCAGGCGGATTTCTGAGTTCGAGGCCAGCCTGGTCTACTGAGTGAGTTCCAGGACAGCCAGGGCTACACAGAGAAACCCTGTCTCAAAAAACCAAAAAAAAAAAAAAAAAAAAACAATCTCAAAAATAAACAACAAAGATTTTTTAATGCTTTAGAGGAATTTTTCGTCCAGTAACATGGCTTCTATGCCAAGGAAGCGTATCCGAGGTGTGTGTGATCAAGACTGGAATGACACATCATCAATCCCTCTGGCTGGAATGCATACATACCCTTAGTGTACACCTTCAATTCCAAACAATGTAGGTAAAACTAGTTTATAGAAGAAAACAGCCATGTTTGAAATTGAAGTCTAATTGAGGGGCAGACAAAGTGATGAATCAGAGAACAAGTTGACAGAATGAGTTAGAGATAAGATATGCCCAACTCTAAGGAAAAGATTACAGACAAGAGAGGCTACTTAACAGGAACATAGAGTGTATCAGAGGGCTGTTCAATGAGCACAGCTCAGCTGAGTTCAGTTCAGTGCAGTTCAGTTGAATGCAATTGAGTTTAGTTGAATTCCTGCAGTTCTATTCAGTTCTGTTCAGTTTATGTAGTCGTACAATTCAGTTTGTGCCAGGTCTAGAATGACCTTCATCGGGTACAATGACATGGTTTACGTCCCTGGAACAGCGCCTGCAGGCATGGACCTCCATGACTGTCAATGGCTGCTGTGGAGATAAGGATTGTTTGTGTAATAATGTACATATTTTCATGTTCCTCTATAGAATGTCCTCCCTATTAACTTTAATGAATCCATGATAATCAAAGACACTATGAGTTCAGCAAGTGAAAGTGTGGCTAATGTCTCAGCAAAATGGTAAACACTGGGACTGTCAAGACAGTTCTTAAGATTGTGGGAAAGAACTCTAAAAAGATGAGTTCAAAAGTATATAATTTCTCAACTATGCAGAAATATAAAGATGCAATATGAATTATATAAGGGACTTCACAGATCTAAAGAAACAGAGGCAGCTACACTAGGAGCCAGTTTGTCAAAAGATACAAATACAGGCAAAAATAAATGCAGTCAGATTCCTGAGTTCTTGGTCAGCCTAGGACAGAGGGAATTTTAGGTCTAAGTGTGGTCAGAATGATGATGCAAGGGTAGGGTCCCACCCAGCTATCTTATTGTCTGTGCTTATAATTGCTGTCTCTTCCTAAAAGTCAAGAGGCTAAGATTGTAGAATGCTGATTTGTGGGATGATCAAGAGGGAACCTGAAGTAAATAACTGAATTGATATGTAAATATAAAACTGTGCTTTTGGTCTGCATGAGCTAGCAGGGAGTGACTTTTTTTTTTCTTTTCTTTCTTTCTTTTTTTTTTTTGTTTAAAATTTTCTCTAGTGAGAACTGAGCTGTCTGTGGATCTCTGGAAAGCAAAAACATCTCTTCAGGAATTTTTTCTAACAGGATTTTTGATTTTAGTCTGTAAATTCATAGATATCGAACACAGCTCTTTTAGATTTTTTTTCATAGTTCTTTTAGAAAAATTTTAAATTTTATATATATATGGATATACATCAGAAGAGGGTTGTTTTCAGACACACAAGAAGAGGGCATCAGAGCCCATTACAGATGATTGTGAGCCACCAGTGGTTGCTGGGAATTGAACTCAGGATCTCTGGAAGAACGGTTAGTGCTCTTAACCACAGAGTTAATTTCTGGCCTTGAATGGATTTCCAAGATTATTTAGAGAGTGAGCACTGCTCTTTTAGAATGTCTTCAAGCAACTATACAAACAAGGCTGTCTGAAGAGTGAACATTCTCTTTTAGAATGTTTTCTGGCTTTCTTATTTTGATTGTAAAACCCAAGAATTTTAGAATTTTTCTAAGAACTTCTGACTTAGTTGGAAGAGTCAAAAAAAAAATTACAGCAGCTTTTCTGCAGAGCTTTTAGAATTCTTACAAGCAGAGAGAACTGTTTCAACCAGAGAGAGCAGTCTCAAGCAAAAAGCTAGGTTTCTCAATCAGAGATGTTTTTTAGAATAGCATGAAAAAACTGTCTAGAGCAGAGCATAACACAAACACAAACACAAAGACAGACAGACAGACAGACA